>SSNS01000045.1:1926924-2003189 GCA_006937985.1 Aphyosemion australe
GAAAAATGGTGAAAATATGCCATCTTTTTTGCAACGAAATTTGGATAATGGATAAAGCCAGGTTTAATGTAAAATAATAATAATAATTTATGGTTTATTTTGTTGATTAGTTACAAAGATTTCTTCGGATGTGATTTTTAGTTTTAGAATAAACTAATATTTACTGAACAAATCTGTATATTTCAAGTTTCACCATGTTTTTTGGAGTTCCGACATTCAAACCTCAATTTATTTTTTTATTTTTATTTAACCTTTATTTAACCAGATGAGTCGATTGAGAACTCATTCTCATTTACAACAACGATCTGGCCAAGAGGCAGCAGCAACAGACACATAGTTAGCTTTACACAAACAGATGAGATCAAAAACAGATAAGATAAAGAAAAATAGGGAAAAAAATGCATAAATGCAAAAATGCATAAATCAGACTAGGAATTAAATATTGAAAAATCCCTCTGAACCTTCATTGTAAAGATTGGACATGTTACCAGCTGATCATCCTAGTTTAAGAGAGGAAACTGGCTCAAAACCTAATAATTGAAAATATTGAGTTTTGCCTGTATGGCTCCTCTTAAGTTTCTGTTCCCCACACATGAGCACCTTCCCAAAAATAGATGGTATTGACTGAACAATAGTTCACCCATACGTGCGTGGGCTTATAGGTGGGTAAATATTTTGGTCCTCAAGCCTTAGTTTGCCCTCCTAAATCGGCTCTTGACAATCTTGTCACGTGAACTGGGTGACATACCAATTTCCACAACTGGCCCACATCTGGCATGAACAGATCTGGCCCATAGCAACCTAAGCCTCAACTGGCCCACATCTGGCATGCCTCATATGAGCCGTGCCATCATTGCCAGATCTGGCCCACGCCTGGTTGACATGTCATTTGCCATGCCAGACGTATGCCAGATGTGCCGGCTTGAAGCCAGATCTGGCCCATGTCAGCCTGCTACCTGGGAGAAAGCTCTATTTGTAAAGAAATCTATCTTTATTTATTTTTTCCCCGTGTCCTGTTTGGCTGTATAGCAAACAGAATTGATGTCTGAGTGCCGAAAATAAGCCTTACAGTTTTATTCTCACAGGTGGATCGTTATAAATTCAGTAAAGAAATGTTTCTAAAATACTCCCAACTACAAAAAGAAACCACAACAAACCATACATTTAAAATTCAGTTAGATGCTGTACATAATACTTAATTCCCTTTTTTATTTATATCAACATTTAAATTGGAACTGAACCTATTAGGCAACATTTGATCTAATGTAAAAACAATGACGTTAGAGATTAGTTCATTTGTTATTTCAAATTAAATAGGACTTTGTCCTCACACAACACTTCAAACACAAGAATGCTCAGTTTAGTGACATTTAGAGACAATTTTAAGGTGTCAGATAACTTTTTTAATATGAGGGCACAATGCATAACAAAAATGAACAGGTTGGGGACAGGATGAAATGATATTGTGGAAAGTGAAAATGTTATCATGATTGCAAGAATTTTCTAACAGTGAACATACAATTAGTTTTTTTCTCATCTTTCAAAACATTTTCCTCATTCTTGCAAAAACAATTCTTTTTTTTTCCTTTCTACATTTACATATCCAATGTACATTCTCACTTCTGAGTGCTGCTCTCTTGCTTCAAGATTTCCTGGGAGTGACATCACAGATCCAGACCCGACTATATGATTCATCAACCTTTTTGACTTGCCAACATTGTTGCGTAGCACCAGTGGGATGACACTCACAAACCCCTCCATGTGTCAATATCAGGTAAATTAAAGTTTTTTTCTCATAAATCAAACCAATAACAATTTTAGTATGTATTGTTTATTTATATTGATTTGATACTAATATGATGGTTGCAGAGGTATGTCACCTATTAGCATGATTATTGCTTTCATAAAAATATAACTCAAATTTCAAAAGATTGCACAAATCAATTTCCATTCAGCATGTTGCAAATGATAATCATGTTTTGTGAAATGCTTGTAGGCTAAGAATGAGCTGTTAAATTATTGTGAATTTATTTAAAAAGTTATACTTCAAATGCAAATTATTGGCTCCAATAAATATTTTTCAGATTAGGGTCTTGTCAAGAATGAACATAAATATAACTTTTTCTCGACAACGTTTCTAATTAAAGCACTACGAGAAACATTCACTAAAACAATCATCCTATATAACATGGTGTATTTCAACATGGAACATTTCTACTACATATATTCTTACTATGTAGCTTAATCACTTAATGTATGTTGAAGGCCAGGGTTCCCAAATTGGGGGTCGGGACATTTTAAACAACAATACACTCTGTACGACTATACAAATGAACAATTAGCTTTAAGTAAACGATCGTTTTTAATGATAGAATAGAAGTGATACTACAACTGCAAAGAAACTAAGTTTACAAAGTTCATAATTTTATTGCTGATATTTGGCCTAATTTTATTTCATTCATCATTATCCTTTGTAACACACTGAATGGAAATTGATTCCCGCAATCTTTTGAACATTTAGGATTTTATTTGTATGAGATTTCTATGCACGTTAATAAGCAACCTGCCTGAAAAGCCATTTTACTAGTGTCAAATCAATAATGAAATAAAAAATATATACTAAAATTGTTATTGGTTTGATTAATGAGGGAGGGAGCAACAAAAAAACTTTAATTTACCTGATCTTGACACACTGATGTGTTTGACTTCCATCCCAACTGTGCAACAAAACAATGTTGGCAAGTAAAGTCTGGATCTGTGACATCACTCCCAGGAAAATCTTGAATCAAGAGGGCACAATGCACAGAAGAGAAAAAATGTGCATAGAATAAGTAAATGTAGAAAGAAACAAACACCCTCTCCCCAAACTATTTCTACACTTGTTTTGTTATGTTTTCTGTCCTTATATTGAAGTTATTTGACTATTTTAACTGTTCTTTGAAACCACAGCTTATAAGTAGGGTGTGCCCCCCCCCCCCCCGGGGATTGTGGGGGGGTGGGGGTTGAGGCAAATCTATTATTAGAATATCTTTTGTTTTGTTTTTTCATGCTAAACCACCTCCAGTTACTATATGGCAGTCGCGCTCACACTAAAGCCCTTTTCAGATTGGCATTCTGGAATATGTGTGGACAATTCAGTCCGGTCTTTAACCATAACTGTGTTTTCAGACACACCACTTTTGCACCTGAACTAGTCCTTTCGGCTGCCTTCACACAGCGGGGAAAAGTTCCAGATGTCTGAGGGGGTGGGGGGTGGGAAGGCTGTACCCAGATATTGCATAAACATAATGCGGCGGGCGTACATGCGTCATTTCCCCAAACAAAGCTAGTAAGTGATAGAATTCCTCTCACTGATCGGACTTAATCACAATTCTGCGCACACGAAGCATAAGAGACCTGGATGATGAAGCTTAATGGTTAATAAAGGAATCACGGAAGCGGTGTGAAGCGCTCCATCACGCATCCAGGAGACGGTACCATAGGGGACGAGCTACCATGGTTTGCCGCATGCTACAGGAGCGAGCTACCTGGCACAGGGTTTTTCCTGCGTTCAAATTTGCGTGGCGGTCGCCTCCAGCTAATTTTATGCCACCCCAACCTGATTTCACTCCCCCCTCCCTCCCCGGCGCTCCGGTCCGCGCCGACGGTCCTCCTCCTCCCTGTCTGGAACTCGACCTCAGTATTCTGAAGCAGCCACCCTGTTCGTGAGGAGTCCGGTCCTGTTACTAGGGGATTCGTCCAGTCTAATTCAGGAAAAGGTTAACCGTATGTTTGTATTCAGACACAAAGGTCTTATGGACAGAGTCCCGAACATTTACGTTTTTCATATCCTGTCTGAAGGGGGCTTAACAAACAGGCTGCCTGTTTAACTCAGGAGAAGGAGAAGCCTGTAAACACACAGAAACAGAGCACAGAGGTGAGAGAGAATGGGCGAAGTGCTGGCTGTCAGCAGGTAAAGACGTCAAAGTAAGACGAAGCCTTCACAACCCCTGGATTAACTTTGAATATGGTCGTAAATTATGAAAAAACCCCAGTAGCGGCTCGCAAAGAAACAACAAAAACAAAAAATTTTGGTAACACTTTACAATAAGGGTCACTTTATTAATGTTACTTAGTGCATTATTAAGCATTAATAAAAAAAGGAACCCTTTATTAATGTATTGTTAACTATTAAGTGTCCTTAAAGTTAGGACAAAGGGCCAGGGGGAGTCTGCTTAGTAATGCATTACTTAATATCAACATTAATATTAAGCTGTTAATAATTTATTAATCGTTTATTAATGCTTAATAATGCACTAAGTAACATTAATAAAGGGACCCTTATTGTAAAGTATTACCAAAATGTTTACGTTTATTTCTTTTCAATGTATAAATTGCAAGCAATTACATGTTGAGTGTAATTATAAAGTTTTTACATTTGACACAACTAACTAGTTGTTACTCCTTTCCCCAGGTGCTCAATGAAAACAAATTACTGTGTTGGCAAGCTTGTATGGTTGAAAGGCTCTGTAGTTAATGGTAGGTTTAAATTTTTAAATAGTTAAACAACTTGAGAAATTATTTATAGGTTAAAAGAAATGGCTTGATAGGCAGACATGCATAGGTTTGTTTTACATGTCCATAATTTTGCATCTGTTTCGTGAGACAAAAGGTACACTCTAATTTATATTATGCTGTGTTAGGCATTTTTTAAGTACAATGTTCATATGTAACAACAATTAGCTTTAATGTCCTTATTTGTTTTCCAACTGATTTCTTTTTCCCTTTTTCCACAGTGGCAGTGTAAGGTGTGTCATGTAAAAGTGTCAAGTAGGTCTGCACTTCTCAGCCATTACAAAGTTAAACACACTCACTTAGGGCGCACTGCTAGCTTTCCATGTACATACTTGTCTTGTCCATGCAAATTGAAAACATGGAATGCACTAATAGTTTACCAAAGTAGAGTACACAGAAATCAAACACAGAAAAACCTATCAACATTTACTTGTCACATTTGTGAATGTAAGAAATTGGCTAATGAGAGGGAACATTTTATTCACATCAACACACATTTAAAAAGACATGAGATTGTAAGATGTATGTTTAATGGTTGTAGTTTTCAGACATGCATTTATGGTACTTTTAAGTCTCATAAAAGTCGCAATCACACCCCTCACACACTTGAAGATTTTATTGCAGGTGTTGTGAGAACCACTCAATTGGCTTCACCTTCACTTCTGGAATTATCTGATTGCCATGATGAAGAGAATGGTCAGTTTGTGGACGATGTATTTTGCCCATTAAATGGAGAAAGACAACAAAAAGATCTCATTGAGCAACAACTAGCCACTGCCTTGTTACAGCTGGAGTTTTTGGTGCATGTGCCAGGTATTGCTGGAGATAAGTTTTTAGAGGACCTTAATTATTTATTCAACTCTGCCTCAGCCTCAGTTTCCAGTGGTGTTGTAAGAGACATTCTTGAGCAACATAAAGTCACATTTGCAGAGGATTTAGTAAATGATATTACAGCTGCTTTTTGTTCATCCAACCCACTCTGTAGAGCTATTGAAAAAGAGGGATCTCTAAGCAGTGTGCATAGACGGGTAAAATATTACAAAGAAAAATTCTGTGTTGTTGAGCCAGTCACTTACTTGCTTGATGATAAAAAGGCAACCTTTCAGTATGTTCCCATATTAAAGTTACTACAGCAAATTTTAAATTGCAAAGCAGTTCTAGACGAGGTTCTTGCAAATCACAGAGGGAAGCGTGAGATCATTGTTGATCCCTCCTACGAATTTAAAACTCTAGAAGATGGCAAATTTTTCATTGAAAATGAATTATTGAATGCAGATCAGATCACTATTTCGGTTCGTCTGTATGTGGATGAATTCGAGATTTGTAATCCTTTAGGCACAAGCTCTGTGGTGTTTATTGGGTTTTGGGTAACCTACCACCAGGATCTTCCTCAGCTTTGTCCTCAAAAGTGTTCATGCAAAAATCTATGGTTTTGAGTGAGTGTTAGAGCCACTTCTGCAGGACCTTAAAACTTTGGAGACTGAAGGTGTGTTTGTCCCTTTGTTAGGCTTGTCTCTTAAAGGAACTGTGCAGAGTATTATAGCAGATAACTTAGGCGCCCACAGTATTGCATGCTTTCTTCAAAAATAATCATTGTTTTGGAGTTAAACAAGAGTGTATTTTCACTAAGAACCTTACTTATTTCAATGTTCTGACTGGTTTCCCTCCTGATGTAGCTCATGATGCCTTTGAGGGTGTAGTACCGGTGGAGTTGGCTTACTGTTTGTCAGTATTGATTTCAAAAAAGCATTTTACTGTTGATGATCTCAATAAAGCAATATTAGCCTTCCCATATAAGTGGTCAGATAAGACAAATAAACCTCACATCTTACCACGAAATGTATCTGCTCGAAAAACTGTAGGGGGCAATGCCCACAAAAATTGGAGTTTGTTGAGACTTCTCCCTTTTTGATTGGGCATTTGGTGCCTGAATACGAACCTGCATGGTTTGTGTTATTGCATTTAAAAGATATTGTTGAACTTATTGTTGCTCCGACTCATACTGATGAATCCATTTCATACCTTGAAAGCAAGATAAATGAGCACAGACAAAGATACCAGGACCTGTTTCCAACTGCTAGACTTCTACCAAAGCACCACTTTTTGGAACATTACCCCTATTTAATAAGGTGTTTTGGTCCTTTAGTTACACTCTGGACACTGAGGTTTGAAGCTAAACATAGCTACTTTAAACAAATTGTGAAGCATACTAGTTGTTATAAAAACATACCACTGACTCTGGCTTCAAGGCACCAATTCATGACAGCATTTCACCTAAACTCACCCTACTATGGTAAAGCTTCTCTTGATGTCCCCAATGTGTCCTTGTTTCCAGTAGATCTTTTGAATCAAAAAATAGCTTTGGCTGTGAAAATCAAAATACCCTGACACAACTGAAATCCATTTAGCTAAGGTTGCATCCATGAAAGGTATACAGTACAACACAGGCATGATAGTTGTGCATGGGTCAGCTGGCGGAATGCCAGAGTTTGCTGAGATCATTCAAATGTGTGTCATTACAAATGAGTTGCTCCTTATTGTGAGATTGCTACATGGATGGTACACTGACCACTACAGAGCCTTTGAAATAACCCCTTCACCAACCAGAGAGACAAAGCTTGTGCAACTTAAAGATCTGGCAGATATCTATACACTGGCAGATTATATTGTTGGCTCAAGCCGTATGGTGGCCTTAAAAAGGCATATTGTCTTCAAAGGTTTGTTAATTAGTATGTCTATCAGTTTCTAGAAGTTAATAAATTAGTTATTAGGTAAACCATAATTAATATTCAGGGGCTATTAGGGATGTTCCGATCAACCAATTATCAAAATCGGTCGATTTTTGTGAAAACATGATAGCAAATTCCAATCCATGCCTTTCAGAGCCGTTCATACCAGCCAATCACCTGTCGCTCATGCACTTTGTAGCCGGCAGAGACCTTGTGTATGGCATCACATCTCTCTCTCCCTTCGGTTGTGAATGAGCGCAGCGGCAAAAGCAAACAAACTTTACTCTGTGAGGTGATATAAACCCGCAGGAGAAGTTCTCTGGGGAGAATGAGGTGAGTTTTCAACGCTCACTGCAGAAATGAGAAGGCTCACCCCTACTGCACACTGGAAGCACCAGTGTCATGGAACAGCAGCGGAACGTCACTGCTTAGTTCCAATAGAATCCATTATAGTATATGGGGGTGTCACAAACTAGCCGCAACATGGCAAGTTTCAAACGCGTTCCAGAAGCAGCAAGCCGTGCCGCTAAAGATAGGATTGGGTTCTATTTTTTCTGCGACGCGCTTCTGGGATGCATCAATTTCCGTAGTTAAAAAAAGGGCTAGACAGGAAATCACACTCGGTTTCAGTGTAAAATGCCCAGTAAATTTCAAAATAAGTCTATTGCAACAATGCAATTTCATATCTATGTAGATTATGTCTATACCATCCACATATAAATATATGGACATAGCCCGCCCATTTGACTATTAATATTCAAAATGATTCAAAATGGAAGGTTCCCACCGCCTCCATTTTGGCCATGACACGCTTCTTCACGCCCAGACAATCTATTAAATGGGAAAAGAGGTGGAGCTGAGGGCGGGGCAGTGAGGGTGGGCGATAACAAAACCAATGTAGCTACTAGCTAAACTGAGCTAACCCCTGAAGACAGAGCTCCGAGACAGCGAACCACGCAGATGTCTGGCTTCCGTGCGAGGCAGCAGCATTGGTTGTCTGTGGAGCTGTAATATGGACTGTAAAAATACAAGCAGAGCCTCAGACCGCTACAATCGAAGCCGTATGCCCTGGCTGCTTAAAGGAGCAGGAGGCAGGATTTGTCCAAAAACAAGAAATAAATAGGATACATGTTAATTCTTGTAAAGCTAATGGGTGATGAAGCATTTTAAACTACAAAGAATGATGAAATCTATTTATCATTCCATTTTGTTAACTAGGCTGTGTGCTGCAAAATGCGATGCAGTTCGGTCCCGAATTTCCCGCGCTATTTTACGGATGTGACACTTCAAGCGCGTTCTCGACAAGCTTCAAAACCGGAAGAAGAAGAAGAGGAAAAAGCTGGCTAGGTGGCGGTAATGCGTTGTTTGCTAGCCGCGTTAAAACCTCAGAAGAAGAGGACGAACTCTGAAAATGGATTCTACAACCAGCAAAAGACCAAGCGCAACTCAAAGCCCACTAAAGAGTGGCACAAAGAAGAAGGTTTTATCAGCGGCATCTCGAGAGTCAAAAAGAAAGTATGAGAAAAGCCGGACAGGGACCCGAATATGTATTGGATACGCTATTGAAGAATGGAGACTGCTTCAACTTGATCTGGGACTGAAAAAGGATGCAGACATGGCTCATTTTCTAGTGACCAGGTAAGGAATAATCGGTAAACATATCAGAGCGGGGTCTCCGCAATTTAAACTAAGAAAATAAAATCTATGGATTTAGATAATACAAGTTTAGGTAATCTAACAAATCTTTGTGCAGATGAACAAAAAACAAGAAGCTAACGGTGCTTAGCATATAGCTTTATGATCCATTTGAAATAGCTAAATGCAACTAAGGAGTAATCGGATCACTTCTGCGTTTTGTGGACGAGACACCACTTGTCTTTTGAGATAAATGGATGCTCCGTTTATTCTGACGAGAAACATAAACAGAGCTTGATTTGATGATATGATCTGACCGATGAGTCGGAGATAGCTATAGTGCGGTAGCCGGAGAGAGCTAGCGTGCGGTAGCATTTCAGCTGTGATCATACTTCAGTTTCTGTGTACCACTGAAGAGAACGGACATTTTCCAAACCGAAGATGAATCATTAGAAATATGTCATATTTGACCTACAGTCCAACCTCTAAGCAGGACTGTTACTTACTTCGTCGCTAGACATGGTGCCTTGTTTTGATAATATCGAGCTGCGCTCTGGCCGTACATCACTGTGAAACTTTTTTTTTCATAGTGAAGAGTTCATGCGCGCTCTCGTGCCGGGCTGCAGTTACTCACAGCACCGAGCGCGTCGCTAATGAGTTTCGTTTCATCATCCTGTCTCCTGCTCCTTTAAGGGAGCTCACGCTCCACGAAGGGGGAGGTCGGCAGGACATTAGCTACATGCTAACTCAAAGCTAAACCACTCCGCTGCCGTTCCGCACCGCTGATGCTTCCAGTGTGCAGTCGGCATCAGAGTGGCAACAGTTACATGGCTACACTTGCTAACACAATAGCCGCTGACTGGAACCGGAAACAAAACACTTTTCTGCCTATATAGGTGATCGGCAGCAAAAAACCTGATCGGAGCATCCCTAGCTATTATATCAACCTTTTTTTTTTTTGCTGTGTGCTTTTACATCAGATTTTATATCATTTTGTGAGACACGTTACTGACGATTTGTAGATTTCTTATTTAACCTTTATTATGTGCTTTTTGTCATTTCAGATTGAAAACAATGACTTCACCCTTCATACTGAAAGTTATCCTGGTGGATAACACTAGCCAGAGGCTACAACTTACAATTACAATTTATAGATTCACTCTTTGACAATGACTTTATGAGTCTGACATCAACATCTGAACTACAAACCAGAGGCACAATCAAGGTAGTTAATCGCTCCGAAGTTGCATTTTCCCAGTCTACTTCCTCATCCGCTGGCTGTGACCCACAAGCTATAGAGACAAGATCAGCTTCAAGTTTTTCAGGTGTGAGCTGCCCTGACACAGACCACCTTCCTCCCGCTGAGTCTGAGCAGACACCTTTGCTGGTTGCAATGGCCAGCCGAGTTTTGTGTGCCAAAGTTTGCATTTGATTCTGAGTTCAAACTTGAAAGAGCTAATGCTGAATACAGGGAAAAAGGAACACTTCTTATCCCGGACAATACATTACTGTCAAACATTCTGAAATGTCTTATTCAAGAAGCTGTTTGTTATGGACTTTACATAACGGACAACCAGTTCAGTTGCGTGGGAGAGGCCCTCATCAAGAAGCATCCTTGTCTGTCAGAGCAAGGTTCAATAACCGGATACGCTGGATGGAAACATCATTTGAAAAATAAGCTAGCTAACTATCGTCAGTTACGAAAACTTGGTTGTAATGAAGTAACTGTCAATGCATTGAGCCACAAGCCACAAGGAAAAGGCCCTGCCTTTGCCACTAAAAAGCCTAGACGATCTGAAGTGAACTACTGCCCTCCTTATCCAATAGGAGAGTCGGAGGAAAGCTTAGAAAAGCTTCGAGTAGAGCTTCTATCAGATGTAAAAAAGAGAAATAATAAGGAAGTAGTGAGGCAGAAAATGGGCAAGACCTTCTCTCATAGAAGATTAGAGGTTTTTCGGGAAACATCCATGGTCCAAGATGTTCAGGAACGATGGCCTTCTCTCTTTAAAGTGTTGGAGGTGAGTAAAAGTGTTAGTAAATAATGAAATAACTAAACTTTATAAATCTTGACTGAAAATTTTGTTTTTTTTTTTAATCACTACTCTGCCACTGCAGTCCCGGTTCCTTTCGCAGCTCGACATTCTTTCGCCTAAACGGCTTGCACTCTACAAAAAAGAGGCGGACAGATTGGCAAACGACTGGAAAGTATAATGGACCACATGACAGATGTGAGATTTGAAAATTCAATTTAAACTGTGTCCTCAATAAGAAAATGTACTAGTTTAATTTAAATCTGTCCCACATCCGGTAGGAAGATGACGTTGACCTTGGACGTGAGAACATTCTGAAGGGCCTATCGTGATCGTGATAAATTAATGATATGTGATAGTGATAATCGATGGAGATGAACTCTGCAAGATGGCGCCAGTGTTGCCGGCCTGCCGTCTACCAGTTCATTTACTTTTCGTGTTTTTACTAATTTTAGTTTGTGTTTTACATCATGCTTACCCCAGACTTGTGTACGATCGCCAGACCTTAATTAGAATAGGTTTTTCTGCCGGACTTTTACCGTCTACGGCTGAGGAGAACAGGAACAATAGCTCTCCTCCTTACCTGGATGGCTCAGCGGCATGTTGGCGAACCATGCCGTCACCGCTACATTCGAGGAGGAAACGCAGGAAGCGAGGCTGTCGGGGTGGACGACTCGTCAAATTGAGGGCCCTGAAGTCTGCCTGGCTTGGTGGTTTCCGAGCGGTCTGGTGGTCATCAACTCGGTTTGTGGTGCCATTGAGGGTGCTGGACCCAGTGGGCTCATGGCTTGTTCCTGTTGCCGGCTGCTCGTGGGAATGTGGTGATCGCCCCCCTCCTTTTCAGCGGTTTATCCGGAGAGGAGTCAACTTGCTGAATCTTCGACAAGTTCCCAGAACTCCATCGATTATTGGAGTCTCTGTGTCATCTTCTTTAAGGTGGGGCCTGGTTAATGCTAGGTCAGTGGCTAACAAGACGTTTATTTTGAAGGAATTTTTTACCACAAATTGCTTGGAGGTCCTCTGTGTAACGGAATCATGGATTCTACCGGGTGAGTCCTCTGTTTTTAATGAACTGGTGCCGATGGACTGTGTTTTTATCAACGTGCCGAGAGCTGCTGGGCGTGGTGGTGGATTAGCAGTTATCTGCAAAGCTAACCTCAAGATCAAACACCTCCCGGTCTGGTCTGCTGTTACCAGCTTTGAACTGTGCATGTTTGAACTTGGTCATCCACAACCACTCCTCTGTGTGGTGGTCTATCGATCCCCGAGATACAATAAGGACTTTTTGTCTGAGTTTTCTCAGCTTTTAGCTGACTGTGCATCTCGTTATGAGCAGATTATGTTGCTTGGAGACTTCAATATCCATGTTTGTTGTCCTGGAAAACCACTGGTTTCAGATTTTATCAATCTTGTGAACTCTTTTAATTTCACCCAGTGTGTTAGTGGGGCCACACAGGTATGTGGTCACACTTTGGACCTTGTGCTGTCATTTGGATGCACTGTGTCTAACCTGTGTATTCAGGATGCTGTTTTCTCAGACCACAAGCCAGTTTTATTTGACACTACTGTGCGTGGTAGCATCGTTAAATCTGCAGCTCCTGTTAGACTCTGTCGTCCTGTGAACTCTGCTACATGTGGACAGTTTTCTTTGTTATTTAGTAAAGCAGAGCCTTATTTGGGTGACTGGTCAGTTTTGGATGGACTGCTCAGTTATTTTAATAACACTTGTAAAGACATTATGGACACTATTGCGCCTCTTCGCCCAAAAAAGGTGAATCATGCTGCCAAGTTGTGGTCTACTGACCACACCCGGGCTGCAAGAAGGGAATGCAGGAGGTGTGAGAGAAAGTGGACGAAGGACAAGCTGCAAGTATCTCTATTGGCCCTAAGGGAAAGTTGGAAATCTTATCAGGAACTTGTTAAATCTGCTAAGATAGCCTATTATTCCAACCTCGTGCATGCCAACGCCAACAACTCACGAGTTCTGTATGCCGCCATTAATTCTGTGCTGAATGTGGAAGACTATTCTCCTGTACAGGCATCTGACTCTGTCTGTAATAGTTTTCTTCAATTTTTTATTGACAAAGTGTCGATGCTGCGAGCGCCCCTGCCTACAGTTACTGTGCAGAACCCTTCTACGTCCTGTGAGGGACAGCTGGCTTCCTTTAAACCAGTTTCACTAGCTGACTTAGCTAGGTTAATTGAGGAGGCAAAACCCAGTGGGTCACCAGAGGATATTCTGCCCCCACGTCTTCTTAAGGAAGTTTTTTCAGAAGTTGCACCAATGATTTTGCACATTATAAACAGCAGTTTGGCTTCTGGTTTTGTGCCGACAGATTTTTAAAAAACACCCGCTTTTAAAGAAACCTGGGATGGATGCTTCGTTGCCAGCTAGTAATTACAGGCCGATTTCTAAGCTCCCTTTTTTGAGTAAGGTGCTAGAAAAATGTGTCTACACTCAGCTACTGGACTTTCTCAATGACTTGAATATTTTAGAGACCTTCCAGTCAGGTTTTAAAATGCTGCACAGTACTGAAACTGCCCTGATTAAGGTTTTCAATGACATCTTCTTAGCTACAGATGGGGGGAATCCAGTCCTGCTGGTTCTGTTGGATCTCACAGCAGCATTTGATACTGTGGACCATGAAGTGCTGCTACACCGTCTTGAACATTATGTGGGAATCGCTGGTCAAGCCCTGAACTGGTTTAGATCTTATCTCCATGACAGGATGGTTTGCGTGAGGATGGGTGGTTTTTCATCCAGCTTCTCACATCTGCCTTGGGGGGTACCACAGGGTTCGATAATGGGACCCTTGTTGTTCTCTATTTACATTCTGCCACTGGGTGACATCCTACGGAAGTATGGCATGGGCTTCCATCTTTATGCCGACGACTGCCAATTGTATTTACCTTTGGATGGCGCGGGAGACCACACGATAAGTCATTTCATGGATTGTTTTGCAGAAGTCAAGGCATGGATGGCAGAAAACTACCTGTGTCTTAATGACAAAAAAACTGAGGCATTGTTGTTTGGACCCAGTGGACATTTTGATTTTTCCCAGGTGGACTGTGGGAAATTGAGTACCTACTTAGGTGGTTCTGCAGTCAATCTTGGCGTGAAGATGGACAGCACATTCTGCTTGGATGCCCATGTTGGTGCTGTAGTATCCTCTTCATTTTATCACTTGAGACGTTTGGCTAAAGTAAAGCCATTTTTATCTAGAAGGGACCTTGAGACTGTTGTTCATGCTTTTATTACCTCGCGCCTCGACTACTGCAACTCCGTCTTATTTGGTGTACGTAGCAGTACAGTAGCTCGACTGCAGCTTGTGCAAAATGCTGCAGCAAGATTCTTAGAAGGTAAAAGAAAGTATGATCATGTGACACCAATTTTAGCTGCTCTCCACTGGCTACCTGTCGATTTTAGAATTCGTTTTAAACTTCTTTTAATGGTGTTTAAGGCGCTGAATGGACTTGCTCCAGCTTATTTGGCAGACTTGTTGCAGCTATATGCTCCGGCTCGGACATTACGTTCTGAGAACCAGCTGCTGCTTGCAGCTCCCAAGGCTCGGCTGAAGTCCAGAGGGGACAGGGCGTTCTCTGTAGCTGGACCGAAACTCTGGAATGCACTGCCCCTAACTATTAGGCTCTCTCCATCAGTGGCGGTTTTTAAAGTGAGGCTGAAGACCCACTTCTATGATCTGGCTTTTAACTCTGTGGGTTAGCTTATTGCTGATGTTTTATATGATTTAACTTGTAATTTTAACTTGTTGGTTTGATTGTGTTTGTTGGTTTTTATTGGTTTTATTCTTTTGATGTACAGCACCTTGGTGGCATTTCCTGTGCATGTAAGGTGCTTTATAAATAAAGGCTGAGTTGAGTTGAGTTGAGTTGAGCCTATGTACCTCAATGAAGACCCTGAGAACCTGATAAGAGAGCATGTGTTGAGTGCAATAAAACTGTTCATGACATCACCTATAAATGAAATGCGTTGCCAACGCCTTTATTAATCGAATTTTATCGTTTAGTTGTTGCAGCCCTATTGTGTAGCAAGTACACAGTTTGGCATCTAATTACACTGGTATGACTCACTCCTCTAAACTACGCAAAAAGCTGCGGACACGTGAGCAGGGTTTCCCCCAGAAAACTTGCAAAGCCCGGTGGTAGACAAGCCCATGAGCGACCCACTGTGTTTTTGTAAAAAAAAAAAGTTGTCAGGAAGTTTAAAAGTATGACTAGTATGTGTTGTTTATAAACCATTTATTAACAATATTTATTGTCTTACAAAAAGGCACAATCTTGAAATATGTTTTTACCAGACACAAAAAAATACAATTCAAATAATGGAAAGTACACCTGACCTCTCACTCTGTTCACTTATCCATCGTAAGATGTTGCTATTGTGCTTTTGTATCACCAGATGCTGTTAAAGTCAGACTTGCAGGTTAAAGGAAAAGTTCGCTTTTTTTAGACATATATGGCGCTTACACACTAGCACCGGGTCGGCTCCAATCGGTCGTCCTCGATCGGCCCCGGCCCCGCCAGGTTGTTTACACACGTCGTCCAGAACACCCTTTGGAATGCGGACATGATAGGTGGTCTCAGAAATGCCCGCGAAAAATTGGCGCGAATATATCAGTGACGTCTGAGCGCACTAGCCAGAACTACGTTTCTGAATTACTTTTCCCCTGAAAATCTCTGAGCAGGGGTGTGTGTGTGAAATGGGTCATTGTTCACAGAGCACTGGGTAGGTGAAGGAACACATACAACTTAATGTCTAAAAAAGCAAACTTTTCCTTTAAGGACCCCTATTAATTTTAAAGGTGTGCTTAACTGAATAAAAAAGCTAATTTTTTTTATTATTTCTGATTATAATCGATCACTTCGAGTTTTTCATGCAGGCTGAACATGAAAATAGTCTCCTACACCTATCTCCTGCATTAACTAAAACATAAAATTATATTCAAAGATAGATATGGTAGTAAATTACATGCTACAACGGCCTGCCGTATTTGCAGCATCACAATGAGCCTCAGTAATGACTCCAGGTATTAGCTGCATCCCTGCTCCACACCACTGCAGCAGCAGCAGCCATCTACATAAACAGGATGATGGGGATTTTTCTTTCAGTTGTAGAGTGTATTCAGTCTTAGGCCCACCAGGCCAATATAGCACTGGGGGAAACCCTGCGTGAATTCTGTCGCAAATGTGCGCGTGTACTTATATCTGACAACATGACTCAGCGACGTGGTGAAGAAGTTTGTTGTTGTGTAGTTTAAACAAATGTAACTTGTATGAATGGCCTTTTTCACTTTTTAAAAAAATAAATGAGTGATTTTGTTTTTGGGAGGGGGGGCAAAAAAATCTTGAACTTTCTCGGCCAATCAGAGAGCAGGGATGGGGGGGCTGGGTTCTTGAGACCAAGCCGATCAATTTGATGTATAATATGTGTGGGTGCGTAATTCTGTTAACCAAGAAGAAGCTTGAACTGACAGAAAGGATGGGGGGGGCACTGGGTTCTTGAGAACAAGCCGATCAATTTGATGTATAGTATGTGTGAGTGCGTATTTCTGATAACCAAGTAGAAGCTTGAACTTTCTCAGCCAATCAGAGAGCAGGGATGAGGGGGTGGGGGGCACTGGGTGCCTTAGACCTAGCTGAACGATTTAATGTACAATATGTGTGTGGGTGCGTACTTCTATTAACCAAGAAGAAGCTTGAAATCTATCAGCCAATGAGAGAGCGGGGGGCGGCACCGTGTTCATCAGACCGAGCTGATCAATTTGATGTATAATATGTGTGGATCCATATGCTGGTTCTGGTCTGGACCTGGTTCTGGTGTTGGTTCTGATCCTGGTTCTGGTCTTAAACCAGATGCTGGTTATGATACTGGTTTGCTGAAACAAGCAGACAGACTGATAGAGAAGCCACAAGTCTCCAGTAGGATTGTACTTAAAATAGCTTTTCCGTATATCTGTCACGGTCTGTGGTGAACCTCCCTGTGTGTTTTCCCTGTCTCTCAGTGCTCATGATTGCAGGTAGGCGTGTCAGGGTGTTACCAGCTGCAGCTGATCTTCCATCAGCAGGGCCAGGGGATAAAAGCAGCAGCCAGACACTCATTCAACGCTGGATGATTACTCACTTTGGTATCACGCCTGTGTTGAGTTTGACCCAAGACTTGGTTTTGCTACAGTATTGAAGCCACAGTTTTTTCATGCTCTGTTTTTGCCCTCAGGAAACCTGGTCACCATTACCACCACCTTCCATTCTCATCTGGATCACCTGGTCGTCACGTCTCACTGCTGTTCCCCTGGTCTTCAGCCCTGACCGCCTGCCTCTCCTCGTCCCTACGTCCATGCTCAACTCCCTCCTCGTCTCCAGGAACACCTCTCACCCCCACCAGACCGTGACCTCCTCCCAGGATCCAAATCACCTTTGGAACTGTAAGCCCATTTCCTGTCTTTAAAGAATCCATCTTCCCAGCTCAACCAGTCTCCTAACTCCCGTCTGTGTTTTTAGATCGAGTTCCCAGGAACCCTCCTGCTCACCTGTTTTTCAGCAGCACCCTCAGTTCTCAATTCTAATTGTGTGTTTACCTTTTATCCTCGACTCCTGGTGTTTGATTCTGCATGACGTGGGTCAGACGCATAGCCCCGAAAATGACAATCAGCTGTCAGACAGTCAAAATAGCGGGAAACGTCTGAACCAATCAGAAAGCTCCATTATCACACCACTGGTCTGCTGCTGTTAGATGCAGCAGGCAGGCCCCTTAATGAGGAAGGATTTGGATCTGTGCTTCAGATGTCAGATCGGACGCCTCCAACTTCTCATCACCATTCGAAAAGTATTGCACCGATTTGAAAAATTCCAAAAGCGCCAACATCAGAAGGCTTTGGTGGTGCTGTATTGAATATTTTGTTTGCCTACCTAGAATATTTGTAGGAGATGTGATGAGATGATTTCTGCTGTCTGACAGAGACCGGAGCAGAAAATGCCTGTTTTTTATGGGAGGAAAATGTGGCTGAATCCTCCTTCTGACGCTTGTAACTCAAGAACCGTGGCAGCTAAAACGAAGACATCCCATCGAAGCGTACGAGTAAAACTACTGTTTTTGCGTAATTGATTGTACTCAAGAAAATGTGGTCGTAGCAGTCGTAGGTTTTTCTTTAGAGAAATTGTCTGAAACTGCCGATTTCCTGATCTGCAGCTCCAAACGTCAAATTACAGGCCTTGAACATCTCATTACCATTCGAAAAGTTCCAAAACCGGCAGCGCCCGAAGGCTTCAATGGTGGTCTGTGTGAATTTTTGTGTGGCTACGTTGAATATTGTAGGAGATATGACGAGACGATTTCAGCTCTCAGACAGCGATCGAAGCAGAAAAGCTGAAAATCTTTTGAATGGCCGCCAATGGGAGAAAATCTGGCTCAGTCCTTCTGAACCTCATAGCGCAAAAACCGTGGCAGTTACAGAAAAATCGAAGACCTCCCATCGAAGCAGACAAATAAACCTACTGTTTTTGAGAAAATTACGCATCTACCCCAAAAGATGTGGTCGTAGCAGAATTTAGTTTTCTGGATTGAGATCTGGAGCTGTCAGTCAGAGTGGGAACTGCCTGACCATATATGGGTTAGCAGACCTCAGCTGCTGGAAGGAGAAATATTTTAAAACCTTTCCAAACTAATTAACGCTACGACCACAATTTTTGGAGTACGCCCATAAATTATACATCAAAACAGAGGAAAATCCGTCAGCTTTCATCAAGCACAAGTCTCATTTCCATCGGTTCTATGGTTCTCTCAGGACACTGTCTGAAGTCGAGCAAAGTCGGTTTTCGGCCCTATTCTTTTGAATGGGGGGCGGAGGACAAATGTCTGAACTTTGCCAAATCGTACCTCAAGTTTAACCTGTGATTATAGAAAAACCGTAAAAGATATCAAGAAGCAGAGACAATCGAGAATAGTTTAACTTGTTCTGGGTTTGTTAAAAGTTGAATGAAGTCTCTAGGTTGAAGTATGTTGAAGTAGTTAAAATTCAAAGAGCTGAATGGATTTTGTGAAAAATTGAGCGATTTGAAGGATTTGCCATTCATTTCAATGGGCTGAAAAATCGCAGAAAAAGCTGAATATCTCGGAAACGGTTGAAGATATCAATACCAAAAGCCATTCCCGGAATGACCTGAACGGTTTGATACCAAATTTGTGTAAATAGTGTAAAAAATTGTGGCACTAATTAGATGCCAAAAAACGTACGGAAACTGAAAAATGGAGGAGGAGGAACTCAATACTTTGAATGCTTTCCAAGCATTCAAACTAATAAAGAGAAACAGAAAAACAATAGTTTGAATGCTTTCCAAGCATTCAAACTAGTAAACCAGTAATAACACATTTATGTGACTTTACTACATCATTAACAGCATCCATAGACATGAATAATGAACAGAATTTGCCATATTTGACCATCAGAAATTTAACAAGTTAACAAGGCAGCGTTTCTCCTGCTGCTGCAGCTTGCTGTGAAGCTATTTATAGTAACGGACACAATCATGAACGTTACCTTTAGCAACATGCTAACAAGCATTTGTACTACACAACAGCAGCTAGGAGTCCACAATAACACAGAAAAAATATCTAGTCCGGCAAAAGTGGGTTAATAAACAACACAAGATGTGTTTTCAATAAATAAATCTGAAACAAAATGTACTTTCTGTCACGAACTTACACTTTTATAAGAAGTTGGTGTGTGGTGTCGCATCTAAATGGGTCCGGGCTGAAAACAACTCTGTCTTTATGTTAGTATCACTTTGTTCCAGAAAAAAAGTTAAACAAGTCGAAATAAGGTTGGAAAGCATACATACATGAACTTACCCCAAACTGTTGCTCAACAGCTAAGTGCAGAGTAGCTGAAAGTCGACATAGCAGACATCTATCTTATCCTTAGACCTGATATCCTTGGTGATACACTTCCTGAGCTTAAAAGCGCCCCCTGGTGTACAGACATACGAATTACCCACAGGATACGTCTCATTTTCTGCCTGAGACAAGTGGTGCAAAATAGGGCAGTGTGAAACAAGAATGTGTAGCTTGAAAAGCAGCATTTGTGACTAAAATCAGCAGTTTTGTGTCTGTGAGTGCCAGTAAAAAAGAAAAAAAAAGTTATTTTTTATACACAAGTATCTGGATGTGTTTTGCACCATTTGTTGTTGATCAATTCAGGCAAAATTGTAACTGTAATATTGTTTTGATGTGTGACTCAAAGACTGCAATTTGTGTAGTCGTACCTAAGATTTTAAATAGGCGTAGCTGTCGCTTTGTACCTGTGAAAGATAGGATTTTTCTCTGTGACTTCAAGTTCCCAGGGACAAGACACAAATCTTTTTGCACCATTTGTTGTGGATTAATTGGGGCAAAACTGTAACTGTAAGATTTTTTTTATTTGTGACTCAAAGACTGCAATTTGTGTAGTCGTACCTAAGATTTTGAAAAGGCGTAGCTGTCGTTTTGTACCTGTGAAAGATAGGATTTTTCAAGATTTTTCTCTGTGACGAATTCAAGTTCCCAGGGACAAGACACAACTCTTTTTGCAGCATTTGTTGTGGATTAATTGGGGCAAAACTGTAACCGTAAGATTTTTTTGATTTGTGACTCAAAGACTGCAGTTTGTGTAGTCGTACCTAAGATTTTGTATACGGTAGGTGTAGCTGTTGTTTTGTACCTGTGAAAAATAAGATTTTTCTGGATTTTTTTATGTGACTTCAAGTTCCCAGGGATGAGTCACAAATCTTTTTGCACCACATTTACATCCATAACAGGAACCCCCAGAGAACAGTCCAGAACTCCAGAACAGGAGGTAAGCAGATGTCAGGAGACAGAAGGAGAAGGCCGCGATGTCATCTCAGGCAACGAGGACAACCGGTGGAACGCAGCACATCGTCAAAAGCACACACACAGGGTACCAGAACATAGACCCCCACAACTGGTGTCAGAATGGAAAAGAACAAAGAAAAAAAAACCAGGCCTATGTGTATGCAATGCTATATGTATGCTACGCAATATGTGCCATGTGTATGCTACATGGAGAATAACTGAAAGATGTAGAAGTAGTAAACGGCATGTACCTAAAAGGTGCAGAAAACAAAACAAAATAAACAAAATCCTATAATAGGAAACAGTTGCAAGCAATTAAGGAAGTGTAAATAAGGAAGAGCAAATAATATGTGACTCATAACAAAAAAAACTTTAAAATGAAAGAGAAGTATAGAAGGTGTGTGAGAACTTAATAAATGGTAGTAAGCAAATAAAATGGGATCTTTGTGACTTTTGGTGATTTTGATCTGATACACGACTGGAGAGAGTTTATCAGTGATTAGGTATAGACAAGTTTTGCAAGTACTGATCATTAGTGCAAGCCGGAGCAGCACTGGTCTCAACTGACTGATAGAAGAAGTGGAGCGGAACGGTCATCTGTCTATCCGTCATCATCTCAAACGATGAGATACCTGTAGACTCATGAGGAGTGGCCCGAATAGCCATCAGGACCAACGGAAGCTTCACATCCCAGTCTCTGTGATTAGTCGACACTGTGAAGACGGTCCCCTGCTCTGAAGAGGAGCTCTGTGGACGGGATTTGAGGGCTGAAATTGACAACAAACCAAAAAGCTCTGGATGTAGTCTGAGATGTCGCTACACATCCCTGGCCAATAAGCAACCTGGCTCAGGGTGCCAAACATGGCCTTGACACCTTTGTGTCCAGCCGAAGGAGAGTCATGAGCTTGCGCGATCATACCCCTCCTTAGGGACTGAGGTGCCACAAGAACAGGCGACGATGGAGGCTTAGAAACGTGCATCAGCACCCCCTTAACCATTCTCAGCGTGACCCAAACACGAAAGAGAGGACGGAGCTCAGGAATGGAGTCGAGCTCGGCAGAAGAAGGCAGATGAGTCGCAGGATCAGAAAGGTACAGGACCATCCTGCCAATAGCAGGGTCATGGGACTGGAGGCTGACAAGGTCATTGTCAGAAAAGACTGGTTCAACAGACACAAACCCATCTGATGGTTGAGGGGGGGACGCATTAGCAGCCTCGGCCCGAGTCACGATACACATGCAGGGTGGGTCTGACGAGGGAAGAATATCATCAGGGAGCCACAAGGGGTCGAAGGACCAAGGGGTACAAACAGCAGCACCTCATTTAGCTAGTGAGTCTGTAAGGTCGTTCATCTCTTTATCACGTCCAGGTGCACAGGAATGACCTTTGACTTTACGCCAATAGATCTGCATGTCAAGTGAAGTCACCAAGGCGTTGCACGCCATGAAAACGTCTCTATGTTTAACAGGTTTCCAGTTGGAGGTTAAGAACTCGTTACTCTTCCAAGAAGGCAGATGGCAGGTGAAGGTGAGCTGAGCATAGTCTGAGTTGGTGCAGATCACCAGCTTGACTACACCGCGATCAGCAGCAAGTTGCAGAACTATTAGGATCCCGGCTACCTCTGCAAACTGTGAGGACCCAACTGGTAGCACCAAGAGTCTTTCTGGTCAGCGTTCAGCCAAACGACACCCACGGCTGAACTCAGTTCAGCAATGTGTCAAGAGGAACTGCCATCAACATACACAGTTGGCATGCCCACACAGAGAGCTTGGTCAAAGTAGTGGTGATTGGGGTTCAGCAGGGTCTGGGGAGGGTTAGCTGGCAGGACTGACGCCGGAGTGTCGTCCGAGCAATGTTGGCATGCAGCAAGACCCATGCCAAGAGGGCACACCACAATGTCAAAAGCTCTGAAGAGCTAACAGCCATGACGCAATGCGTGCGTTGGTCAGCACACCATCTCTGATGCGTTGACTAATCAAGAAGGTCACAGGCTGATGTTGAGTCTCAACAATGATTCTCTGTCCCCCGACGTAGTTAGAGAAATGTTTAACTGCCCACGTGTTGGCTAGAAAAGCTTTTTCACAGTCAGAGTATTTCAACTCAGGACCGGACAAGATCTTTCTCGCATAGGCTACAACACGCCTGTTGCAGTCATACATCTGGTACAGACCGGCACTCAAACAGTGGGTAGAGAACCCAACCTCAAGATGTAACTCCTTGTCACAATCAGGAAGCGCCAGGCACGGAGTCGAGCACAACGCGGCCTTCAAGACATTCATGGACTGCTGTTGCTGCTCAGTCCCGTCCCCCCACACGAAGGCGGAGGGAGGCTACCCTCTCGTTCACCGGGGTAAACCCCAACGTACAGGCACCAAGATGGGGGGCAAGAAGTATGCCCACCCATGTTCGACGCCTCTCAGTGGGAGCAACTCCAGAGTGGTAGAGAGTCCAACCCCTCTCGAGGAAACTGGTTCCAGAGCCATGCGTTAGATATATCTAGTCGGAACCTCTCAACCTCACACACCAACTCCGTCTCTTTCCCCACCAGAGAGGTGACATTCCACGTGCCTAGAGCCAGCTTCTGTAGCCGAGGATCAAACGCCAAGGTCCCTGCCTTCGGCTACCACCCTTTACACTCTGCACCCGACCCCTTTGGCCCCTCCCACGAGTGGTGAGCCCATGGGAAGGGGGACCCACGCCTCCTCTGTGCCCAGCCAGGCTCCATGGGTGAAAGCCCAGCCAACAGGCGCTCGCCAGCGTGCCCTACCTCCAGGCCTGGCTCCAGAGGGGGACCCTGGTGACCCGCATCTAGGCGAGGGAACACTGCATCCATCCGTTTGAACTCATAAGGGGTCTGAGGGGGTGAGATAATCCATCAATAATTTCGGTCTGCAGCCATCCTGAGGATGCCACAAAACCTTTAATTTTGGAGAAAAAAAAAAAAAATTTTTTTATTGAAGCAGCCCTTGGGGCTAGAAGGAGGATGGTTCCTTATGCTTTGCTTAACCAGTCGGCCGAACCGGGTAACTAGCTAGAACTCTTCGAGCTTCTGGAATGTCTTTCGAACTCCATTGTTCAGCTTTTACCAACTATTGTTTATCAATTTGGACAAATCAGGATTTGACAAGTTAAAGTTGGCGTTATCAAAATCCTCAGACACCACTCCTTTCTCTAACACATAGAGAGGTTATCCTTAATGTGGAGTAAATCTTATTACACCTTAATGTGAAGTGAATATGTTAAACATTCATAATAATATTATTAATGTGTGAATATACTGCTAGCTTAACATTAACTCCAACAAATACTCTGGTGTAATTTAGGATCTGAAATACATCCTTACAGGAATAAACATTCATGTTAGCCCATCATTCATTAGATACTATAGAGTATTGGACACATTATTAAAACACTTCAGACTTAAACATATTGTCAATTCAACAAAATATGATTATATATAACTTACAAACTTATAAAGTCATTTTATGAGCCAGAAAATATAAACTTTATTCAAAGAAGATAGATAAAAAGTCTCGCGTCATCTGCAGCGTCTTGATGTCTTGTGATATACCACAGGATAAGTTAAGAATATTGAGTCAAGATCATAGATTCCATAGCTGCACCACGATGTCAGTGTGTTCTGATCGTGTGAGCATGGCCTGCAAGTTAAAAATGAACTTCTTTCATTTTGATGAAATACATGGCCTTTTTGGTACATTACAACACCATTGGTTTAGTGTTAATGTTATCCAGTAGCTGCTTTTTGTTTTTCTTCGATCGCGTGCTGACCGCAGATGTCGCAGGAGAACAGGAATCTTTCTCTTCAGGTCCATCCAGGGCGCTGCTGTAACTAGCTAGCGTCAGTCCGTGTCGGCTCACTGGACCTATGTGCTGGGCTGGACCCACCTGAGCTCCCGATGTGCACCGATGGGAGGGACCTCCATATTAAGATTTACTTTGATTGGATGTTTATACTAAGCTCCTCTGTGTATGGATACTTTTTATTTTATTCCATTTGGCGCCAGGAGGGTTAGTGCAGTGGTTCTCAAATACACTTGGTGAAGCCCCCCCTAGGATACATAGATTTTTTTGCCCCCCCCCCTCCCCCCAGCGTTGCACAATGTTCATTGTGTACACTAAGATTGATTATATGGATTTCTGGAATGTTAATTTCTGCTAGGAACATTAGAATTATAGATATCTGAATACATATCCAGTCTGCTTAAATGTTAAAACGGCTTGCCATACTAATGCGCTGATAGTCCGTCGGCGAATGTCGGGTGGTAGGGGAAAGTGTGGGGGAATGATGCCAGGCTATCCCAGAGCAGGGGTGAGAGACAAATTATTCAACCATCTATGATTGGCTGAGTCATTCAACGGTTGTTTTTAACAAGAGGTGATTTATTTATTTGTCCGTGAGTAGCCTAAGTGTGTTAATGATTCATACAGTTGCGCAGATATTTTACCCGTTACCACCATCGTGGAGGTAACATCATGGAAATATTTCCATCAGAGCGTCTGTGTTATTCTCCGCAACTGGCAGTGCGCACAAAGCGGTGCGCAATAGGAGCTCAGAGCGCATCTGACAGACTTGTGCACAAGAGCGCAAATGTCGAGAGCTTCTAGATCTGGAAAGTGGAAACTCTTCTTTCAGAGAGTCTGGTAGACTTCTGGTCATTTCTTTTGGAGAAATGTTTCCTGATTTTAAAACTCTGGCTGAAGTAGAATTTATTACTCCAGCACCCGCTTTGGACCTGCGTGTCAGCGGAGCTCTGAATCATCACATTTTAACAGCCATGAGCCATGAAGCGCTTTGAGTTGCCTTCGGGTAGGAAATGCGCTGTATACATAAAACTGCCTTGCCATGAGTCTTCAGCAAGCTCCATAGAGACACTTGATTACGCACAAGCAGGTGACCATCAGGTTTACGCCGGAGCAGAAGGAATGTGCGTTCGGGCGCAGCAGGTGAAATGTTGATCATTTAAGTGAAATTGTTTAATTGCATTGTTTCTATGTTACTGGGGCACTCTGGTCAGCTCGTGTGGACTAAATATTAATTAAAATGAATGGATATTTAACGGTCTTATTGAATGTTTATTATTATTATTTTTAAAAAGAAAGTGAAGGGAAAATGGATCATGCGGCCTCTGGCTGCGAGAAAATGCGCCCACCTTAGCGTGTCCAAATGCAGCAGCGATTCTTTCAATTTCTCATAAGAAAGAAATGAAGCTATGTAAAAAAAACATTTTATTTAAATAAAATACCACTATGGTGGGCACCGCAGGGAAACAAAGATGAGGCTTCTTTTTAACATAACTGTGTTTAATATGGGCCGTTTATACGTCACTCTACCAAACAACAAATTAGGAAAAATCTGAATTTCTTGCCCATCTAACACATGCACTGCCTTTCCATTAAATAAAATTCATGTTTGGACTTTTTCTGTGTTCACAAATCAGTCTGTGATCCTCATTTATTGGACTGACAGTGGAGGGAATATCTACGTCCTATTATAGTCTTTTAGATCATTAAAATAAATTGAATTGGAAAAATAAATTAAAAATGTGCTTTTCTGATCCTTTTTTGTAAAGGGCATATTTTCTCACGAGACCACACGCGATATTTCGGCTGTCTCGGACTGAGGGGCGCGTTGATTGGTGGAAGGAAGCAGGAAGCAGCTTCAGCATCTTGCTCCAAAATAACAAAAGTTATAACTGAACCCGATCTGGCAGTGACCTACGGGATCCAACCGTGTATGTACGAGCCCGAGCCTCGCGCGTAATGGCGCCCTCGCTTGTTGTTGAGTTGGGACAAAGCAAGCTAACAGCCAGGCATCGGCTCTTATGCTGTTGTGAAGATGGAATACACAAACCGAGTGGAGTTTTGTTTCCCATAACATGGATTATAACATGAGTCGTCAACGGTAAGACATAATTTATGTGTTTCACGTTATGAAATGAGCTTTGTTGTGCTGGTTTGTTCGCTGCTGGTTCATATTTGTTTATATTCGGCCTTTGTGTCGGCATATAGGCAAATCTCGTGTTGGAGTGCGTGTGCTCGTGGGGTGCATGTGAGCTGGTTGAAGAAGGCAAGATTAAACAAATGATTCAATGTTAAATATCGGTTTCTCAGCCAGTGAAAAATCATTAGGAAGTCATTATATACATTTTGTCATGTGGAAAAGTGAAATTTTCAGGTGATGACTCCTTTAAAGGAATCTCCTACCATCTTTACGCAGATGACATCCAACTGTACATCTCTTTTAAGCCTCATGAGATGTCTAAGCTGCAGCTGTTGCACAGCTGCTTAGACTCAAATAAAAACTGGATGGCTGGGAACTTTCTACAGCTGAATGAAGACAAGACTGAGATCCTCATCTGTGCCCCAGACAAGCTGGTTCCCAAAGTCAGAGACTCTCTTGGTCAGCTTGCTTCTCACACCAAACCCTCTGTCAGGAATCTTGGTGTGAACTTTGACCCATCTCTCACACTGGATTCCCATGTCAGTTCTCTTGTTCGCTCTTCCTTCTTCCATCTCAGGAACATCGCTAAACCGGCTCTCCCCAGTCTTTTTCTCTCCAACGCCAGGTCCCTCGCCAACAAGCTAGATGAGATCCGGCTACGCATCGCTTCCCGGCGGTTGAACAGCTGTGTCACGATTGTCACTGAGACATGGCTGGGTAACAAAATCCCGGATGCTGCTGTGGAGCTCGAGGAGCGCTCTTTGTTACGGGCAGACAGGACGGCTGCCTCGGCTAAAAGCAAAGTTGGAGGCCTGGCTCTGTATGTACACAACTCCTGTTGCACAGCTGCTGTCTGACCATATTACTGTTGATCTCATCCCAGGCTACAGACCACTAATGTGCAGATCAAACCCCACAATCAGGTCTGTTCAGGTCTGGACTGAGGAGGCCTCCTCAGCACTTCAGAACTGTTTTGAGCTCACTCGCTGGGATGTCTTTAAAGAGGGTTCAGACCTTGAGGATTACACATCAGCTGTTCTATCTTATGTGAAATTTTGCACAGACGCTGTCCTACCCACAAAGTCTATCAAAGTCTTCCCTAATCAGAAGCTGTGGATGGATGGTTCTGTGCGCTCCCTACTGAAAGCCAGAGACGCTGCATACATGGCCGGTGACAGGCTGGCATACAGCAATGCCCGAAGAGACCTGAAAAAAGGAATACGGCTGGCTAAATCTAGGTACAGGCAACACATTGAGGAACACTTTAAGAACAATGACCCACAGAACATGTAGAGAGGAGTGAGGACCATGGCAGACTACAGGAGCACCAGTCAGCGGATTAGCGAGGATCCATCTCTTCCCGACATCTTGAACAGCTTCTTCTCCAGATTTGACACCACTAGTGGCAGAATAACTGCTGCTCCCATCAAACTAGAGGAGCAGAATCAGCCCCTGATTCTGCAGCTCAATCAGGTCACTTCTTCCCTGAAGAGGATCAAAATCAGTAAAGCCACAGGACCAGACATGGTGTCAGGGGGGACTCTGAGGTCATGTGCTGACCAGCTGGTAGGGGTCTTTATGGATATTTTTAATCTATCCCTGCAGCTTTTTACTGTTCCTGTCTGCCTTAAATCCTCCATCATTGTGCCTGTGCCAAAAAAAATCTGCTGCAACCGGCCTGAATGATTATCGCCCAGTCGCACTGACCCCTGTCATTATAAGGTGCTTTGAGAGGATCCTCCTTAAACACATTCAGGACAGCCTTCTGGTATGGACAGATACCAGTTTGCCTACAAGGGGAACCGGTCCACTGAGGATGCCGTCTGCATTGCACTGCACACCACCCTGACACACCTGCAGCATCCTAAAACCTATGTTTCACTAACCAGCCCCAGGTGGTGAGAATAGGAGACCGAACATTATCAACCATGGTTCTGAACACAGGCACACCACAGGGCTGTGTTCTCAGTCCTGCTCTTTTCACATTATTCATCCATGACTGCACAGCCCTCTACCCCTCAAACATGGTTTTGAAGTTTGCGGATGATACCACCATAGTGGGTCTCATAACAAACAACGATGAGACCCTTTACAAAGAGGAGATACCGCTCCTTTCTCAGTGGTGTTCTTTGAACAACCTGTTGCACAATACCAGCAAGACCAAGGAGGACATAGTGGACTACAGGAGGTCCAAAAGGACAGAGCACCCACCTCTACTCATTCAGGTGGAGATAGTAGAGCGTGTGGACAACATCAAATTCCTGAGCATCCACATCACCGCAGATCTAACCTGGTCAGTGAACACCTCCTTTCTGGTAAAGAAGGCCCAACAAAGACTCTTCTTTCTCAGGAAACTGAAGAAAGCCGGTCTCCCCCCCAGTTGCTCAAGAACTTCTACAAAGTCATGATTGAGAGCATTCTATTCCTCAGTATGATGGTGTGGTACGGGAGCTGCACAGTCCAGAACAAAAAAGACCTGGCCAGGGTGGTGTAAACTGTGGATCGTGGGGAGCCCACTACCAGATCTGGACTCGGTATATACTATCCGACTGCAAAGGAAGGCCAATCGTATCGTTGCTGATCCCTCCCACCCAGGTCATGAACTATTTATGCCGCTTCCATCCAGGAAACGGTACAGGAATATCAAGGTCACAACCACCAGGCTGAGAGACAGCTTCTTCCCTTGAGCTATAAAAGCCATTTGCCCCCCTGCAGACTCCCCCAGAACTGTTTTAGAGAGTCAACTTCCTCCCATGAGCTGTGAATGCAATCCCTCCCCCCACCTCTGTGACCCTGTAGATTTATTTTGCTTCTTTATTCTTTGTGTGTATGGTTTCCCAGAACGAGATGGTTATGTTTTTATTTACTTTTTAATCTGTTGTTTTTAGTGTATTTTAAGCTGAGAGCTACCAACCAAATTTTGTTATGTGTATGCATAATGATAATAAAGAATTCTATTCTATTTTAAGTCCCATTCTGTCCCGCTCTGAACTTGAGATTGTAATCCACACCTTCATCTCCTCACGCTTAGACTACTGCAACTGGCTTTTCACTTGTCTGAGCAAAACCTCCCCAAACTGTTTACAGGTGGTCCAGAATGCCTGTGCTAGGCTGCTGACCAAGTCCTCCAAACACACCCACGTCACCATGCTTCTCTTCCAGCTTCACTGGCTGCTGATTAACTTCAGGGTTCATTTCAAGATTCTGGTTCTGGGTTTTAGGGCCTTACATGGACAAGCACCATCATACATTGGTGATCTTCTCAGTCCCTACACGCCCAGCAGGTCCCTGAGGTCCACTGCTCAAAGCCTACTGGTTGTGCAGCGCACCAGGCTAAAGACCAATGGTCCCAGACTCTGGAACTCTCTCCACCTGAGCCTGAGATCAGTGAACTCAGTGGTCTCCTTTAAAAAGCAGCTGAAAACTCAGTTGTTCAGGCTGGCTTTTGAGTGACCTTTGGTTGATTCTTCTTTGCTACCTTCTCTTCATTCTGCTCTGTCTACCATTTCTGCCTTTCCCATGATCCACTGATTACCCTTTCCTTTATTTATTTTCCTTTTGCCTTTTTTCACATCCTTTTTTAATCACAATTTTTACTTTTCCCTTTTTTTATATTTTTAATTCTTCTTCTTCTTCTTCTTCTTCTTCTTCTTCTTCTTCTTCTTCTTCTTCTTCTTCTTCTATTAACTAATTGCATATTCTTGTTCCTGTTGTGTTATCCACTTTTACATTTTGCTTGTCACGATCCTGGCTCCTCGACCTCCACCTCAGAACCCAAACCTGCCCCAGAACTTCAGTACCAGCCTGCATCACCCCAGTCATTTCCCTCAGACATAACCAGCCTCAGGACTCTACTTCCCATCATACCCTGCACCGGATTTTCCTGCCCATGCGATATGTGCGGGAATATATGAGGAAGTGGGGATTACTGTTCGTGGCTGAGTGGGCGTTTCAGCGTTCCAGCTGAACTATTTCCAGTGGTTCCAGTAGAAATTTGACCAGCATGTTCCGTCCAGCGGTTTCCAGTCCAGTCAGTTTCCAGTCCAGCCTGTCGACTGCTAGTAAGTCGTCTCTCTTTATTCTGGAACTGCACGCGCTCTCGTTTCCTTTTGAGCTGCGTGCCACGGGTTCTGTATTAACTGCGTGCCTGTTTAAACCCAGTGTCAGTCCACTCTGCGCTTGGGTCGTACAACACACCACATTCAAACTTACGCTTCTGTCTGTTCAGTCCAGTCCTAGCCAGATCCTGACACTTGTAGGGATTAGTAGAACCATAAATAATGATAATTTAAGTTATATTTACTACAAACCCTTTTATATTTCAGTTTTTTCATTCTCAATAAGTCAACATAATTACAAAATTCCGGTTTTTATTTAGAAAGCGTTACTTCCTGTTGAGCCATGTATTGTAAAAAGAAAATACAAAACCAATATTCGAAGCCCAATGAGATATTGATTTCAACAACTCTGAAAATATTACTTTATTAGACTAACTTTAACTAATTAATTAACTTTATTTAATTAAAACTTTGACAATTGGGCTCTTGTTGGTTTCAAAAGAGAGAACTTTTTTTTTGGCAATAAATAGGATAAAGTTGAGTTATAACAAACATTTTGTGGTTATTTTGTCATGAATGTTTGAAAGAATATTATTTTAATTTAATATAAAATAAAACAATGTTATGTAGATCATATTTATTTATTAGATATTTTACTGACTCATTAAGATTTTTTTCTGCTTTTGCCCATGCTACATTCACTTATTTGACTGGTGTGTTTGCCTCAGTTCAGTGGTTACAACTGGTCTTGAACATGATGCTACAAATTGGTGAGTGGTTAAAGAAAACAACCTGGTGTGTCATTGTGAGTCAAGTGATTTTTTATCTATTATTTGACTCAGTGGTGAAGTGCTGCAGCAATCCACTCTATTATTTTAACATTTTCATTACTAGCCCCATTATAAAAGAGCCATTTAATTTGGCTTCATGCAAACAAGAGCCGAGATGATGATGATTACACATTAAGAGATACTTGTCAGTAATAAAACACTTGGTTTAAAAAAGGACGTATTTATACCGGGCCTCCAAATTTGGGTCGTGAACTGCAGGACATCGCTTCTTTTAAAAAGCTGAGTGATTTACACAATTCATTAAAGCCAATGAATCTTCAGCCAGAGTCATATTAAATGGTTACTTACTCTCAAATAGCCCCTTGGGAGCTGGATTGTTGGCTCGCGAATAGATTAAAGTTTACATTGAAAAGAAAAATTGAATTCAGAGGTAATCAATAGCACAATGGGGCAGTGAGAGGAGCCTGCTGCCTGAAATGAAATTACCATATTTTTAATCTTAATTTTCCACTCTGTTTATCTGACAGTGTGGATGTGCAATCCAAACAGATAATGAGAGAGTGGGATATTGACAGTGGGGTCCTCTGGAGTGCTTGTTTCAGTGATTAAACACTGTGATCTGTGATTACTTTGTGTCGGGTGTCAGGCTGGCGGCCAGGGCCGGGGGGAGATGCAGGCACACAGCAGCTGGAGCATCATGGCGCTCTCTGAGGTTTTAATGCACCTGACACAGGAATTGACAACATTTTGAAACCCTATCGGAGACTTTGCCACATGGCAGCTGCCATCGTAGAAATACTCGTGGTGCTATCTACATCAGAGTAAGCACATATTCTCTCTGCTCCCCCCTAAATAACAGCCAGCTCAAGAAAGGCAACCACAAAGTTTGCACAATAAGTATTATTAACAATATACCTTCATGCGTCCAATAATAATGGCAGCGTTTCAGTACATAACTGAATAGGTGTGCAAATGGTAAGGCAGTCAACGTAATGCTGATATAAACAAGAAACCTGGGTGGCCACACAATGAAGTTTAATCCCCAAAAGAGAGAAAGATAATAAAAGTAAGAATCAGCACAATGTGATACAGTGAATAAAATCAATTCAAACTATAGCATCCACACTTTGAGAGACAAGTGATCCGTTGGTGCAGATTTGAGGAGGTGATACCTGCTGCATTTGGTTTAAGATGCTGTATTTGTCAGCTGAATGGAGAATATAATAACAAATGTCTAACCAGTGAACATTTTGTTTAGGCCCAATAGGTGAGGATAGTCCTAGGGCCATTTGGAGTTTAGGAGATGCAGTTTTCCTACAAACTTTTTGTTGTGCCAGCGCTTTCTTTTGTGATGGATACTGCTGTTTGACAAATGGAAACAAATTGCGCGGCAAAGGCGTCTGAATGGCAGCGAGCTGGGGAGTGTCAAACCATGGTGCTGAAAGACTATGAAGCGGGAGCCTCGGGTTTTTGTTGGCGACTCAGACCTGACTGATCCCGACATAAAGTGCTCGTTGAAGAGAAGGAGAAAAGGGAGAACGGGGTTTCGACAGGCTGCAGTGAAATTAGGAGAATTGACTGTGGCAGCTTTGTTCTTCGTTGGTGACATGGTGTGTGTGTGTGTGTTGTTGGGGGTGTGTGAAGATTGGGGAGACTGGAGTGATTCCCTAGAGACTCTGCTCAGCCTTTCTAAAGTAACTACAAACTGAATATCTGACAAGTTCCCAACACCTGATGTGACTCTGAGGAAAACTGAGAAAAACAAACAACAAATGGCACTTTTTTAAGATATATACCTCGACACTGGATGTAGTGTATTAGGAAATTGCTTTTTATCTTGTTAAAAATAGGCACTCATTTTGGAATATGTTGGTGCTATATTTTCTATATCTTGACAACAACCTAGTTAGACTGAGTTTTCCTGACAGACTTTGGAAAAAGTGGAGAAAACAAGAACAACCACATCAGTTTCCTAAATAAATAAAAAACTGCGGCAAGTTTCTTCCAAAGTGAGGCTGAATGAGGTATTCTGACTGTATCATGGTGCCTCAGCAGTTTAGGGGCTGACCAACCTGTCTTGGCTTTATGGATTGGCTGAGTAACACTCCTGCAAACAGTAATTACAGGCCACATGTGCAGCAGATGATTATATTTTGTAAATCATACCACCTGTGGTGTGTACCATGCACATAAACAAGTGCATTTAGGAAATGTTGATATAAAATGGTTTTCTTCGAGCAAAGACCTGCATTTCTGTTCCTTCACCTGTGCGTGCTACTTTGAACCAAACTGGCTAATGTGGCCCTTTCAAAGGCCACCAAATAGGAAACCTCTTTGCATGCTTCAGCCTTAAATCCTGGTCATGCTCTGCCACCTTTCAAAAGTGCTGTTTGATTCTTCAACTGCGAGAGAAAGAAGCAAAGCAGTGTGTAGACAATAATGGTTGGCTTATCTCATCAGTAAATAAGGCTTATTGCTTAAAAGCTATAAAAGGGCTATGCTTTTTGGTGATGTCATGCCTTTGTTGAAGACTGATGAAGCTTGAGGCAGGGAGCATAATGTGATTTTGTGTGTGTGTGTGTGTGTGTGTGTGTGTGTGTGTGTGTGTGTGTGTGTGTGTGTGTGTGTGTGTGTGTGTGTGTGTGTGAAGTGAGTCCTTGTGAAGCAAACTCTTGAGTTTCCAACTTTGCCCCTGCAGAGTTTGATTTCATTTCAAATGTATGACATATTTTAGCTGCTTCTGCACTAAAATTGCAGTCATTGGTGGTAAACTAACCCAAATGTACTTCAAAGTTCCATCTGGCCAGGGGGCCTTTTATCCTCAGCCATGAGAGCGGTTGATGTTCTGTGCATGTAAACGTGCAGCTCTGGGTAAAGGTGGGGACGGCTTGTGTTCCCCCTCACCCGCTTGCATTATTGTCCACTTGCATTTACGTGGGTCCAAGAGCCCACTGTGTCTTTTTTTGGGTTACTTTCTCATCATTTCTCCTAATGTAGAGACCCACAGGGTAGGTGGCAAGCACACAATGTGCCTGTTGTATGGTTACTGTCAGCTCTCTCAAATAAAGCTTCCTGTTCATTAGACTTCTTTTCACCTCCGCACAATGCGCCGGCTTTGCAGCAATAGTGAGTCGACGCCCATCCCTTCAATGCTGTATGAATAGTTCTAAATAGTGTTTATGCAAGGCATTGTTGTCCATTGTGTGTCTGGTCTTAATTCACTGTGATTTGCCTGCTTTTGTAGCTTGGGATACATTATCTTGCCCATGTGACCTCAGATACATGCCTGGCCTTTGAGCCAGTAAACAGTCAAAAAGTTAACACCTATTGGACAATGCTGAAGATGCCTGATAAAGTGGGCCAGAGTATTCCCATTTGTGTTTCTACATAATTGCTCAAAGGGGCTCTTCTTTTGATCTCCCTCTTTTTTTGTTGTTTTTTGAAGGAAGTTGTTAAATTTTAATGGGTTTTTCTTTTCAGCAAAAAAGACACTTTTTCCTTTTGGTTTGCATTTTTAATTCCACCCAAATATTTGCACTCTAAGGAACATATTGTTTAAAGACCAGGTTCACTGAGAATAACGTGAGTACTGTGGGAACCGTAGACACTCAACACAGAATAAATGTTTATAAAATGGTTTATTAATGAGGAGAGAGAAGTGGAAGGGAGCAGGCAGTATAATCAGGTCGGGAGGCAGACAGGATCGTTACCGGGAGATCAGAGAGCAGGAATGTCCAGACGGGAAGATCCAAGGTTGAGGTCGGGAGCAGAAAACACGGTCAGAGTCCGTGAATCCAAAGGCAACAGGTAATCCAAAAGGGGCGAGACGAGGAGGGAGATCAGAGGATCAGACAAGGTCGGGATCCGTGAATGCAAGGCAAGGAATGAAGGCTGGAGAATTTACTGACGAGAGTGTTTGATAATCTGGCAGTGACTAGAAGGCAGGATGAGACTTATATAGCAGGAGGGGCAGGTGAGTGGCAGGAGCTTGATGTGGAGGAGCAGGTGTGATGTATGAGGCTGATGAGGAGCAGGCTGAGGTTGCTGAGGAAACAAGGCATGGCTGGAACAGGATCATGACAGAGAAAGCATTTTTTAAATTATTATTTTTTGAAAATGATCAGTCACTCTGAGTTCAACATGCAGGCGAACATGAAAATAGTCTTCTACCCCTATTTCCTGCATTAGCTTCTGATAGAAAATAGATGGAAAAACACTTGGTTCAGAAATGCCTGACACATCTATGTCACACTGTCACTTAACATTCATGGACTCACCCATCTTGGCTCGTGACGAGGAAGGCTGTTGTTGGTTTAGCGTCCAGGAGACTGCAGAGAACGTCTTGAGTAGAAGCTAACCAGTTGCATTAGCAACTCCACAACATGGCAGAACTCCTTCAGGCTTGTGTTATTTGTGGAGATCAAATATCAATGTTGCAAAGCAAACACAGTCAGTGGTAGAGTCATGTTGCTGCTAGTCAGTCAGAGGAGAGATGTGTCTGAGTATTTGGAAATAAGACTCCTAATCCTGTTGTCTTCTGCTCACCTCTCCTCTGGCTCACTTCTACTTAAAGCAGCAATCTGGAGTTTTCCCCTTTCAGCAATTATGTATGATTTTTCAGAAATCCGTAAAAGTGATTTTCTTATCATATAGTGTGATATAATGTAAGCAATACGTCTTTTTTTTTTTTTGCTAAGTCTGAGCGCCGACCAGAACTAACCAATAGTGTTAGACTACCGATTACGTGCTTCAAATTTAAGAAAGTACCTCGGCTGATGCAGCGTTGATGAACGTTTCACAGACAAGTAAGTCTTTGAAATACAAATATATGAAAACACAACATGACATGAGAATAATAATTGTAAAACAACGTGTTTTAGCTCTGTTGGCAACAGAAGCACATTCATAAACAAGAAACATGCAGTCGCCATCTTAAATTACAGAGTCAACCTACTATTGGTGTGATACGCGTGTCAGCCACTAGATGGTGCCTTCAGATAAAAGAAATACTCCGGAGAGCTACTTTAATGAAAAAGGAGCATCAGAGCTTTTTTCCCCACGACTCACAAGGCATACATTTTTACTAGAGACCACTGCAAATGTGTTGAAAAAATGAGTGACCTTGGTCTTTAAACATTCTTTTTATGAAAATGTGAAAAATTGCTAATTACAAGAACATTTAAAAAGTGACCACAAGTGACCTTTGATGAACTCGTAGCACTGCTGCTCTTTAGCGACCAAACTGACATTATCTGCTGCACATCTGGTGAATTTGCACAACAAGGAGGGGGGGTTGGGTGTTTTTATGTCTTTATACTTGAAACCATCAGTGTGAAAAATGAAATGGTAATACAGACGGACAGTCGGGAAGATAATCTGACACACAGAATGAAAGAATAAAAACTTGAAGATACCGTCAAGTTTAAACTTTGTCTTTTAATGGAAATTTCATGTCGGATTTTTGTTGTGATTAAGAATGTTGATTTTGGGGTGAACTTTGTTGGAGAACTTTTACTTTTTTGTGCAGATATTTTGACATAATTGAGCTTGTGATAGTGGCTCTGAAATAATTTTTCCAAAAGCCAAACCACCCTTGTAAAACGAGAGTGAGCAACATAGTATATCCTTCATCTGTTTGCTGCTTTCTTCTAGAGTATACATCACCTCCAGAGAGTAACCGATAGGCCCAACTATTCACCACTCAGATAGATGCACAAAAGCAGAAGATTACATTATACTCATTCCAAAAGCATTCAGTCAAAGTATGCAGAACAGGGGTTAAAAAAAGAGAGATTCTTTTAATGCCAGCCGGTGATTACAGGTGAGAGATGTAACTGATATTTGGCCCTATTATTGCTCAAAGATTTAGAGTTTGACCCCCTGAAGCATTTGGCTGCTGAGGGAATTTAAAACAAGCTTAGGACTTGGAGAAAAGGAATGTTATGATTGCTCCCGGTGACACTGATACACACACATCTCCAATTCGAGACGACGGCAGAAGCTTTGCTGTGACTGAGCTGAGTCTCACAACACAGAGCGTTTCATTAACCTGTCAAAGGGAATCTAGGTGCTGCTTTGTCTCTAATTGCCACATCCCCTTGCGCTCATACCGCTGCTTATACATTTGCTCTGGATTAGCCCACCAGGTGTGTTTCACATTTTATTTAATGAACTGAAGTAAGTCATCCCCCTGCTTCTGCTTTGAGTTAGATGTATTTTTTTACTCTAAAGTAGTGATGCTGACTTGCTTTGCTCCTGGGTTGATATTTTCATTATTCTTATCAAATAATAAAATAAATAATATGTTGCCCGGTGTTATTACCGCCCACAAATCAAAAGGTTCCCACTGTAATGTCTTTCCTCCCCATGCTGGTTAATTAGGAAGCTAACTCGTGCTACATACTAATGCTGCTTTCATGAGAATAATCTGAAACAATAAACATGTCTCTTTTGTGTCCCTCTGCAAGCCCTCTTAATTAATACCAGCACATAGAAACCAAAGTTAATTGAAATTTGAACATCCCATCTTTACCTTTTACAATAACACAATCACCAGCGTTTTGTTAGTGTTTTGGAAATGCTATAATGGCTGGTATCTTATCTCTATTTAGTGTCTCATCGATCACTCTGAGGGATGCAGCGGAAACATAAAAAGAAAGAAATGTCTTAACCATGAGTAAACACTGCTGGCAATATATGCAACCCTAACATTGATTCAGACGGAAGCATTAATATTCACACTCCCCCTGATAATCACAGCGAGCTGCACATGATTTGTTTTCATTGATTAACTGACATTACTCCAGCTTCTCCCATCATGGTTATTAATATAGTTTGCATTGATATTATTCCTGCATTAACAACAATTTCACCCAAGTGAGGGAGATTACAAGGCTGATACAAAAGAGTGGCCGTGCCGTCGTGTACAGCTTTAATCAGAAGTCCTCGTGATGTAAAATCTTTACAGCTCTAATCAATCTATGGATAAGCTTATCAAACTAGTTTGAATAGCACAGTTTTAAAAAGGTTGTAGCCCACTGTCAGATTTCCAATGCAGTTTGCAAATTACAAATCCTTCCAGGAATACGAATTAGGTTGTGGAACTTGAGTGTTTCCTCCATTCTTGTGGAGCACAGGTCAAATTTCACTTGGTTTACATAAATTCTTGGTAGCAGAAAATTGAAATCAGGACAGTAACTAGTGTGAGGTTATATTATAAAGAAACAAACACAGCTGCTACTATTTCAGAAAAAAATGTTTTGTTCCCTTGTTTCTTTTGTTCTATTAACCCATGAACTAAAATAGCCAAACAAAATAAAGAAATAGGTAAACAGTGGGTTGTCTTTATAGCCTTTATGCAGGGATGTTTTTCTGAGCCAAGAACATTTCTGAACTCAACAGCGTTTATGTTCCGGCTGCGTTGGTCACAGTCTGTCACACGTTATTTGCATCTGCATGTCCGATTAACAAATGTGACATATTCCTAAGATCAAGCTTCTAGCACTCTCACCACCCACCATGGCAATTAACTGTCTACTAAGCTAACAAGCGTAACACACATGCCTGATGCAAGCCAGTAGAATATCAAGACACTTTGCCTGATGTATTCCTGTTTACCCTGCTGCACTGCCACCATGAACATAAATTACTCCTGATTAACCTGCGGCTCTGGACCGAGCAGCTGTACGCTCACCGGCTCACCGATGTGGTGGTGGGGGTACTGTATGTTGTGCAATTGGTGTGTAACATTCACACAAGACACTAGCAAAACCTTTAAAGGCAGATAGGAGCTCTTTAGCTTTTTTGAGCTCTGATGTCTTAAAAGGATAGTTCAGATGTGTAGAAGTTGGGTTATGTTGAAAAGTTATGAATAAGTTCCATGTTAAACTACATTTGCTGCCAACTTATAGTTTTTACTTATCCATACCATACCAGTTTATTTGTTCGGCGCATTTAAACACAGCATGAGAGCTGAACAAAGCGCCTTACAGTTGAAAAACAAGCAGAAATACACAATTGCAATAGCATGATACCCAAACAAGCAATAAAAGGTAGAAAACAGACACTCTCAGCAATTCAATAAAAAATGGTCAAATCAATGCATACACAGCAAATTTAAAAGTGTTAATTTTGGGGTGTTGGTCCAATTTAACACTAAGAATAGTTAATTTAACACTAAAAATGGTTCATTTAACACTAAAGGACTTACATAGTTGATATGTAACACTGACATGAGAGTTAAACCCAAGTGTTAAAAAGGAGTGCTTCCTAATCAACTCTGTAGGAGTAATTTTGGACAAAATAACTCCTGAAAAGCTAACTCTGAACTCCCACAGTCGCTTTAACACCTGCAGAGTTAATTCACAGACTCCACCCCTTTATTCAAAAGTTGGACTGGTAGCGACCGATTGGCTGCAGAGAGCTGCAGGAGCTGCAGTGGGCGAGGTGCATTGTGGGTAGTCATGTTTTTAGGTAATTTGTTCTATTTTGGGGTGTTTATGCATGTTTATTTTTGGGGGGTTGTGTTGTTCTTAGTTACTACTTTGTTCACTGTTGCAAATGTGGTGTTACTTGTTGTGTCATGTTGGCACCATAAGTGAGGAGGCTGGTCACAGGAATGGGACTGCTGTGCCGTTCCACTGTCACAATAAAGGAGTGGAGCATGGTTCGCACTAAATGCTCAGGACTCTGCTCCTTGTGTTCCTCTCTCACTGGCTGTCCACAGTCATGAGGTGTACAGAGCATGAGTTAGCTGGTGTTTTTCAGTGTGGCTGTTACACAACAACATGCTCAAATTAACACGGTCAGAGTTGATTTCAACACTTTTAAAGTGTTTATATGGGTCCACACCAGTAGGAGTTAATTTAACTCCTTTTGGAGAGTTGGTACTTTAAATCTGATTTAGTGTCAAAATCCAACTCTTCTGGAGTTGAAAATTTAACTCCAGTGTTAAGAGTTACTATATTAACTCCAACACCGGTGTTAAATTGTCAACTCCAGTGTTAAGAGTTACTATATTAACTCTAACACCGGTGTTAAATTGTCAACTCCAGAAGAGTTGGTTTTTGACACTAAATCAGAGTTAAAGTACCAACTCTCCAAAAAGAGTTAAATGAACTCTTTCTGGTGTGGACCCATATAGACAAGTGTTGAAATCATCTCTGACGGTGTTAATTTGAGCATGCTGAATTTGCTGTGTAGGACTAAAAAAACTAGCGCTCCAAAGATGGGAACAGTCCTGACAATAAAAACTACATCTCAAAACAATAAAACCAAACATAAAAGAGGTCATTGTCCAAAAGCCAAATCATAAAAGTGAGTCTTCAGTCTAGACTTCAAGACCGAGACTGTTGAGGACTTTCGTACGGTGAGAGGGACAGCATTCCAAAGATGAGGAGGAGCATACACAAAAGCCCGCTCTCCTCTTGTCTTATACTTCATTTTTGGGATGCAGAGTAGTAAACGGTCAGCTGATCTCAGGGACCGCGCCGGCACATAGGGTGTAAGGAGCTCTGACAGATAAGGTGGTGCTAGGCCATGTAATGCCTTGTAGGTGAATAATAAAATCTTAAAACGAATCCTGAAAGTCACTGGCAGCCAGTGTAGACGTTCCAATACCGGGGTAATATGACAGCGTCTATTTGTGTTGGTTAGGAACCTAGCTGCTGCATTTTGCACAGTCTGCAGCCGGTTCAGTGCTGAAACAGGAGCACCAATGAGTAATGAGTTTGTCCAGGCGAGAAGTAATAAAAGCGTGTATCACAGTTTCCAAATGAGGACGCTTCAGTACAGGTTTTAGATGCATGAGGCGACGCAGTTGGAAAAAACATGATTTAACAACTGCGTTTACCTGCGGTACCATTGAAAATCCTGCATCTAATTTTACACCGAGACTTGTGACACACTTCTGGAGTTCACTACGTGGAAGACTAAGGGCAGATTTTACACGTGAGAGGTTTGTTGGCTCAAAGAGTATTGACTCTGTCTTTCCAGCATTTAAGCAAAAGAAGTTTGCAGCCAACCAGTCTTTCACCTCTGAAATACATTTTAAAACCAAAGAGCCTGCATCTTGTTCTTTTATGGCCAGGTACAGCTGACAATCATCAGCATAAATGTGGTAGCCAATGCCATGACGTCGAAAGATCCGTCCCAGATGGAAAATAGGAGGGGCCCCAGGACAGAACCCTGAGGCACCCCCCATTTCACAGGAAGAAAAGGTGAAGCACAACCCCCAAGCCGCACACTAAAAGACCTATTTTCCAGGTAAGAACTAAACCAGTCCAGCACAGAGTCCGATAGTCCAACCCATGACTTTAGGCGATCCAGCAATGTTTTGTGGTCAACAGTGTCAAACGCTGCTGACAGGTCCAACAGCATCAAGAGTACATCAATCAATCAATCAAATTTAATTTATAATGCACTTTTCATACTTTGAAAGCAGCTCAAAGTGCAGTACAGATTAAAATAACCCCACATAACCCTCAGTACCCACCCCTCCCAGCCAACCCCATCCCCCCCTACACACACACAGACACACACACACAGACACACACACACACGCGTCAAGAATACAAAACATTGGCGTCTGGCTGAGTTCAGAAAACCATAAGTCTGGGAAATGTCATCGGTGGGGTGATCTGACCTGGGAGCATCAGGTCAACTGGTCTGGACAAGGGCGTCGTAGTCAAATGACGCTCCCGAGGCAGAGGGCCCCCTAGAGGAAACACTGGATGAAAGTAATAAATAAATTACAATTAATAATGGTAATCAAATAGAAATAATTAAGAAAGATAAAAAAGTTAATCAATAATATTAAATAAATAGTAAAACTGTAATGTAAAATATGTTGTAAAACTAAAAAGATATAGTCAAACTAAAACATGCTAACAAACAACAATAATAGTAATCAATTAAAAGCTAAGCTAAAAAGGTGAGCCTTAAGCCTGCTCTTAAAATACTGAATGTCCCCTGTGGCCCTGAGGTCCTCTGGCAGCGCGTTCCAGAGCCGAGGGCCATAATACTTGAAAGACGCCTCGCCATGGGTACGTGTCCTGACCTTAGGAATAACGAGGAGGTGGCTGCCGGAGGAGCGCAGAGGTCGCGAGGGTTCATAAGGTAAAAGAAGTTCTGCAAGGTAAGAAGGTCCCAACCCATTGAGACACTTAAAAACCATTAAGAGAATCTTAAAATCAATCCTGAAACATACGAGGAGCCAATGCAATGATTGCAAGACCGGTGTAATGTGCTCCCGCCTCCTGGTCTTCGTCAGGACACAAGCTGCCGAATTCTGCAGTAGTTGTAAACTTGAGATGCTCTTTTTGGGAAGACCAGAAAGCAGGGCGTTACAATAATCCATTCTACTGGTGATAAAAGCATGCATCAGCGTCTCCGTATTGGCCCGAGAGAGAATGGGGCGGACTCTGGCGATGTTCTTTAGATAATAAAACCTATTTTTGGCACATTTTTAATGTGAGGGATAAAAGACAGTGATTGTAATTTTGGTAAAAGTCTCTCTCTCTGAGCCTCAGGACCGATAACTAAAACTTCAGTTTTGTCCTGATTGAGCTGGAGAAAGTTTTCTGCCATCAGGATTTGATGTCTAAAATGCAATTAAAAAGTGCGTCCATTGGCTGTGTGTCATGTGACCCTGAATCAGAGGCTACCAGAATATCATTTAGTACACGAATCAACACCAATTCAGTGCTATGGTGGGGTCTGAATGCAGATTGAAATTCATCAAACAGCGAGTTTAACTCCATGTGAGCCACAATCTGTAAGTGAACAATTTTTTATAAGACCTTGGACAAAAATGGCACCTTAGATATTGGGCGGTAGTTTGCAAAGTCTGAAGAGTCCACACCAGGCTTCTTTAACACTGGGTGGACAACTGTTCTAAAAGCCGTAGGAAACACACCAGTAGCAAGGCTGGTGTTCACAATGTCCAGGATGGCTGGTCCAAGGGCAGGAACAAGGTTGGGCACCAATTTAGGTGGCAGCGGGTCATCAGGAGAGCCTGCTGGGTTCACAGTTTTAATCATTTTTTCCAAGTCAAGAAGACTAATGGAATAAAATCTTGTGAGAGGAGGTGGAGTTAATGGTTGCACCGGAGAAGTTTGCACCAGAGGGAGAAAGCTTGACCTGATACCAACGATCTTTTGGTGGAAATAACTCTGAAATTCAGAGCACAAAGAAACAGAGGGCAACAGGCCATCTGGAGCAGCCATCAACAGTAATGAATTCACAGTACCATACAGTTTAGACTGATCCCCTCTGTGCTCTACAATGATATTGGAAAAACACACATTACAAGCATGTCTAACAGCTTTCTGGTACTGGGACAGCGAGTCAGTAAAAAGCTGTTTAGAGAAGGCCAAACCATCCTTTCTCCACCTTTGCTCCAGGGCTCTACACCGACGTCTTAGCCTGTGGGTCGTTTCATCCAGCCAGGGGTCAGATACAGTTTTTCTGTGTTTTATCCTAAGAGGTGCAACTCAGTCCAAGGCAGCTAAGCAGGTACTGTTAAAAGAGTCCAACAGTAAATCCAAATCTCCTGAGGAACTACAGCTTTTGGGGAAAAAAGTGTTCCCGAATAGATAATAGCTGGGTTATTATAGTAGGGGAGATGAACCTAGAGTAACTAGGAGCCTCCTTCTTAGCTAGAGGCAGCAACCCAGAAATGTTAAACTCTATTAGTGAATGGTCAGAAAAACCAACCGGCTCCACAGACAAATCCTGTACTTGCAGACCATTGTTAAAACCAGGTCCAGAGTCTGGGCACCAACATGAGTAGGACCATTTATCAGCAGCTGGAGACCAAAAGACTCCAAGATGTCTAAAAAATCTCCCACCAAGGGCTTTGATGGACAGCAGACATGAATATTAAAATCACCCAAAATGACTGCTTTGTCGTATCTTGGGAGATAGTCCGATAAAAAGTCAGTAAAATCATTTAAAAAAGAACTGTTGTTTTTCGGTGGCCGATAGCATAAAACGAGAATACATGGGGAGAGGCCCAGCTCAAATAGGGAAACTTCAAAGCTCGAGGGAGCCAGCGAACCAGGAAGGGGTTTCAGCGGTAAATTTGAATAGTACATTGTCAGTAACCCCCCCCCTCCCCGCCTCGGCCCAACAGCCTCGGCGCATTTAGCACCATACAGTTCGGCGGACACAATTCAGTTAATGAAGCTGACTCACCCGACGCCACCCATGTTTCCGTGACGCAGAGCAGACTCACTGCCTTGTCCATAAAAAGATCCTTAAGGAGAGCTGTTTTGTTCCCGATCGAACGAGCGTTTATGAGTCCAAACTGAAAAGACTGGGACACCATGGAGGAGGACGTCATGGATGGATGACTCGGCCGCATTCCACCGATCCTCGCTGGGTAGGTGAGGTTCTGTGGATTTACACCACCCGCCCGCTGCCGTGGATGGACAGCCCCGCATACAGGAAGTTGACGGTGCACAACCTGGATGGGTTGTGGCAACAGAACATCCTGAAGTGGATCCTCGAATCGACAGTAGGAAAAACTCTCCGCAGTCCGCGCTCGAGAGGCCCGAAGATGGACCCGGATACCACCATGCCTCCCGCATCGACGATGTCTCCAGTGGCGTGCAGCCAGGCCCCTGGCGGTGATTAGGAACGCCGGAACGTCATTAAAAGCCTTCTGAACGATCGCTGGAAACTCCATGTATGTGCTCGAACAGATTGAAGTCCCACACGAAGATCCAGGAGGGTTGATTTGTCATAGAAGATCCTAGGGTTAGGATAAGCCAGGCAATGGTCCAGCAAGCAACAAAGTAGAACAATAAACAAAAAAGGCCGGAGCCTTTGACGGCAGGCCACTACAGACGGCGCCATCTTCCAGTTTCCGTCAGCAAGTTTGCACTCACACGCACACATATTGTTGGAGATCTTTTCCTTTTATACTTCTCTGTTGGTGTTTTAGTGTTGTGAAGCAATTGTCCACCAGGACAACAGAGGGCATAGAGCTTTTCTGGGTATCCTGCCATCACTGCAAGGGGACAAGTGAGTAAAGAGTGAATAAATAAGAAAACAAATATAAAACATTAAAAACAACGGCAAGCAGCTTCCACAACAGGGGGATTGTGCCAGAGAGCGAGTTTAGAACATCGAGGCTTTCCTGATCAATCCCTGATTGACATAGCGCTCCCCTTCCCTCCAGGTTTTGCTGGGTCCACCACAGATTCCGTGGTGGATTCAATCCACCTGGGAATCTTGAGATTAGCTCGATTTCTGGCACAACCCCGTTAAGAAACATTCAAAACAAGCAACAAAAACACCTCTGGGATGAACAGTAAACATGTAAATCATGAACAACAACAAACATCAACAAGCACGTGTTTGTGCATATGCAGGTGTGTGAGTGTGAGACCTTCAGGCTGAAACAGCATCAAGAACCAGGCAAGCAGCAAAGGTCACACCAAGATTCCTGACAGAGAGTTTGGTGTGAGAAGCAAGCTGACCAATAGAGTCTCTGACTTTGGGAACCAGCTTGTCTGGGGCACAGATGAGGATCTCAGTCTGGTCTTCATTCAGCTGTAGAAAGTTCCCAGCCATCCAGGTTTTAATAGAGTCTAAGCAGGTGTGCAACAGCTGCAGCTTAGACATCTCATGGGGCTTAAAGGAGATGTACAGTTGGATGTCATCTGTGTAAAGATGGTAGGAGATTCCTTTACAAGAGCTCAAGATGTACTGAAGAGGGAGCAGATAAAGGAGGAAAACTAGAGGGCCCAGCACAGAACCTTGTGCGACACTATGGGTGAGGGAGGCGGTGGAGGACCAAAACTTGGAGATGGCCACAGAGAAGGAACGCTCTGACAGATAAGAGGAGAACCACTTCAGAGCAGTTCCAGAAAGGCCTACCCAGTAGCAGGTGATGGTCAACAGTGTCAAAAGCTGCAGTCAGGTCCAGCAGAACCAGAACCGAACAGTCCCCTGCATCACTGAGTCAGAAGGTCATTAGAGACCCTGAGAAGAGCTGTTTCAGTAGAATGAACTATAGAAAACGTGACTGGAAAATATCGTAGATGTTATGTTCATCAAGAGCAGCTGTGAGTTGTTTAGGCACAACATTTTGCAAGATATTGGAAAAGAACAGAAGTTTAGAGATGGGTCTGAAGCTGCTATGGATTGAAAGCAGCAGAAAAGTTGCGAGCTGATGACTCTCACTGCACAAGCGGGAGCTGGAAGTTGGAGTCCAGCTTTGTGTCCTTAGCGAAAGGTTGAGCCTCTCTAGCCTCTTTTATAAAACAATGCCGCCAATTTGCCGCAAAGCCAATGCGGCATCTGGGAGCCTAAGGTCGTTTATAAGAGCTCAGACCGTGGCGGTAATGTTGCGCAATCATGTCCATTTTATAAAAGATTACGCGATGGCGGAATAAAGGGGGTATGGGGGCGGTCTCTGCACTGTCGCGGACTTCCGTGTAATTTGGACATAACTTGCCTTTTATTGCGATCGAAGCCGCACTCGTTAAGTTTTTATTTTAACAACCAGCTACAGGTGTGTGTGCTCCACAGTCCCTGTGAGCTGTCAGATGATCTGAGCTGCAGATCTAACGGAAAGAAGCTCTCGGGGCACTGCATCACTCCAGTTTATCATCTCAGCTGATTCTGTTCACAAAAGTGAAACTTAAGCGCATGTTTCCTTTCATTTTCATTATAGTTCCCGGCCGGAGCTCGGCATTAATTCATCACGTGGTCATGACACCACCCTCTTTTGCGCCAAGGCTTAATGTGCGTTTATAAGACCGGCTAAGCCGCAATATTACGGCAATATTACTACCAAGCGTGGCGGCACGAATCCCGCAAAATTCCTGCGGTAAAATTACGCTGATTTGCCAGCACTGTGTGTCTTATAAAAGAGGCTTTTGGATCACCTAGAGGAAAACTTCACACAAAAAATATATAATAGAATAGGTCGAGTGCAGTGTGGAAAGGGTAGTAGCCGAAGGCGGGGACCTTGGCGTCTAATCCTCGGCTACAGAAGCTGGCTCTAGGCACGTGGAATGTCACCTCTCTGGTAGGGAAAGAGCTGGAGTTGGTGTGTGAGGTTGAGAGGTTCCGACTAGATATACTTGGACTCACCTCAACGCATGGCTCTGGCTCTGGAACCAGTTTCCTCGAGAGGGTTTGGACTCTCTACCACTCTGGAGTTGCTCCCACTGAGCAGGGGTGGGCATACTTCTTGCCCCCCATCTTGGTGCCTGTACGTTGGGGTTTACCCCAGTGAATGAGAGGGTAGCCTCCCTCCGCCTTCGTGTGAGGGGACGGGTCCTGACTGCAGTTTGCGCTTATGCACCAAACTGCAGCTCAGATTACCCACCCTTTTTGGAGTGCCTGGAGGGGGTACCGGAAAGCGCTCCTTCGGGTGACTCCCTCGTTCTGCTGGGGGACTTCAATGCTCAGGTGGCCAACGACAGTGAGACCTGGAGAGGTGTGGTTGGGAGGAACGCCCCCCCCCAATCTGAATCCGAGTGGTGTTCTGTTATTGAACTTATGTGCTCAGAATCAGAATCAGTTTTATTGCCATGTAGGTGAGAGACTCATCTACTAGGAATTTGTTTCGGTGGCAAGGTGCGAACATACATTCAAGTCATAATCAGGTCAGGCAGCATTTGTATAAGCTACATCAAGTAAACAGAAGTAGATACATAGCAAAAAATAAAAAATAAAGATAAAAACAATCATACGCGTAGGAATGTGGGTAACCGGGGCGTTTCTGTCTATACTGGCCGATCATCGGTTGTTCTGGAGATTGACAGCGAATGGGAAGAAGCTGTTTTTGTGGCGTGAGGTTCTGGTCTGTAGGGACCTGAGCCTCCTCCCTGAAGGTAGGGTTTCAAACAGTCCATGACCAGGGTGAGAGGGGTCAGCTGTTATCCGACCTGCACGTTTCAGAATCCTAGAGTTGTACAGGTCATGTACTGATGGAAGGCTGCATCCGATTACTTTCTCCGCTGAGCGCACTACCTGTTGTAGTCTTTGTTTGTCTCTGGCAGTGGCTCCTGCGTACCACACAATGATGGAGGAGGTGAGTACTGATTCGATGATGGCCGTGTAGAACTGTATCATCATCATGGCTGGCATGCAGAGCATCCTCAGTTGACGCAGAAAGAACATCCTCTGCTGGGCTTTCCTGATGAGGGTATTGATGGACACCTCCCACTTGAGGTCATGGGTGATGGTGGACCCAAGGAAGCGAAAGGAGTTCACTGTAGAAATCTGGTTGCCTGTCAGGGTTATGCTGGGCAGTGGAGCTGGTGTTCTCCTGAAGTCTACAATCATCTCCACTGTCTTCTGCTCGTTCAGCACCAGGTTGTTGTTTCTGCACCAGGACGCAAGACATGGATTGTCCATAACGAACACCATGTTCAAGCATAAAGGTGTCCCTATGTGCTCTTGGCACCAGGATACCTTAGGCTGCAGGTCGATGATCGATTTTGTTGTCGTTTCATCTGATCTGCGGCCGCATGTCTTGGACACTCAGGTGAAGAGAGGGGCGGAGGGAGGGAAGATGCCGGTCAGACCTGGCAGACCCAAACGTGTTGTGAGGGTCTGCTGGGAACGTCTGACAGAGTCTCCTGTCAGAAGGAGGAGTTTGGTGAGAACATGGAACAAGACTTCCGTACGGCTTCGAAGAGATTCTGGTCCACCATCTGGCACCTCAGGAGGGGAAAGCAGTGCACTACCAACACTGTTTACAGTGGGTAGGGTGTGCTGCTGACCTCGACTCGGGACGTTGTGAATTGGTGGGCCGAGTACTTCAATGACCTCCTCAATCCCACTGGCACGTCTTCCAGGGTGGAAGCAGAGTCTGGGGACTTTTGGTTGGGCTCTCCAATCTCTGGAGCCGAGGTCACTGAGGTGGTCAAAAAACTCCTCGGTGGAAAGGCTCCGGGGGTGGATGAGATCCGCCCGGATTTCCTTAAGGCTCTGGATGTTGTGTGGGCTGTGTTGGTTGACGCGGCTCTGCAATATCGCGTGGACATCGGGGGCAGACCGGGGTGGTGGTCCCCCTATTTAAAAAGGGGGACCGCAGGGTGTGTTCCAACTACAGGGGGATCACACTCCTGAGCCTCCCTGGTAAGGTCTATTCAGGGGTTCTGGAGAGGAGGGTCTGTCGGATAGTCGAACCTCGGATTCAGGAGGAGCAATGTGGTCTTTGTCCTGGCCATGGAACACTGGACCAGCTCTATACCCTTGGGGGGGTCCTGGAGGGTGCATGGGAGTTTGCCCAACCAATCTACATGTGTTTTATGGATTTGGAGAAGGCATTCGACCGCGTCCCTCGGGGGGCCCTGTGGGGGGCCTTGTGGGGGGTACTCTGGGAGTATGGGGTACCAGGCCCCTTGATACGGCCTGTACGACCAGTGTCAGAGCTTGGTCCGCATTGCCGGCAGTAAGTCGGGCTCGTTTCCGGTGAGAGTTGGACTCCACCAAGGCTGCCCTTTGTCACCGATTCTGTTCATAACTGTTATGGACAGGATTTCTAGGTGCAGTCAAGGTGGTGAGGGGATCCATTTTGGTGGCCTAAGGATCAGTTCTCTGCTTTTTGCAGATGATGTGGTCCTGTTGGCTTCATCAGAACGTGATCTCCGGCTTTCGCTGGAGCAGTTCGCAGCCGTGTGTAGAGCAGCTGGGATGAGAATCAGCTCCTCTATATCTGAGACCACGGTCTTATGTCGGAAAAGGGTAGAATGCCTTCTCCAGGTCAGGTACGAGGTCCTGCCCCAAGTGGAGGAGTTCAAGTATCTTGGGGTCTCACGAGTGAGGGAAGGGTGGAGCGTGAGATCGACAGGCGGATTGGTGCTGCGTCTGCAGTGATGTGGGCGTTGTACCGGTCTGTTGTGTTGAAGAGAGAGCTGAGCCGAAAGGCGAAGCTCTGGATTTACCGGTCGATCTACGTTCCTACCTTCACCTATGGTCACGAGCTTTGGGTAGTGACCGAAAGAATGAGATCGTGGATACAAGCGGCCGAAATGAGTTTTCTCCACAGGGTGGCTGGGCTCTCCCTTAGAGATAGGGTGAGAAGTTCGGTCATCCGGGAGGGGCTCGGAGTAGACCCGCTGCTCCTCCACATCGAGAGGAGCCAGTTGAGGTGGCTTGGGCATCTGATTAGGATGCCTCCTGGACGCCTCCCTGGTGAGGTGTTCCGGACACGTCCAACCAGAAGGAGACCCAAAGGAAGACCCAGGACATGCTGGAGAGACTATACCTCTCGGCTGGCCAGGGAATGCCTTGGGATTCCCCCAGAGGAGCTGGCCCAAATGGCTGGGGAGAGGAAAGTCTGGGCTAGCTCCCTCCTTAAGCTGCTGCCCCCGCGACCCGACTCCAGATAAGCAGAAGAAAATGGATGGATGGATGGACTCGGGTCTGCTCACAAATAGATGCCATGAACGACGAGGCACTATCTTAAATTACTGGTATTTACATGTTTAGTGACAAACCTGAACACGTGTTACAATTAGCTGTGCTGCTGTTTACTTTGCCCAGATGCAGCCAAAACTTAGATTTTTTTTTTCCAGTATTTTTTTAGTTCACAAACTCTGAGGTGTTTTGTAAACAAAGTTTGTGAATGATGCAGCCGACGTCTGACTTGAACCGCAGCAGCTGGAGGAACGGGGCTTTGCAGGTCATAACAGACTGTTTAGCACAGAAAAAGATATTTCTTACCCTTTTCTTCGGTACCCTGCTCTACTCCAGTCTTGATTTCATAACTAATTATTATCACAGAAGGACCCGCTGGATCACAGACCCAAAGCAGAGCTCTAATGCGACTAGCATGAAGTAGGTCTGCTCCATAGCGACGCCAGATGACACCGCCGGTCCAGCAGCTGGTCTCTGTATTAGGAGGACTCTGCTGTTCACACACCCTCTCAGAGCAGCCGTGTTTATTAAAGGCGAAATAATCGCTCTCTAGTTTTTAACTGACCAACCAACAGCGTTACAACAAGCACCGTATTAAACCCTAATAAATTTATAATGTTACGGTAAAGAGTGTGTTTAAACGATGGCTAACTAGCTACTTTGCTAAGCTAAACTGGCTTCAGAGTGTCAGTAGTCAAAAATACAAAAATATAACTTTACTTACCGATAAAAATGGAGCGGAGAGTTCTTGGAACCTCTGTTACTGCAATCAATGCCACAACAAGCCATTTCTGCCCAACAATATCAAAATTAACATTCCAACATGACCACACACTGCACAAGAACTGGCCGAACACAGCTAATGTGACGCCCAGTGACTATAAATTACACCGGGGATGAAGGGCCCTGCGTCCTTCCGGTTTTTCCCCGGAGCAAAAAGGCTAGTTAGCTCCACGGCTCTTCCGACAATCCAAAAGACACGTCCCTAATTACTCTCAATTTCAAGCTTTAATTACATCTAAATGGATGTGGTACAAAAAAATTCACCCCCCTCAGAGTTGTCATGGCTGATAACTGGACCTATTAAACCTAAAATGGTTCGTTGTACCAGGCTGTAAGACGTTCTATTTATGCTGTGAAATTGGCATTTTTAACATGGGAGTCAATGAGGATTTGCTCACTTCTGAGACCACCCCCAGTGGATGAGGGGAGAACTGCAACTTTTTATCACTTCCTGGAGTTTCAGGAAGTAAATTTTGGTCTCCTCCCTTGGATATATGGTAGTTCTTTTCTCCTGAAAGGATTCGAAGCTCGCTAAACTCATAGCCATTTTTCCTTTGCTCTTCTCCATGTCTGGTTTGATGATGTAACTTTAATCTCGGCGTGCTCTTTTTGGTACACCTTTTAAGGATTTGTTATGATGAGCAGAAGACTATTGACCCTTTGCACATGACAACATCAAAAGTCACACAGAAGTACTTCAAGTTAAGACAACAGAAATATGTCTGTTTTATTGTTTTTGAGCAATTACATTTTCATTATTTAAAACACATAAATCCACAAAAGCACAAGTATTTTTTGTAATCTATTTATCTTTTACCATAGAATTAAAAATATCTTTTCCCCCATTTTATTCATTAATCAAATATAAAAATCAGAAAATTCCTTGCCATTTGGTTTTTAAATTTTTGCTTCTAAAACAAAAATTCCAGTACCAAAAAGTACACTGACATTTGAGCTAGTTGTTCTGCAGCAACTGTTCATGTCTTTTCGGTTATGGATGTTAGATAAACGCTACTAAATAAAACATGATACCACTTTAGGAGCAGTGTGTTCATTTAATGCACTTTACTCAAACCAAACATTGGTATTGTGACACGTACTGACACACCACTACTTTTTACACTTTATCTTCTCCATAGTGTGCTTCAGTGTTGGCTGTTCTTGTCTCCTGCTGCAGCTCATATATGAGCTGAATGTCACGCTTTTTAAAGTGGTATTGATTCTGTGGTATTGAAACACTTTTACAAGTGCACATATTGGACCAATACAATACCTTATGCTAGAACTGGTGAATGTGTATTTCTAAATATTATGATACAGCTCAAGGGTGTCAGTTTGATTTTAGAATTGCTGGGGACAATAATGTTACACTTGAATGGGGTTTAAAGATTGGTGGGGACAATCATTAAATAGGCTAAGCGTATTTAATTATTAATCAGTTTTGTGGTATACTCTGGTAATAGAGGGTGTGGCCAGGTGGGGGAGCTAGAGAGAGAGGAGCAAGAGAGAGAGGAAGAGGAAGAAGAGAATAGGGGGTTAGCATGTTGGAAGCTAAATAAAGGAGTTGAACTTGGCAACAGTGTTCTCATTTTGCACCCTACAACACCATACACGACATGGTGTCAGAAGCTGGCTTGCTGTGAACCTCCGGAGAAATAAGTTTGTGTAATTCTGGATGGAAAGCGGCCGGGAACAACCTCGGCCCGAGACGGCGACACCCCCGATGGCGACGTTTACTATCAAACCGCCCGAGCCTTTCGATTTTTCCAGGCCTCAAGAGTGGGAGAGATGGATTAGGAGATTCGAGCGGTTCAGGGTGGCCAGCAACTTGGATTCGTCCACGGATGCGAACCAGGTGAACACGCTGGTTTACTGTATGGGCGATGAGGCCGACGACGTGCTGCGCGGCCTGGACCTAACGGACTCACAGCGTCAGCGATATGACGCGGTCAAGTCAGGATTTGACCGGTTCTTTGTCCCGAGGAAAAATGTCATTTATGAGCGGGCTAAATTCAACAAGAGAGTCCAGCAGTCGACGGAATCTGTGGACGCATTTATTACGGCGCTGTACGCTCTGGCGGAGAACTGTGAGTACGGCAACTTGCATGATGAACTTTTGCGAGACAGATTAGTGGTGGGGCTTAAAGATTCGTCATTGTCTGAGAAAATGCAACTTGATAAAGACCTCACCCTGGCAAAGGCCATTACTATGGCTAGACAGTCCGAAGAAATTAAGAGACAACAGTCTGACTTGAGAGAACCAAGTGATAATGCAGCAGATGTAAACATGATGCAATTTAAGAGAGGGAAACAGTTCAAACAGAAATACAGGGAGCCTTCTCAGGGACAACACAGAAACCACAGGCTGGGGGGAAGCAATACAGAAACAAAATTATGTGGCAGGTGTGGGCGGACGCCCTTTCACTCTATGTCCCAGTGCCCGGCTAATTCAGTGGAGTGTCATAACTGCGGAAAACGTGGTCACTTTGAGAGGATGTGCAGATCAGCAAAGTCGGTGCATGAGGTCGCTGAAGATGTCGACGAACTGTTTCTGGGTGAGTTAGCCTCCGGGGAGGACCCGTGGATGGCAGACATTAACATAAGAGAGAGCAAAGTACCCTTTAAGATTGATACGGGAGCTGATGTCACAGCCATCCCAGAACAGGTGTACAACGATATCACACACAGCGAAGGGAGGCTGGAGGATGCCCCCAGGTCCCTCTATGGTCCTGGGGGTATAAAACTTAATGTTGTGGGAGCAGCCAGGGAAAAACTCTCATATAAAGGAAGGAGCATTTTGGAGAAAATCTTCATTGTGAGAGACCTTCAAGTGCCTCTGTTGAGCAGACCAGCGTCCGTGGGCCTTAAGCTGGTGGCTAGAGTCAACATGATTACTAAAGAGACAGTTAAACAAACGTTTCCCACACTCTGTGAGGGACTGGGGCTCGTCCAAAGACCATATACCATTAAGCTCAAACCTGATGCTAAGCCATTCTCCCTCAAAGTGCCACATCGCATCCCACTGCCCCTGATGAGCAAAGTGAAGGATGAACTGAGTAAAATGGAACACATGGGGGTCATCAGCCGCATAGAGAAACCAACAGACTGGTGCTGCGGTATGGTGGTGGTGCCTAAAAAGGACAAGGAAGAAGTCCGCATCTGCGTAGACATGACGCCCCTAAATGAGTTAGTATGCCGAGAGAAATTTATCATCCCCTCTGTAGAGCAAACCTTGGGCATGCTGTCAGGAGCTCTGTACTTCACAAAGCTGGATGCTAATAGAGGGTTCTGGCAAATCCCCCTGTCACAGGAGTCTGCGCTTTACACCACCTTCATCACACCGTTCGGGCGGTATCATTTTAACCGCCTCCCCTTTGGCATCTCGTCTGCCCCTGAGCATTTCCAGAATATGATGGTCACAGAGATCCTGGGTGGACTAGAGGGGGTCGTCTGCCACATTGATGACATTCTGGTATGGGGGGTCACAGAGGAGCAACATGACGCCAGGGTCCGTGCAGTGCTGGAACGGGCAGAGAAAGCAGGGGTGACTCTTAATATGGAGAAATGTGAGTTTGGAAAGACTGAGATTAAATTTCTGGGCTATGTCATTTCAGCAGATGGCTTACGGCCAGACCCAGAGAAAACAAGAGCAGTGATGGAAATGGAGGAACCCTCAAACGTGAGTGACCTTAGAAGCTTTTTAGGAATGGTAAATCAGCTGGGGAAATTCCTGCCCAACCTGGCTGAAAAAGACAAAGCGCTGCGGGACCTGCTGTCCAAAAAGAACCAGTGGTGCTGGGGTCATGAACAACATGAGGCCTTCCGTACTCTCAAAGAGGAGCTTTCCACTACGCCAGTACTCCAACTATACAACCCGAACATACCACTGAAGATATCAGCTGACGCTTCGTCGTATGGACTTGGGGCGGTGATGCTCCAGAAAAAGGAGGAGGTGTGGGCCCCAGTCGCGTACGCTTCCAGGTCGTTAAGCGACACAGAACGACGCTATGCTCAGCTGGAAAAAGAGGCACTGGCACTAACATGGGCCTGTGAAAGGTTCAGTGATTTCATCCTGGGCCTACAGTTTGAACTGGAAACTGACCACAAACCATTGGTGAGTTTATTGGGGGGACAGGCCTTGGATGCACTGCCTCCCAGAGTGCAGAGATTCCGGATGCGCTTAATGAGGTACTCGTACAAAATAGTGTATGCACCCGGGAAGACCCTCACGACCGCTGACACGCTTTCCCGGGCTCCCCTCAGAGACAAAGCTACCCAAGTGGACAATACACTCATGGAGGACACTAACATCTATGTGGATTCGATAGTAAACAACCTTCCCACGAGTGACAAATATCTGGCGGAACTTCGACAACAGTTGGATGCGGACAACATTTGTTCTCAAGTTATGAGGTTCTGTGTAGAAGGTTGGCCAGATAGAGATCGCATACAAGGCCCGATCAGACACTACTGGCAAGAGAGAGCACACCTGAGTGTACATGAGGGACTGCTCCTGCGGGGCACAAGATTGGTCGTCCCCGCCGGCATGAGGAACGACATTCTAGACAAGATCCATGAAGGCCATCAGGGGGTAGTCAAATGTGGGGAACATGCCAGACAAACTGTGTGGTGGCCAGGGCTGAGCAACCAGATACGCGAACTAGTATCTAACTGCAGGGCGTGCATTAAAGAACGTACAAACGCCAGAGAACCACTTCTGCCAAGCACACTTCCAGACAGACCATGGCAAACACTAGGAGCAGACCTATTCTCCCTGAAGGGGAAAACATACCTTCTGGTGGTAGATTATTTCTCCAGATTCGTGGAGATAGCCCAACTCAATCCCACACGAGCCACTGATGTCATCACTCATTTGAAATCCATGATGGCTCGTCACGGAATCTGTGAAGTTCTTGTCAGTGACAATGGGCCCCAGTTTGCTGGACACGAGATGGCTCAATTTGCTACTAGATACGGCTTCAAACACGTGAACAGCAGCCCTAAATACCCTCAAGGCAACGCAGAGGCAGAGTGTGCTGTCCAGACTGTCAAAAATCTGCTCACCAAGGCCAAGGACCCCTACCTTGCCCTTTTAGCCTATAGAGCTACACCGTTAAGCAATGGCTACAGCCCGGCCCAATTACTCATGGGACGCCGTCTTCGTACCACTCTTCCAATCCTCCCGGAGAGACTGCAGCCTGCTGTTCCCGACCTGCAGGCTCTTCAACAGAAAGACGCTGAGAGGAGACAGATGGACAGGCATAACTACAATAGCAGACACAGGGCAAGAGACCTAGCTCCATTGGCGCCCGGAGAGGAAGTCTGGATCACGGATGCAAAGACACAGGGAACTGTAACATCCCAACATCAAACCCCAAGATCATACCTGGTTGAGGGACCACAAGGCTTGCTGAGGAGAAATCGGGGCCATCTGGTGCCTATGCCAACAGCAAAGAATCCGGACAACGACCAGGAAAAACGGCCCTCAGATCAAGACTCCCAGTCGCCAACAAAGACACTGCCGAGCACCCCAGATGTTGTGACAACTAGGTCTGGTAGAGAGGTCAGAAGGCCACAGAGACTGGACCTGTGAGACTTTTTGGGTCTAAATACAACAGGTGTGTTAAAAAAAAAAAAAAAAAAAAAAAAAGATGTTCAAGTACAGAAGTTGTATAAGGTGAGACATGTTTAAGTTTTGTAATGGTTTAAGTAGGGGTAGTTAATACATTGATGTTTTCACTAACTTGCAGAAAGGGGGATGTGGTATACTCTGGTAATAGAGGGTGTGGCCAGGTGGGGGAGCTAGAGAGAGAGGAGCAAGAGAGAGAGGAAGAGGAAGAAGAGAATAGGGGGTTAGCATGTTGGAAGCTAAATAAAGGAGTTGAACTTGGCAACAGTGTTCTCATTTTGCACCCTACAACACCATACACGACAAGTTTTACTCCAATATGCACCATAGTTTATTAACAGTTGTTAAAAATCGTATGTTCATTAGTGATGGGACGAGCAACACTAATGTGTCGGCGCTTATATCTAGCTGTATCTCGAGCGAGACCCCGTGTCGGTGCGCGCATCATTTAGGAAGTAGTCATGTGACCAAAACAGCTGCTGTTTCACTCAGTGAAGCGCCGAACCGTGTTTAAATGGAGGAGTCTCCATCTTTCAACGGGATGAGTTTCTGCCAAAAGTACATATTTTGAAGCAAATTATTCTACTGTTACATCATGGAGTCAGAAAGAAAAAGGAAGGTGGTCTGTGAGGGATCATTTTATAGGCAAATAAATTTGTTGTTATTTCCCTGTTTCATCCTCTTTCTCTGCTTGATCCGTCAGAAATTCATTTCTAAATGATTCTCTTTAAACCATTCATACTATTTTCTGCAGGTTAAATGTCGCATTTCTTCAACAGAACTTTCAGACTGTCGTCATTGCTGAGACATCACAGAGAAACGCACGCACGCGGGCACACACACACGCGAGCGAGCAGCAGGAGGCTGTACTCGCGGCCGCGTCAAGCATAAACCAAGCTAAGTCGGTTCTGCCTTTCAAACGATGAAGGAGGGAAATCCAGTCTCCCGTAGCCTGGCAAGCCATCCTCTATATCCCCGTTCTCTCGTAGGGACATTTTCGGTTACATCTGATGCGCGGATGGATGAACCGCGCAGTAACTGAATTGAAACGCAATTAATGTTTAAAAACAATAATCCAAGGACGTTCTAATTCAGCCACCTGTGCCTTTTCTTCTCTTGCTAGTACTCCGAACATTAGCGCTGAACTAAAGGCTTATTAGCTTTTCCCCACTAAAAAGTTAGCTAAACTAGAAGTTTTGTCGGTGATGACGTCTATAAAAATGATTGGATGAACAGATTTCCCAGCATGCTTTGCTTTTGTAAATTGTTGAAAATGAAATAAAATAAATGAATTATGATTCATTTTTACTGGCAGCAAATGTAACATTATCATTACTGACACGAGAAATGCAAAAACTGAAGAAAATTAAAAAATGACATTTATAAACTAGCTTCAGTTTGATGGAGAGCTGCTGCACCAGGACAGAGAGATATGGCGTTGGCTGATGTAAATATCAGGCAGTTTAGACGTTCCGGTGCGGCAGAAACCCCGTGTTTTTATCTGTGTTGTTTAAAATAATGCAAATGCTAAATGCATGTGGTCAAACTATTATCGATGATATATATTTGGCCTTTAATAACTAGGCAGGTTCGGCGTCCCCGGTTAAAACGATGCCTATGATACAGCTGCTAAAAGATGGCAGAAATCCACTTTGCCCTAGATTCCAGCTGTTAGCTTTGAGCAGGATTTTGTCTGGGGAAGAAGCCCAACAAAACTCCATTAGTATACAGACAACTTTAAGTGTTAACTAGGCTAGAGGACAAGATGACTTAAGCAGGATGTGACATGCTGCTGTCATTGACAGAGGTATTTCTTGAGCAATTCTTACGTGTTTGAATAAGGTGGAGGGTAGCACACTGCATGTTTATGAAAACAGTGTTGCATCTGAATGAAGGAGGGTAAATTCATACAATAACAATTTTAAAACAAACTAAAAATATATTTCAAAAAAACACTGACCACCAGGGCATAGCCAATATAGAGGTTAAGCCATTCTAGTGACTATACTACTGAATGCTTATGGAAGCATATTTGCTTAGGGCAGCCATGCAAATTATTACTTACTGCCCTGTAAGCTGATAACACAAATTAGATACCCATTAAAGTTGAACAATATATGTAGAATGAGAAGAGATCTCAAGTGATACCTGAAGGGATGCTTAAGTCATATGGCACTAAAATATGCCTCATGGTTGCAAACTTCAAAAGTGATGATGTTTATCCTTGGGATTGAAAGATGCATAATAGTAATCTCATATTCACAGAAGCAGCTGCCAGGTGGAGGATAGCACACTGCATGTTTATGAAAGGAAATCATTACAGAGACTAGGGAGCATACCGGCATGGACCAGTGACACAGAACTTTTTTTTTATCATCTGCACACTGCAGCACTCAGATGAAGTTCATGTGCACACATGTTAAGAAAATCATGGCATTAGTTTAAAGTCAAAGTGCCACTGGGCTGTGACTGTTTGGAGACAAAAATGTGAGAAAATACACAAAGTTTCACCTGGAATCATAATATAAATGTTACAAAATTTCTTGTCACAATGCAGTTACTAAGTCTATTATTATGTCTCTTTTTTATTAAAATGTACCCTTATTTTGTTTGCAATGAAGTCACCATTAATAACCATAATAAAGTTACCAAACACCTGACCTGAACCAGGAACCAGGAAGCTGAAGCCAGAACAAACAACTCCATAGCCGTATTTCTCACTTCAAAGTAATTGGGCCTTCTGGTGTTATAAGATTAATTGCCAAGAAACAGAAATAACCAATCATTTCCTTACATTTTGGGTTAAGTTAATATATTGCATAAAAAACTTCAGTGATTGTACACAAGGGAGTAGATGGGATTTTTCAGTTCAAAAATATAGCATGGCAGCATCTGTAAATAAGTTTTTGTGGCCTCACTTCTCAACCTTATAAAAGGCAGAGATGCTTGGTCTATTGTTATCCTTTTCTATGATCACCAATCATTTGTTTTCACAGTTTTTAACTTGCGGAAACCAACCCAAGATGGGGTTTAGATGCACATGATGATTATTTAACGTTTTTAAAAAGTACATATTGCATCCTTTTGTGCTGCCATGCCCCTATAAACCCTCCAAACAAAAATTAAAACCATCAATTTGTTTTCTGTCAGTATTTGATTTTAGGATTTATGTGCCTAAAACAAGCCATTTCAAAAAGTCCCACATCACAGTCTGGGAAATTAGCATAATACCACATCTCCTGTCGAAACTTTAGGAGCAGCTGCTCTACTCCGAACCTCTCCTGGATATCCAAGCACCTCACCTCACAGTAGCCTGAATGGCGGAGTGGGTGGGTGTGGCCAGCAAAAGCTTGTTTTCTTAAAGTGACATAACCCTGAAACGGTTCATTTTGGAATGTACTGAAACTGTCAAGAATGAACCTGCTGAAATTGCTTAATGTGAGACTATAGAACCATTACAACTTAAAAAAAAAGTCATATGTCCAATTTAAGAGAATTTTTTTCAGGGGGATTTTTCTTTTCTAACAAGTTTAAAATTCAATTCAATTCAGTTTATTTCTATAGCGCCAAATCACGACAAGAGTCGTCTCAAGGCACTTCACAAAGTAAACATTCCAATACAGTTCAGTTCATTAAGCCAATCAGTAAAAACGTTTCCTATATAAGGAACCCAGCAGATTGCATCAAGACACTGACTGTGTGTTGATGCAATCCTGCGACAAAATTTGTGACTCACTAAAGAAAACTGAATTTTTTTTTCGTATGTAAATTTTATTGCTATTATTATTATTTATTGTTTTATTGTTATTGTGTTGTCAATGTTGTTCAGGTGTAGTGTTTCTGCTTGTCCTTTTGGAATGATTTCTATGTCATTTACAAAGGTGAAAGCAAACTCTTTTTGCTCTGTATATAACAAAGAACCACAAAAAACTTAATCGGATGAAAAACACAGGACGAACGTAACACAGACTGAAAAAAACAGTTTTGAGACATTTTGGAAAGTTTCTTGATTATGTCATTTGCATGATGTTTCCAACAGTCTGGTAAAATACTAGTTCATCTGTCGTGGTTTGGGACTCATTTGGACTTGTTGAGCCCTTTACCCCTTTCTGCTGTCCTGATTTGACTGGTAGTCAGGGTTCCATTCGTGATTGACCGTGGAGTCAGCTCTTACTCTAAAACTAGTGACTTTCAGTGCTCGGCGGTGAAAGAGAGCTGAGACACAAAGGCAAATTAAGGGTACAAAAACACTCACTATTGTCCTATTGTTAAGGGTCACATATCGCCAAGTACAACACAGCATGGTTGAAACGCATTCGCCTTCACCCCCCCCCACCCCCCCACACACACACTTTTCCTCTCTTTATATTCATTATTTGCCACAAAGGACTGCCAACAAAACAGCTTGTGATTTTAGTTGAATTCATCCCACTCTGAGGCCTGCAGGGAAATTAAAGTAGGTGACTATCACTGGTGGGGGGTGCAGGCTTGACACATCTGAAGCTTTCAGTGATGCTAATAGCCAAGCGTATCCAAATTACACAGAAACTGACCTCAAATGGATTGTGGGGGTTTTAAATCATTAGTTTGCAAATGAAGCAAAAATACATTGGATCTATGGCGGAATCAGCCTACTCTGAACCTCTGATTAGTGCTTGTCAACTCCCCTTTCTCTTTATACCCCCCACCCCCAACCCCGCCCACTAGCAATCCACAAATTAATAAAGAAGACATAGCGACACTTTGGAGAGAGGAAGCGCTTCTGTTTCCAGCACCTGTTAAACAAATGCACTTAAGGCGAGAGTCAAATTGCAGGCAGGTTTAAATTGGTGTAAAATCTTCATTTAGATGATGTCCCCGGGGCCTACTTAATACTTGAGATTTATATAGAATTTGTTCTGCCTCGCAAATGTGGTGCACCATTCCACCTTAGTGAAATATGAAGAGGCTTGATAAAAAGCTACAACAGATTCTCTCATTAAAAAAAATCTAAACCCTTTAAAGATTCATTAATTTGACTTGTGGCATGCAGCTCTGACATGTACAGAGTTTTGTGCTTGTGCCCCTGAGCGCTGTAGGTTGGAGATGCTGCTGTGGCTCGTCGAGAAAGGTCTTACAGAACGAGCGTGCTGATAAATTAGACAACCTGCAATGCTGAAAGCACCTCATTGCACTTCAGAGGTTTGTTTGAAATCTGTACTGATGCTAGAATGAGCTAAAAATAAAGAATTTAATAAGATTCTTTGCACCTGTTGTCATCTTAACATCTTGAAGTTGGCCTTATGTTGTGTTGAACACGTTGCCGCAAAGCCTTGACGAAGGAGTGAAATAACCAAAAAGGCATTTTTATTTTCAACATAGTTCTCTATTGAAAGTGTCTTTTTTAATACCAATCTGTTTTGTTTGAGATGCCTTTTGAGATGTCCATTTATTCATAATGATAAGTCTTACGTCACAAAAATGACAGTTTTTTATTATATAAATGGGAAATTAAATGGAAAATGAAAAGTTTCGTTTAACTTTTAGCATATATGCAAAGTAAACTGGGCTGATTAAATGTGCTCAAGTACTCCTCACCACTAAGAACATCTCACCGTTAATTTATGCAGAAGAATCAGGATTTTATGTTATAAAGCAAATTTTAACAGAAAAGGTTCAGTTTATGTATATTCGAGCTTTTAAGAAAAGTTTACTGATTTGTAATGTATAAGTGCCTTTCACTATAATGTAAATCTCACAAGGTTTATAAAGAAAATGTATTTATTCATATATTTGTGATTAAATAGTAAAATTTCCTTTGAATTATAATTGTTTTATCTGTAAAATTTACATTTACACTTTAATGTAAGTGCATTGATTGATTCCTCTTACCATTAATGGCCTCTCACCAATGGAGACATCTCATTTTTTAATTTTATGATGTATTTAATATAAATGTAGATTTAATATATATTAAAAACACAATAAAAAAATAATAAAATGTGAACAAGATATCTAACTTATTATAGGATTGTAGTAAGATTAAAATTAAATATATATTTATAATGTATAATTTTGAAACAAAAATAGTGTCTAAAACATATAGCCACACAAACTTTTTCCCCCCATTGCATTTTTGCCTTGGTGTTTTGTCACATTTTCTTTCACAGATGAATCCTTTTTTATGAAAAGAACCTGCCTGAAATCCTACGAAACAATTTATATGGGTGAAAGGAATAATTTCAGATGAAAGTTGAAACGCTATTGTAACAAAAAAAGGGGCTTTTCAGAAGCCACGCTTGAAGATAAACAATTTCCCATGAATATATGGCTGGGCTCCCTATCTATCACAAAAATCAGAATGTGTCCCATACTGAGCCTATTGTAGTCTATTAAAAGGAATCCTTCCATGTGGCAACCATTTTGCAGGTTTCAAGCAGATAAATGCCTTCCAAGAGGGATAAGAATGCATTTTGACAAAACTGCATTAAAGACTAATGTTTGTCAACTACTCTGATAAAAACTTCACAGTCACAATTCTTTTCTAGAGGCGGCGAAATGCATTGGGAATGTGTAAAGCTGATTGGTGAGAGGAGGCTGCCTACAGGTTAGCAGGCCTCATTTCCAATCTCTGACAGCAATATGTGTCGCTGTGTGCTTCATTCTGATTGCTCATGTTGAACACAAACCATGGTCACTCTATATATGGAAATCTCTGTCTTCGGGGTTGGGGGAAAAAAATTAAAAAGGTGAGATTGGCACTTTAACCTCCGTGCCCTCCTGAAAATATGTTTTAGTCTGATACATTATACTACTGCAAATTATTTATCGAGAAGATACAAGCATGATATTTCAAAAAAATAATGAGATGTTGAGGTGGCAGCTGGAAGGTTCTGGTCCAGCGGGCAGCATCTATGAAACAGGGGAAATGAAGTAAATGTGGCAGGCTGGTACACGCCATGTGGTGAATGTGAAAGAGTGGAGTGTGGAGGTGGCCATGGATACAAAAATTAAACCCTTTCTTATAAAGAAGTCATTTTTTATAACACTTTTGAAGGAAGTTGTGATTAAAAGATCGTTTCCTCGCATTGATTTAGCAATTTGGCGAATTTTCCACATCAAATGCTACCAACCTAACAACATCCTTTAGAATATGTCTGAATAACAATGACAAATCCCCCAACACACACACACACACACACACACACACACACACACACACACACACACACACACACACACACACACACACACACACACACACACACAGTGACATTTCATACAATTTACAGAATACTGCATATACTATGTAGCCTGGCCTGCCAGACTCTCCCTCTGTCTATTCTACACAGTGGAAGAGTCTGGAAACTCAGGCCCTGTCCACACGTAGCCGGGTATCTCCCAAAACGAAGATATTATTCTACAATTTGGCCTGTCATCCACACAAAAACGCAGATCTCCTCAACGAAAACGAATATTTTTAAAAACTCCAGCCAAAGTGAAGATTTGTGTTTTCTCCGTTTTCAGCATCTCCCTATGGACAGAAATAACCGGAGTTTTAGGTTTCACATCGTCACGTGCTTACAAATAACAGAAAATGAAATTATTCTTTGCAGCATTTTCAATGCAGGGAACCCTGAGAGGCTGCAGGCACACCAGTGCATCTGCAGCTGCTGCATACAGGGAGGGCAGAGGGGGCCTGTATCAAGCAGGGGAACAGTAAAGATGAAAAAATGACCGGTGTTAAGAGAAATATGCATAAACGTTGGAAATGTGGGCACAATTATTAGTAATGTCACGGTCTGCGACAAAAATGCTGACGGCCCATGTGAGACCTGTGTTTTCACTAAAACATGGATGCCCTCAGAGCTGTGCTCACGTTATCAATCGTCCAAGCGCTTTTTGTCTCTTTGTTTTTACAAGCAGAATTACTGCTATTTTGTAGTAGTAGTCCACACAAACAAGCTAGGCGCCATGTTTCATGTTTTGTTAAAGTTGAGCAGGAAGACAATTGGATTCGGGAGAACTACTGCCGCCTACAGGTCTGACATGCCTATGAATGTGCTTAACAATGCACTTATGCATTTAGGTGTGGATGGAGTTTTTTCTAAAAAGGAGGTGGTGTGGACACTGTTTTTTTGGGAGGGCGGATATTCGTTTTAAAAAAAAAAACCCGGCTACATGTGGACAAGGCCTCAGAGGCAGTGAGCACCATGAGGGGCGGAACTAGCCAGCTCAAAAATAACCAATCCGAAAAAAGGCGGAAATGACGACTTGCCGAGCAACGCTGTAGTTTTTTAGCTGTAGTCAAACATGGCGTCAAAGGAGCGCTGCTAACAATCTCCCTCTCACTGTTCACGCCGAGCTGCACTGCAGTTAACCCCAGCTTTCCGGCAGTTTTTACTTGTTGCTCCATTAGCGCAAGTAAAGGTGACACCACAATATGTGTTTTTTTAGCTGGGTAAGCACCTTTCTCAGTAGAAATTAATGCACTGAGGGCGAATGGAGACCCATCTAAGATGGCGGCCGGCCACTACCGCAGCGCCAGTCCACGAGTCGTCTACCCGTCAAAAGCTTTAGAACGCCCCAATTTTTCCAGTTATTTATTGCAGTTTAAGTCATTCAAGTCCAATTAATAGCTTGAAATGGTACAAAGTTAAGTGGTGAACAGTCAGAGGTTATAAAAAAAGGTAAGGTTACTCAAAACTGAAAAATAATGTACATTTCAGAATTATACAAAAAGGCATTTTTCAGGAAACACAGCTGTTCAGCAGCAATGGAGGTTGATCAAGCCTTGAATGCTGGTGCTACTAATTCCCACAGGTGTTCCAACTTTGCTGGATTACTTACAACCCCCTCTGTCTTCATAAAAGCAGTGCTGGAACAAACTGTGGTACCATACCGCCGTGAGCATCAGTTGAACATTACTGTACTGCAGATAATAGTGTGTTGCTACAAAAGTGGCGAGAAAAAGCCAATTAAAAATAGAAGAGAGACAGACCATCATCACACTTAAAAATGTAGGTCTTTCCTACAGAGAAATTGCAAAGAAGTCAAGGTGTCAGTGAGTACAGTTTCCTTCACCATCAAAAGGCACTCAGAAACTGGGACAAACTCTGACAGGAAGAGGTCTGGCAGACCCAAAGCCACAACTGCATCAGAGGACAAGTTTCTGAGAGTTAACAGCTTGTGTGATAGGCGGCTCACAGGACAGCAGTGTCAAGCACAGTTTAATAGTGGTTGTAGTAAGCTATGGGGAGAATAAAGTCTCAATAGATTTGTGTGTGCGTATCTAGATTTGTGTGTGCGTAACTAAAGATTTGTGTGTGCGCATCTATATCTATGTGTGTATGTATAGATCTATGCATGTGTAACTCTTGATTTGTAACTTGTGTTTACATTTTTGTGTGTAACTTCAGCTCCTACACATACAAACCATTAAATACAAACACACAAATCAACTGGTACACACGGACAAAACTACATTACACACAGATCAGTTTACAAGTACAAAAACCCTTTTGAGACTCTTTTCACGCCTGACTGATTTGTGCGTAGATGGTGCATTCAATGCTGGGTGAAAGCTGGGAAATCTGAATTTTCTTTGGAGTTAGTCTAAACTTGTGTTGAAGGGGCAAACATGTTTTTCTGAGGAAAAATAGAATATCTCATGATCCTGTAGTTACAAAATATTAACCTAAATTTACTTTTTAATAATCTAAAATAGTTTATTTAGACATAAATGTGTTTATGAGCTATGAAAACGTAGTCAAATGGTTGTAAGAAATGACCACTAGATGACAGAGTGGTTCTCTGACTGGGAATAGCACGCTTCAACCGGTAGAAAGCAGGAGAAGATGGCGTGGCGCCCTGGTGATCTTTTCTCTGAAGTAAGTAAAAGTTAAACCTGCACGCTTTGCAGTCCGGTTATGAGACAGGCAGCTGTTATTGTAGACCATTTCCAGTGTTGGGAGTAACGAGTTACAAAAGTAATTAATTACTGTAATGCATTGCTTTTTGCTGTAACGCGGTAATGTAAGGCATTACAGAAAAAAAATCAGTAATATTTTACTCGGTACAATGTCAGTAACGCGCGCATTATAACGCATTTTTAACCAGGAATCAATTAGTGGGTTTTCTTCAGGGTTCTAATTACGGGGGACCTGAATAAAGGTCCAGTTTTGATATAACATTATTTATATGGACTCCAGCGCACCAGGGCGTCTTTTGAGCAGAGAGGGAGAGCGCTGATGGTTCATGCGCTACTGACGCGCGCCGCAACCTCAAAGTCACGCCACCAAAAGAAAACAATTAACACGCGATCGTTCATGTCCGCTTATATTCTCGTATCCTTTTATTTGTGTCTGACGTGCGCTCCCCCAGCGGAGCTCATCTGTGCCCCGGTGACATCACCTCACTGCAGCGGGCGCACAGTGCACCTTTCGCTACTTCTGCGGTGGATTCCTGAACTGATTAGTTCAAAATGTGAAAAAGTAGGAAATCCAGGAAGCCGTTTTTCTGGAAGATTGAAAGGAGATGCAGGAAGATAAGAGAGAGACAGGAAAATAGTCAAATAAAAAATGAGAAAACTAAATAAAGTGCTTGAAAAGGAAAAAGTAGGTAGATTTTTACCCACTACACAACAATAACAATATAAAGCAATAATTTATAAACATGTAATATTTATTTATTTGATAAAATTCAGATCACCTTCAAAACTCAGTTCTACATCCAGGGCCGTATCCAGGCATTTGGGGACCAAGGCAAAATGTGTGTAATGAAGTTGCTAAATGATTTAAAACAGTTTTTAATAGGTGGGTTTTAAAGAGGCTGTAAGCTAACCTAACAAAAACACAATGCTAAGCTGCTTTTATGCCCTTGATGTAATCTGAACAAAGTCAAATGTAAGTAAATCATTCTATTGGTTTTACAGAGCACAAACACTATTCTCTATTCATGTCTAATCGTGTTAACCGGCTAACTACATCTAGTTAGCAGCTGGTCTTTGTGTGTTTAAACGGGCCTATTCAGCTTCTTCACTTCATCAGCGCAGTTTTAAATTTGTTTAGAGTTTTGTAAATTCTTTGGAGATTTCTGAGTTTAAAGTGAATTCTATTGAGACACAATAATGTTCATGACGTGTGTAAGGAGGAGTTACTCAACTATCTGAACTAGGGCAGCTGTTTTTTATTCTGGGACTGCCATGTGAGTTTTAGATCAGACAGCAGCATCATTTGTGATATCAGTAAAGTAAATGTGATCATGAACATGAGTAATTATTTCATATTTTTCAGTTAAACCACATGATGCTGATTTCAGTGACCTGCTGCAGCATGTTACACACTCAGGATCACCATGGTAACACGATGTGTCCTCCAGAGCTGAATCAGGACGTCTGAACAACAGAACTAGAACCTTCACAAAGTTGGTATTTACTGCAGGACTGTTTCTTTGCATCTGTTTAATATGATTCATTTATCATCTGAGGTCAAGTTGGGATTAGAATCTTTACTTCAAGACAGAACAAGAAATGAAGAATTATTAATGACAAAATCTCAGCATAAATAAATAACTGTAGGACAGTAACTAAACAGTTAAGCCTGGGACACACAGGAGACAGACGCGCCACGGCTTAATGGTCACACAGGAGGCGCCGCGCCGCTGAACGCTTCTTGGAAAGTCGCGTGATAGTCACAACATTACGCGGGACTTGAGAACAGGAAGCGGAAAGTGACTCTTTTGCTTATATGTGATCAGAATTGCCGCTGTGTTTAGTGAGACTCTAATTGATTAAAAATGGTAAGTACGCTATCTATTAGGATCGTACAATATCTTATGCTTCTCAACTTCAGCAATAAAATGCTCCTCATCCATGTTTTGGTGGTTGGGTTTATGCCGGCGTTTGGGTTTGTGCCGTAAAGCCGTTCCGTATCGTAATGTCTGTTGTAAAGTACTCAACAATGTTGTAAACAGCTGCGCCATGGTGCGCCGCAGTGCTTGAGATAGAACTGGCGCCTATCTTCAGCGCCTCTGCGCGGACCGGCGCTTCTGGGACGCGATGCTGCGCTCCCCGTGTAGCCACTCTCACTAACTATAATGGCTTCTTTTTAAAATGACGGCGCGGGCGTGACGCGGCGCATCTGTCTCCTGTGTGTCCGAGGCTTTACAGGTTACACTGCTGCTATTGCATTCATGTCTATCTTCATGTTCTCAGAGGGACTGATCATGAGTGGTGAGCTGAGCGATGAGCAGGTTGGTGGAAGCTGCCAGTCCAGTCAGTGATGGAGTCAAAGCTGGTAAGTGGACTGGTGGAGTGCTGCAGCTGGCTGGGTGATGGGGAGGCTATCAGAATAAAATTCATATTAAAGTGATCAGGAATTTATCACGTACCAACGCTAATGCAAGCACTGTAACAACTTTTTCTGAGGTTTCCTGCAGATGTCAAGATTCTGTATGAATGTAACAACTTTTATAGAATCACTGATTTTAAAATTAAAGGTAAGGGACGTAAAAATCCCTCCAACAAACCATTCATATGTACTGGTGCTACCGCATTGATGGGGGTATGCTTGTTGTGATGCAAGATGCTGTTTTTGTCTCTTTATTTCCAAGATGCCCATCATTAGACAGCATATAGATCTGTTTAGCTGTATTTCTTAATCTCAGCCTGATGAATCTGCTGCTTATTGTGGACGAACATCTGACCGCATGGATCATCAACTACTTCACCAACAGGCCACAGTATGTGAGGTTGCACAACTGTACATCTGAGGTGGTTGTGTGCAGTATTGGAGCTCCACAGGGTACAGTGCTCTCACCCTTTCTCTTCACCTTCTACACCTCGGACTTCACCTACAACACCAGCAGCTGTCACCTCCAGAAGTTCTCTGATGACTCGGCCATCGTCGGCTGTGTGTCTGAGGGGGATGACCAGGAGTACAGGTCAGTCATCATGGACTTTGTGGACTGGTGTGAGCGTAACCACCTTCGCTTGAACACCAGTAAAACAAAGGAAATGGTGATTGACTTCCAGAGAAACACTCCTCCTCACTCACCAGTAAACATCCAGGGAGCAGACATTGACACCTTTAAGTACTACAGGATCATGAGATATTCTATTTTTCCACAGAAAAACATGTTTGCCCCTTCAACACAAGTTTAGACTAACTCCAAAGAAAATTCAGATTTCCCAGCTTTCACCCAGCATTGAATGCACCATCTACGCACAAATCAGTCAGGCGTGAAAAGAGTCTCAAAAGGGTTTTTGTACTTGTAAACTGATCTGTGTGTAATGTAGTTTTGTCCATGTGTACCAGTTGATTTGTGTGTTTGTATTTAATGGTTTGTATGTGTAGGAGCTGAAGTTACACACAAAAATGCAAACACAAGTTACAAATCAAGAGTTACACATGCATAGATCTATACACACACACATAGATATAGATGCACACACACAAATCTTTAGTTACGCACACACAAATCTAGATACACACACAAATCTATTGAGACTTTATTCTCCCTATAGTAAGCAAGCCTCAGTTTCAACTGTGAAGAGAAGACTTCAAGCTGCAGGTTTGACAGGACGAGTTGCAGCAAGAAAGCCACTGCTAAGATGTCAGTATAAGAGAAAGAGGCTTGCCTGGGCCATGAAACACTGCCATTGGACTACTGAAGACTGGAAGAAGGTTTAATGGACTGATGAATCCAAATTTGAAATCTTCGGTTCATCACGCAGGATCTTTGTACGCCATGGAGTAGGTGATAGGATGGTTCCCCAGTGTGAGGCATCAACTGTCAAACATGGAGGAGGAAGTGTGATGGTCTGGGGCTGTTTTGCTGGATCCAGGGTTGGTGACTTGTACAGAGTGAGGGGCACCCTGAACCAAAACGGCTACCACAGAATTCTCCAGCACCATGCAGTACCCTCAGGTATGTGCCTAGTTGGTCAGGGGTTCATCCTACAGCAAGATAATGACCCAAAACATAAGTCCAAGCTATGCCAGAACTACCTCAGGAAAAAAGAACAAGATGGTAAGCTTGAAAACATGGAGTGGCCAGACTTAAACCCCATGGAGCTGGTTTGGGATGAACTGGACAGAAGAGTGAAAGCAAAGCAACCTACAAGTGCCACACATTTATGGGAACTTCTGCAACAGATATGGGAAGAACTTTCTGAAGAATATTTGATTTCTATTGTAGAAATAATGCCACAAGTGTGTTCAGCTGATATATCTGCCAAATGAGTCAAAAGTTTAGAATACATTTTGGTCTATAAATTGATTCCATGATTTCTTTTTTAACTCCAATTGCTTATTTGTATTATGCTTTCATTTCAGAGTGCAATGTGACATTAAACTGCATAATTTCCAATAAAAAACTGGGAAAATTAGGGTGTTCTAAAACTTTTGACTGGTAGTGTATATATAAGTGAGAACTCTCAGGGGGTGGGGTTATTTGAATGGGAGTGTTACCAGACTAGTTCTCTGTGTAGAATAGACAGAGGGCGAGTCTGGCAGGCCAGGCCAGGCTATATACTGTGGCCATAGGTTTGCTTCATGGTGCTGATCCAGAATATTTTCCTCATTTATCTAATAGTTAATAATAAAAATATAACATAATAAAGTGATAAAACATATCTATTCATGCTTACATTCACTTTGGCTGACCATCCTCTTTGTGCGAGGCAGAATGTTTATTACATTTAAATTGTTTTCAGGTCACTGTTCCCTTGGTGATTTGACTGGCTTTAAAGCATTGTGGTGTAACACAAATGTACGGAATCTCACACTAGAAGGGCATGCTCTTATAGTGAAGGTGACAGAAAGACATGCTATTATTGTGAAGTAGTGACGAAAGTGTTTCCAGTTTTGACCTGCATCGATTGTTAAGCTGAGTTAGGAGTTGTTGAAGTTCACCATTAAAGGTTGCTTGTTTTACATCTCACCTTGGGCTCTTCTCCAGTGCTTTCCAACTCCTACATTGGTGACCCTGATGTCGGGATATCTCCTACCGACCGTTCAACCGTCATGGCTTCCAGGATTTCTGTGGTCGATGCTATGAGCGGTCTAACGGCTGCCTCCGCCTCTTCTCCCGCTGTTTTTGCGAGTACAATTAAGCTTCCGGAGTTTTGGCAACATGACCCAGAGCCCTGGTTTCAACATGTGAAAGCCCAATTCCACCTCCGCAGGATAACATCAGACGATACAAAGTATTTCCATGTCGTAGCTGCTTTGGATTCAGTTTCGACTCTGCATTTGATGAGGACTGTTATGACAACCTCCGCCGACTGACAAGTATGGAGCGCTGAAGGACAGTCTGCTCAGGATTTATCAACTTCTCTGATGAGGAGAGAGCCGACCGCCTGTTTTTATTGAATGGTTTGGGTGACAGGCGACAGCAAACCTTCTGAGCTCATGGAGAACATGTTAGCACTACTAGGCTCAAATGATGCTTCTTTGCTTTTTACCCACCTCTTCTCGTGTCAGCTCCCGCCTCTCATTTACACTGCTGTGGCCAGCTCCAGTCTACTACACTCTAAGGATTAGAGAGCACTGGCTGAGGAGGCAAACAAAATTCTGCTGGCTTCCAAGTCCCCAGGAGTGCACACCCTTCTACCAGGACCGGATGAAAACCAAGCGGTGGCCGTGGTTGTCGTCGCTGGACACGAGAAGAGGACCGAGGTTCTGTGCTTCTATCATCGCAGATTTGGTGTGAAAGCGAGACGCTGTGTTCCTCCCTGCACCTTCCAGCACCAGGGAAGCGAGAAGGCAGCACTCACTAGCAGCTGTTAGCGCGGGCACCGCCGACAAGCTGCTCTTTTTAACAGACACCTCTTCAGGATGACGTTTCCTCGTAGACTCAGGTGTACAGCGAAGTGTACTTCCTGCTTCGATGGTGGATTCTTTTGGCGCTTACACACTAGCACCAGGTTGGCTCCGATCGGTCGGCCTCAGTCGGCCCCGCCAGGTTGTTTACACATGTCGTCCAGGACACCCTTTGGAATACGGACGTGATAGGCGGTCTCAGAAATGCGCGCGAAAAATTGGCACGAATATATCAGTGATGTCAGAGGTCAAAGGAGCGCGGAGAAGTCCGCAGTGTTTTCCTTATTAAACAAAGGCGTTCTGAGCAGCCTTGTGCTTTGGAGACTCTTTGCCCGCTGATATTTCCTCCTGCTTTGCTGTGTGTGGCAGCACTGTGTGTGTGTGTGTGGGGGCGCTCCTCACAGTCATTGCAGCAGAGACTAAAAATAAAAATAAAATAAAAAAAGAATATATCAGTGATGTGGGCGGGTCAAAGGAGCGCAGAGAAGTCTGCGCGGTGTCTTCCTTATTAGAAAAGGCTGTGTGGCAGCACTGTGTGTGTGTGTGTGCGCTGCGCTCCTCACAGCCGACGGGAACAGAGAAACGGCTGGGTGGGTCAAAGGAGCGCGGAGAAGTCCGCTGTCTCTTCCTTATTAAACAATGGCTGTGTGGCAGCACTGTGTCAGATATACTGCTGTGATCACACCGTTTGGACCTTTTGAGTTCTTGCGAATGTCTTTCGACATCAAGGGCATTGCACAGACTTTCCAACGCCTCATGGACTCTGTAGGAGTAGGAGAAGGCCTTTTTAAAGGCTAAAAGGTCAAAGACAAATAATTGTCCAGCAAAGGTCATCTCGCTGGAATACCAGTTTGCAGCTACATCAAGACAAGGCCAGTGTTTACGTCAACAGCTGAGAGTTAGCCAAAACAAGGTGGCACCTCCAGCTGGTTTATCAGAATCGGCAGAAGCTTGGGTCTCAGTCCACAGATGAACACAGAACTTTCACCTCCTAGCTTTAATAAAGAATCTTCTGTGCCTCATAAAATTATTCCTTTCACTTACATGTTGAAGAACTGTTTTTCTAAGTGATTTAATGCCTTAACTGCTTTACAGTGATCTTTGCATTAAGGAATCAACATTGGTGTTTATGCTTATATCAGACCTGAAATACCACAATTGATTCTATCTACTTGATGAATGATAATGGTTTATTGTTTGCATATTCACATATTAATATTACTATAGTAATAAATTAATGTTTAATCTATTTTCTTAACAGATCAAGAAAATAATTCTGGATCTGAGGAATGTGAAGTCTGAGGGAGCTTGGTAAACACACAGTTGCACTTGTCAAATTCTGATTTGCCAAAAGTTATAAACAACCAACGTTAAAAAGAGCTGACACTTCCTATTCAGGTCAGTTCATGTGGAACCAAAGACTTAAGCTAAAATTCATCTTACTGGAAGTCAAACCAGACTTTTGGTGGAATACTTTTAGTGAAATAAGAACCATCCTTTTTGAACAAACAATTCAACCGGCAACCTCATCAGCCGGGGAACTGAACAGCCGGCAAGCAATAGAGATTATCTCTTGACCAACTGAGGGGAGTCAGAGGTAGCCACAAACTTTGACGTCCAGAAATAACGCCTCGAGCGAGGACCTTCACCAGTTTGATCGCCGAGAAACCTTTACACCTGGGTTCGTAGCTCTTGCACTAGCGTTGGGTTGAACCATTAATCAATAGTTTGATCATTTGTTAAACCAACGACAGACAGCTTACTTTGGCACTCAGACATCACAACCTTTCTAAGATTCTTAACAGAGGCTTGTTAGTAACATCTAATATCATTTTTCATCATTTATCATTCATGATTTCACTTGATACTACATTGAACCATCATTTATAATCATTTTGTTGTGCATCATCAGGAGTAGTAGAACATAGTATTAAATTGATTTTTATAAACAATCTTCTCGACTCTGCCTCACATCATTATTATTTATAAAGTGTTGGGTCCCTGGTCTGTCTAAAGAACCTGGGGTTTTAATCATCAATCAAATATTAAATGATCAAGAATAGTGAAAATTCTCCTTCCAGCCTGTGAGGTCTGATAACCCATATATAGTCATGCGGTCTCCCACTCTGTCAGATCTCAATCCTGACAAAAAGTCTAAACAAAATTCTGCTACGACCACATCTTTTGGGGTAGATGCGTAATTTTCTCAAAAACAGTAGGTTTCTTTGTCTGCTTCGATGGGAGGTCTTCGATTTTGCTGTAGCTCCCACAGTTTTTGCGCTACGAGGCTCAGAAGGAGGAGTGAGCCAGATTTTCTCCCACTGGTGCCCATGGAAATCATCAAGAGATTCTGAGCTTCTGTCGCTGTCAGACAGCTAAAATGTTCTCATCATATCTCCTACAATATTCAACGTAGCCACACAAAAATCCAGACAGAGCACCATCGAAGCCTTCGGCCGCTGACAGTTTTGGAATTTTTCGAATTGGTGTAATACTTTTCGAATGGTGATGAAACGTTCGAGGCCTGCAATTTGACGTTTGGAGCTGCAGATCAGGCGATCTGCAGTTTCAGATGAATTTCTCTAAACAAAAATCTGCTACGACCACATTTTTTAGAGTACACTCATCAATTATGCAAAAACAGTAGTTTTACTCGTCCGCTTCGATGGGATGTCTTCGTTTTAGCTGTAGCTGTCATGGTTCATACGCTACGAGCCTCAGAAGAATGATTCAGCCAGATAATTATCCCATTCAGTCCCATTCTAAATAACAGCATTTTCTGCTCCAGACAGTAGAAATCATCTCATCATATCTCCTACAAATATTCTAGGTAGGCACACAAAAATTTCAATATAGCACCACCAAAGCCTTCTGATGCTGACTCTTTTGGAATTTTTCAAATCGGTGCAATACTTTTCAAATGGTGATGAGAAGTTCAAGGCCTCCAACCAGAACCAGCATATGGATCAGAACCAGGGCTAGATTAGAACCAGGCCCAGAACACTGACCAAAACCAAAGCCAGAATCAATATTGTCTCCC
>SSNS01000045.1:2003562-2339279 GCA_006937985.1 Aphyosemion australe
ACATATTATACATCAAATCGAATGGCTTGGTCTAAGGAACCCAGTGCCCCCCCATCACTGCTCTTTGATTGACTGAGAGAGTTCAAGCTTCTTCTTGGTTAACAGAAATATGCACCCACACATATTATACATTAAATCGTTCAGCTAGGTCTAAGGAACCCAATGCCCCCCCGCCCCATCCCTGCTCTCTGATTGGCTGAGAGAGTTCAAGCTTCTTCTTGGTTAACACAAATATGCACCCACACATATTATACATCAAATCGATCGGCTTGGTCTCAGGAACCCAGTGCCCCCCCGCCCTTCCCTGCTCTTTGATTGGCAGAGAGAGTTCAAGCTTTTTCTTTTTCTTTTTTTTTCTTTTTCTTGGAAATACTCACCCACACATTATATACATTAAATCGATCGGCTTGTTCTCAAGAACCCAGTCCCCCATCCCTGCTCTCTGATTGGCTGAGAGAGTTCAAGCTTAATCCGGGTTAACAGAATTACTCACCCAGACATGTTTTACATCAATTCGATTGGCTTAGATTCAGGAAACCAGCCGTCCACCATCCCTGGTCTTTGATTGGCTAAGAGTTTTGAACCTTCAAAGTTCAATTTCTGCTCTAACAGTTTAATTTTGATGTCACTCAGCTAACTTTGACAATTGAACTCATTTTCAACTTCACTTCAGTTCTAAGGCATGTTCATCTATCAATTTCAGCTGCTAAATTCACAGTTCAGCTAATTGTGAAAATTTAACTATTAAACTATTCCTACTCAAATACCAGCTGTTTAAACCTTTCAGCTGTCCAGTTTTTTTAACTATGTTTAGAGATTTCAGTTTTCTGCTGTTTAGGATTTTTTTCTATATTCTCTACCTACTTTTTGAGCGTTTTAAAACTTGTTAGCAATTTTTGCTCCTAAATCTTCAAATACATTAAGCTCATGTTGACAATTAAGCTTACTTTTAGCTTCAATTCAGCATTTTCAGCTATCATTTTCAGCAATCAAGCATTCAAACGCATTTCTGCAAGAAATGCAATTGATCTAGTTTAATTAGACCAAAGAGACACAGCAGTTTTTAGCAAATTTCATTCAGTCAGATTTTTTTCAAAAATTTAAATAACAAATAACTAATTTGTCTTATATAGCTTCCAAATGAATTGATCAATGACCCCAAATCAATTCCATTCCTCCCACTCCAACGGAATCCTCTTCCAAAGAGGGATTTGTGTCTTTATTGCTTAGTAGTTCCAAGCTGCCACCTTTGGGAATTGGTTTTGAGTATTTTTTTTATCAGTTTACCTAGAAACTTTTGAAAAAAAATTTTTTTTAATGAAAATCTAAATGAAAAAGATTAGATTGTATGAAGTATGTTAAAAACTGTTGTCATTGCATTGGTCTACCTTAGTAACACCATTGGGAATTGGTTTTGACTCTTTTTTATATCAATTTGCCTGGAAGCTTTTGAAGAAAATATCTTATTTTTATGAAAATCTTAATAAAAAAAGATCAGATTGTATGAAATGTGTTAAAAACGTCTCTCATTGGTCTAGTTTAGGAACAGAACTGAGAATTGATTTTGAATAATTTAATCATTGAAGCTGGAAGCTTTTGAATTTTGTATGCGTTCTCAAATGACTAGAAATTGTTGATGGTCCCTAAGCGGACCACCGCTTTCATGAGCTAGTCCTCGGAACACAGCTGACCGCCATCTCTATCTGACGCAGCACACACACACATCATAGTGCACGGCATAAAAACTCATCATTGACCATAGTGAACCATGGAGTAATGTCTGTTGAATATCCACTGTCCAACTAACCTCACCGTTGTGCTTTTTCAGCGTGAGAAATCTCATGTGTGGCGTGAGTGCGTGTAAGACAGGAAAATGCGTGAGTCTCATGCTCATTGCGTGAGGCTTGAGAGCTCTGTTAAAGTATCAAGCTAACGTTATCTTAAAGAGCAAATTGCAGGTTACATTTTTTTGCTAATTGATATAAAATGCTGTCCAAAAATACTTTTTGAAATGTTTATTGTGGGTATTTTGTTTTAAAATACATAACAGTGCAGTTTTTCGAGTAAAAAGTGGCCTTTTTCAGCAAAGCTTCTAAAAACGCTCTTTTTTCAAAATCTTAACCTCTGACGTAACCAAAGGGAGATATAAGCTACGCACTCCCTCAGCTCAGTGTGGAGTGGTTTTAGGGTAGAGAGGTCGTGTTATCAAGTCAGTGTGTGTGTTCACTAGTTTTGAATTGCGTTCATTTTGATAAACTATTGTTGGTGGAGGCTTCTGGCCACATCGTCGATAACTCAGAGAGGTCCGTGCTGGTCTCCAGAGACCCGTGGTAGGGTTAACCTTTCTCAGCTGCAGAGCTGGAGACCACCGATTTACGCCTGCTGCTGCAGATTCACGCCTCTACTAGAGACGGCGCAGGTGTGAATCCGCCGTCTCCAGGTTTGCGGCGGGAGTCAGCGGGAGTTTGAACCACCGTCCCGTTAACACACGCAGCTCTGTGGCTTATTGGAGTTTCCTTCAGTGACACAGGGATGATATATCATGAGACGCCCGCTCCCTTTTGCTCGGTGCACCAGTGTGCGCCATTATTATCATGATCTAGATGAAGAGAAAACACAACAGAGAAGTGGAGAAACTATGGTAAATGCACAAACGTGCAGAATGTCTGAGAATGAGGAGAGCAGGAGGTCTGAGCTATATCCTATAACAGAACTGTTTGGATCACCACACCAAATCTGCCTTAATATCACTTTATTTATACTTTTAGAATTTATTTTACACATTCGAAGCACACTGGGCCATTTGGATCATACTAGTTAATAATTTAAACAATTAAAATAGTTTTTATTTTCCTCCCTTTGGATCCTAAGAAATACTAAAATGTTTTAAAAATCTTCTGTGAAAAATTTTGAAGATCAGAAATCAAAATTTCTGAGAAACAAAATAGGACACTTCAGTCCCTAAAAAGGAAAAGTATATATATACACTGCTCACAAAAATTAAAGGAACACTTTTTTTATTGGGCATGAAATCAATGAAACCTGTCTGATAATTTTCTGGTTGATTAAGCAGCTGAGGGCATTGTTAATCACTTTCAGCTGTATTGGTGTTCATGGACTTAACGACAGGTGCACTAAAGTGGCAACAATTACAAAACCCTCAAAACAGGACTGGTTTAACATGTGGAGGTCATTTCAAGTTTCTCCCTCTTGATCTTTTTTGGCTGGTTTTCCACTCGTGCTAGTTTTGGCTTGAGTAATTATCTCTACTGGCAGTATGAGGCGATTCCTTAACCCTACAGAAGTTGCACAGGTTGTCCAACTTCTCCAGGATGGCACATCCACACGTGCTGCAGCAAGAAGGTTTAATGTGTCTCCCAGCACAATCTCCAGAACATGGAGGAGATTTCAGGAGACTGGCGGTTATTCTCGGAGAGCTGGACAGGGCCGTAGAAGGTCCACAACCCATCAGCAGGACCGATACCTGCTCCTTTGTGCAAGGCGGAACAGGCTGAGCACTGCTCGTGCCCTACAGAATGACCTCCAGAGGGCCACTGGTGTGAATGCCGGAGGCAGTTGGCAACACTGAAGCTAACAGAACTCCCTTTGCGTACGTCACTTGGTTTGGCAGAAAAACATTTTTCTCTCACAAAAATGACTCTAAAAGCCTAAATAATTCATGTATGTGTACATTTTTATTTAGAATGAGTTCCTATTATGTTTCTCTACACATTGGAGTCTCTAACTTGCAATTTGCTCTTTAAACACTTTATTTTCCTGCTGGAGCAGATTAAGACGATAATGTCTCATTGAGATCGTTGTCACTGGTTTCATCATCACCCAGTTACCTATCCCATTTAGTGAAGTGGACCCAAACTTTAGAGCGCTTCCTCTCTGCCATGCTGCTTGCTCTGTTTACAGCTTGCCGACAGCGACTGACGACATTGTAATGTGTAATGCTTTTGTGCATGCGCTGCTGTCTACTGTATCTTGGTAAATCACTGTCTTGCAAGTTCTCGTAGTGAAGGACAGGTACCGAAACAGGGCACAGTTTCATATCGCGTGAATCAGTACGCGGTCGGTACCATGGAATTTGGTCGGTGCCTTAAAAAGTACCGAATTTGGTACCCATCCCTAGTTGTGTGCATGCACGAGTGGCTGTGTGGCAACAACTCAAACAATATGGCCTGCTATCAATACGTGGCATACACTTTCATGCAAGTTTATGAGCAAAATCCCCAGTATATAAACACTTTAAAGTCTAAAGACAGTAGGAGGGTTAGAGAGAAGCTCAAAATCTGTAATGAAGGCAAAATTAAAGTTATTTAAAACCCATATGAGCTCTGGGATGACAAAAAACGTTGGTTCGATTCGCCAAAGTTTTCTCCACAACTCTGCTGGGGAAACATTTATTCCTATTTAATAAAAAGTCCTGGACCCTTCACTCATGAAAAATTAAAGGCTTTCAAACGTCTGGAGGTCTACGATTATTTTGTTTCAAGGGCAGTTGGGCAGATCTATTCTGCAAAACAGCTGCGAGCAGAGTCACAGCGTGATTCACAATTCACATCACCTGTGGGTGATTGTCAAAGAAAACAGATAAGTCCTCACTGTGACTGCAAAGCCAGATAAGTCTCCATTAATCAGTGTTCTTATTTATTTATTTTTGTTTATTTATATATTCATTATTATAATGATCGTGGGTTGAGACACCTGAATCAGAACGCAAAAAATATGGCTATGTTCACACTGCAGGCAAAAGCACATCAAATCCACATTTTGACCTGCCTGTGACCCTTATCTGATTTTTCTGTGACAGTCTGAACAGCACAGATCCGATTTTTTCTAATCCGATCCAGGTCGTTTCAATATGTATTACTGATATGCACATTTTTTGAAAGCAACTGCAGTCTGAACGGTCATGTCGCATTAAATCCACCTCCTACGTCACTGCTCAGCAGAGGTGAGCGTCGTGTCAGGACTTTCCTGAGGAGGAGCACTGAAGAGCAGCGCTGAAAGAGGGATTCAGGGGTCTGTGGGACATCCTGTCAAGTTTTGGAATTAAAAATACAAGAAAGCATGAGAGCGGGAGGTGCTGCTGGAGCAAAGCGTGTCTCCAGTCTCGGTCTCCGTGACAGTGGGGCGGGGGTTCTCCGTAAATTAACTTAATACCAAAACATTTTCAGGGAATACTAACTCGAGAAGACGGCGGGAATAAGGAGTAAAAAAGTTTTTAAAATAGTTTCCACCCCAAAACAAGGGACTCAGGTGTGATCCTGTGGCTGAACTGTCAGTGAAGGCTTTCACATCACTACTGCACCTCTCCTGGTTTTGACTGTGACTTCTTGTCTTCTGCGCATGCGGGTCACTTTGGGGTCGTGAAGCGTTCACACTGGAGAGTGTTTGATGTTGCATTTCAGTTATAATGTGAACAACCACAAAAAAAATCGGAACCTGCGGTAAGGCATTTGCGTCACTTCCTGTTTCAGTGTTGCGCTCAGTGTAGCACTCAGTGTAGCTGTTCGGTGTTTGTGGCATGCTAAAATTGATCTGATTCTCTGTACAAAGACATTTTTGAGTGATTATAGTACATAAGCACGTTAAAAAACACATTTTCTGTTGTTGCACCTAGCGTTTAGGGAACCCTTTGAGTTTGCACGCAGTTTTATTTGGTGTTGAAAGATTGTTTGCCTAGTTAGCCTAGCCTCGGCGCGGCTATGGCTACACTCTCCGTCTCCTATCTCTTGCTCTGTGTCAGATGTTCAGTTACTCCTCTGCCTCCTTTAGTGATAATGGTATGTGTAATAAATGTAGCATTTTTGTAGCTTTGGAGGCGAGGGTGTCGGAATTGGAGGCCCGGCTCCGCACTGTTGAAAAACCTGTAGATAGCCGTAGCTACTTAGCTAGCGCAGGGCTAACTAGATCAGAACCACCCCGTAGCCGTCCTCCAGTAGAACCCGAGCAGCTGGGACCTCAGGCCAGCTGGGTGACTGTACGTAGGAAGCATAGAACCCAGCCCGTGGGACACCACCAACCCGTCCACGTTTCAAACAGATTTTCCCCACTCGGTGACACACCCACTGAGAAGCCGACTCTGGTTATAGGTAGCTCCATATCAGAAACGTGGCATTAGAGACAGCAACCATAGTCAAATGTTTGCCAGGGGCCAGAGCGGGCGACATTAAATCCTACCTGGAACTGCTGGCTAAGGATAAGCGTAAATACAGTAAGATTGTTATTCACGCTGGCGGTAATGACACCCGGTTACGCCAATCGGAGGTCACTAAAATCAATGTTGCCCACGGCCAGAATCAAATAGATTAAAGATCAGGCTTAATAGAGCAAATCATGAAAATCTCATAAAAATAAAAACAAATTCTACTGAACAGAAAACTAGAAAAATTAAATGTGGTTTATTGAACATTAGATCTACCTTTTCAAAGACTTTATTAGTTAATGATTTGATTTGTGATAATCAGATTTCTCTGTTTTGTCTCACAGAATCCTGGCTGCAGCAAGAGGACTACCGTAAATCCTCTAATATTGGCCTGTATTAAATTACCGGCCGGGTCTCCTATATTAGCCGGTCTCGCTGTCAGCGGGGGTAAATAAAGGCCGGTCTCTAATAGTGGCCGGGGCTACTATTAGAAACAGCATGTGTGTGTGTTTTTTTTTTCCGGAGATTGACGGTAAAGTGAGCCCTCACTCGATTTTTCGAGGCGCACGTATAACAAGTTTTACGGTAACAGCGGGCTAGTGGATCATAATCTCTGGCTGCAAGATGAGCAGAAACAGAACAGAAAATGCTAGTTTGCAGTGATCACTTCATCACAGGTAAGGGCTTACTAAAGGTTTTTTTATGGCGTTTTATTGAACAGTTATTTAGAAACGCAGCTACAAGAACAGCAGGTAAACAGTTTGATACTGTTTTCATGTGTCCTCACCGCAAATTGCAAACTGTTTACCTGCCACGTTACAACACTGAGCTAACTGCTAAAAACATTAGCACTCTAAAAGCTATTTGCGGACCGCCCACATGCCTCCATCTAAAAGGCTAGGTTATCCTGAGTTATCTCTGTAGTTATGCTGCTATAGGCTTAGACATACTGAACACTTTCCACACTCGTTACACACACAGGCTACTTTCTTCTACCACCACTCTCTAACTGCATTATTTCCTGTTATTCCAGCTGTTAACTTTATTTTCTCTCTAAGTGTTTTTCTCCCCAGAAGAAGCTACACTGGCGTTCTGCTGAGCTGGTGGCCTCATGGAGGGGGCCATTGGCTGGCACACTGCTGCCAACCACTCAACATTCTCCCTCTCCTGATATTAAATTTTACTTTCTTTAACATAGAATGTGCTACTATTAGTTCACCTGTTGAATTAATTATGGATTCACTCAGATAAAGACAATAAAGTTTCTCTTACTAAATAGAACTTCTACTAAGAAATCACAGTGTAGCCATAGAAACACTACTTGATATATATGGTGTGGGGGGGGGGGCGTGTGCCTGCTCTGTCTTCTCAATCCCCAGTGAGTTGTAGCGGATGGCTGCTCATACTGAGCCGGGATCCTCTGGAGGTTTCTTCCTGTTAAAAGGGAGTTTTCCTTCCCACTGTCGCTACATGCTTGCTTAGTATGAGGATTGCTGAAAACACACTGACACTAGTCAGTGTCTTGATGCAATCTGCTGGGTTCTTTATATAGGAAACGTTTTTACTGATTGGCTTAATGAACTGTATTGGAATGTTTACTTTGTGAAGAGCCAACAAGTTCTATTTCAGCCCATCTTTGACCAAGCAGTGTTATGTTAAACACACATTCAACCAGCGAAATAAAGTACAGAAATATAATTTTCCTACTGATGAAAATGAACCAGAGACTTATTGGATGATCTCTCAGTGCAATAGTGCAATCAATACTGCAGCTTTGTCCAATTAATTCCATGATTAACATCCAAACATGAACACACAGAGGACACAACTAAAGTTCAGAGAGTCGAAATGGCCGAACATCTATTAACATGGGCTGAGGCCTTCCCTGGAACTAGCCGCTTACGCTAGCTCTGATGCTCAGGCTAGTTGTCAATCAAATCTAATTATTCATAATTTCAAGCATTTAATTACACCTAAATAGAAGAATTACATAAACAATTCAACCCCCTTAGAGTTGTCATGACTGTAAACTAGACCTATTAAACCTAAAATGTTTTTTGAACCAGGCTGTAAACATGTTTATTTCTGCTGTGAAATTGGCATTTTTAACATGGGAGTCAATGAGGATTTGCTCACTTCTGGTGCCATCCCCTAGCGGATGGGGGTGGAACTGCAATTTTTGGCACTTCCGTGTTGCTTCATAAGATCAGGAAAATGGATCCTCCTTGGTGTACGCACACAGGTTCTCAAATGGTGCTCTCACAAGTATGAACGTGGGCGTTTTTGATACATAACTTAAGTTGCGTCCCCTACTGCCCGCGGATAAACAGCGGATGTGACACGGTCAACGCCGGTGAGGCTGTGAAGATGGCGGCTGTGTGTCGCCGAAACTGTCAGTAATTTAAGGTAAGAATAACATTGCTACACTGAGCAAGAAAAAACAAAACAATGGTGTTAATGTTATATATCCTCATGTTGTTGGCTCAGTGATGTTTTTGTTCTGTTGTATTTTTGTGTACCCATTTTCCCTTTTTACCCTTTTTCTCTCTCTCTCTTTCTGCATGTCTACAAGCAGATTATTGTGTGTTATTGCTTATTTTTGTGAACTTTTTCCCTCACCTCTTCCTTTCCTCTCCCCCCTTTCTCTTTCATTTCTGTCTCCATGTCCGTTAGGATTCAAAACAACTATTCATTTCAACATTTCTAATAAAGTATAAAATGTCAAAATAAAAATTTCAAAATAAAATTTGACTAAATCACATGATGTGATTATATATATATATATTAAAAAAAACACAAATTCTCCATCAGAATATGCTATTAAATATGGAAACTATCTGTATAATCTAATAGAACAATCCTGGGGTGCCTAAGTTATATAAGCCTCTTTTATAAAACAATGCTGCCAATTTGCCGCAACGTCAAGGCGGCATCTGGGAGCCTAAGGTCGTTTATAGGAGCTCAGACCATGGCGGTAATGTTGCACAATCATGTCAGTTTTATAAAAGATTACGCGATGGCGGCATAAAGGAGGTATGGGGGCGGTCTCTACGCTGTCGCGGACTTCTGTGTATTTTGGACATAACTTGCTTTTTATTGCAATCGAAGCCGTGCTCCTTAAGTTTTTTTCCCCAGTCAGCTACAGGTGTGTGTGCTCCACAGTCCCTGTGAGCTGTCAGATGATCTGAGCTGCAGATCTAACAGAGAGAATTAAGCTCCTGGAGCACCGCATCGCTCCAGTTTATCATCTCAGCTGATTCTGTTTACAAAAACAAAACTTATGCCCGTGTTTACTTTCATTTTCAACATAGTTCCTGGCCGGAGCTCGGCATTAATTCATTGCTTGGTCATGACACCTCCCTCTTTTGCGCCAAGGCTTAATGTGCGTTTATAAGACCGGCTAAGCCGCAATATTACCGCAATATTACCACAATATTACTACCAAGCGTGGCGGCACGAATGCCGCAAAATTCCCGCAACATGATGCCGCCATGGCGCGTTCATAAGAAACACGTTGCGGTAATATTGCGCTGATTTGCCGGCACGGTGTGTCTTATAAAAGAGGCTTTAAAGTGAAAGCTGTTTTATTTCCTGTAGTCTGTCACTAAAGGCTACTGCACACTGAAAGCATCAGCGGCGCGGAACGGCAGCGGAACGTCGCCGCTTCAAATAGAATTCATTATAGTCTATGGGGTGTCACAAACCAGCCGCGACGCGGCAATTTCCAGACGCGTCCCAGAAGCGGAACGCCGCGCCGCTAAAGATAGGATCGGGTTCTATTTTTGCCGCGTGCCGCTTCTGGGATGCGTCAATTTCCGCAGTTAACATGGGGCCAGACAGGAAATCACACTCGGTTTCAGTGTAAAATGCCTGGTAATTTTCAAAATAAAAGTCTGTTACAGCGATGCGGTTTCATATCTATGTAGATTACGTCTATACGTGTGACCTCACGGCTTATTTACTACCGCATCGTTCGAGAAGTGCAGCGGTGTGTTTTTCATGGCTTTAATCCTGGCAGTGGTGAGTAAAAACATTATATATGACATCAAACAGCGATATCAAACGTGATTTCCTTCTTTTTGGTTTAATGGCGGACGTCATAAACAACATAGACATTCAATTATTATGTCTATGATAAACAAACCGTGACCTTTGAAGTCTCGAGGGATCTTGTGATCTTGCGAGTCGAGCGAGGAGCGCTGCGGTGAAGCCGCTTTGCTGCTGCCTCTCCCGGTGTGCACTGGAGTGCCGCGATTGTCGCGAGTAAACCGTTCCGCGCCGCTGATGCTTTCAGTGTGCAGCAGGCGTAAGTGACCAGCTGTGATCAGCATCAACACAAAAAGATGATCAGACCTGCTGCATTAGTGTCACAACCTGATTAAAACATTAGCAACCAGGATGAACATCTGTCATATTTACTACCTAAAACTAACTTTAGTAAGGTTTCAGTTTGCTTTTCATTGTGCTGATGTAGATTTTTCAAAAAACAAACCTTTGGGACACATGTTCTTTTAAATTATTCTAAGAAGTTAACTTTAATCTGCTGCTCATCTGAAATATTAAATATATTTGTAGTAGTTATCTGGAGAAAATATCCAGTCAGCCTAATAAATGTTAAAACTGCCACGTATTAGGTTTTTAAGGATTTTGGATTTAAACTTAATTCCTACTTCTGCTTAATATATAAAAATAACTTATATTAGTAACAAAATAGCTGTTGCTAACTTTAAGTTCAATTATGACTGTTAAAAAATATATTTGGTCTAGGATCAATTACATTGTCTGCTATCTAAAATAGGAATTAGGGTACAGGTGTGATTGTTGATTAAATGTTAAAAGGGCCTGCCATAGTGTCAAAGACGGATCATGCTTCGGCTGTAGACTGATGGCATGAATAACGAGGTGCTTTAATAAATTGTTTGTATTTCCATATTTAGTGACACAATTTAGCTCAGTTTCTTTATCAAAATGCAGCAAAAGCTGTGCTTTTTTCAGCATTTTCTTAGTCCACCAACTCAGAGGAGTTTAGCAGGAGGAACAGCTCCTTAACAGGGACATGGCGGTGTGGTGATTAACTTACTGGGAGCCCCGCCCATAGGAAAACAGCTTGTGTGGACCGTACCAAATTGAGGAATATGGGAGGGGGGTCATAATCTTTGAATGATTAAAAACATGTTGTTTAGCGGTTTAAATTTGTTGTACTCTGCATTCATTGAACAATACTATATCACTATTAAATATGTTTATATGCTCAAATCCTTGGGGGGGACAACTTTCTGCAAGGGGGGATGTGTCCCCTCTGTCCCCCCCCTGGGATTTCCGCCTATGACTAGAGACCACTGCAGATGTGTTGAAAAAACGAGTGAACTTGGTCTTTAAAGCCAATAATACATTTATATTAATAAAATGTTAATAAAAATGTATTTAACAAATTACAATTTAAATATATGTATGTCACTGAGGCTGACTATTTTAAAAAATGTTTAAATCCCAATAGTTTTGTGAGTTGTAAAATTCTAAAACAAAGTTTGAAAAAATAACTGAAATGTTTGTTTTTTTCAATTTGAGATCAGTGTTTTGAATGCATAGGCCTTTTTGTTTTTTAGTCATAAAGCAGCTTCAGGCTAAACTCTAAGAGTTACCACTGAACCAATTTGGTACCCCAAATTTTCACTGGGGCCCCCTATGAGAATTTTTTGGGTGCGCCACACACAAAACACACACACACACACACACACACACACACACACACACACACACACACACACACACACACACACACACACACACACACAAACAAAAAGTGTTGTGTCAGGCTAAGCTGACAGAGCCCACCTGTTGAAAAGCTGTTTTCAGAGAACAAGTCATCCAGTTGTTGCGGTTCATACAAAGATGAGTGAAAAGAGGAATGAAAAATAATCCATTCAGGTGCTCTGAATGCACATGAAGTGTGTTTGTCCTCAGATGACTGTTAGAACAAAACCCAGAGAAGCTGTGTATTAATTCACTTCAGACCCTGACAGTCACTGCTTGTTTTTATTGCCACGTTTATTCACCACGTTTCAAAGAACACAGCAATGAAGGTGAAATGTGACTTTTTAAAAATATTTATTTCCAGCTCTGTTTATCTTGACGTATTATTCAAACAGACAAAATGTTATTTTGGTTAAATTAAGATTTTTTTTAACTTCTGTGTGTGAAGTTAAAAAGAAAACTTAAGGGTGGGGCTGTGAGTACATAAACAAAACTTGGTTAAACACTTTAATAAATGCATAAAAATGAAGGATATTTGTGCTTGTTTCATTGTAAAACGAGAACACATCAAGCTAATTAAATGTTTTTCTTTTTTAAAGCTTTTCCTCTCCCCACCCTAAACACTTGTCTTTGTTTTGAATTATTTCATCTACTCAGAGCATCCCGTTGCTTTTCAGGGCCCCTTTTGTTCTTGGTGAAGGGGGTTCTTTTATTTGGGAGAAATCTCCCATCTCAGACCAGCCATTTGCCTTGATGCAGATCTTCATTAATCTCCCGGGCCACTGCGAGCTCTACAGCAGCCCGCCGTTTTGATGGGAATTAAATTTGATACTGTATTGTGGCTTGTATGGAATCTAACAATGGCCTGTGTTCCTTCCTGTTTCTGTGCACAATCAGAGAGACCCAATTAAATAATTTGGGACAATAAAGGCGAACAAAAGGATACCCAGGCACAAAGACAGGGCTTCAACATTTGCATTCTACCCATTTCTGTATCATGTTAATTAATTTGCTTTGAAACCACAAGGCAAGGGCACAATGGAAAACAGTGCAGCTCATTTCAAAGTATGTCTGTGGATGCTTTATGTTCAGGTGACATGCTAAATCAACATGCAACAAAAGAAAATCCACATTTTTCTTTTCTCACAGGTGCCAGGAAGAGTCAAAAGACTTGTTTTGATTTGAAATTTTAGTTTTTTAATCGGTACGTTTTTGACATTTGCTAACGTTGTGCTTGAGTGATGTCTGTTGGTAAATTCTAAACGCTTCTGTTTGGGTGTGTGATTTTTATCACAGTATCCTGCTTTATTTGACAATGTGCAAATTGTGTGATACGTAACTGCTTTTGTTGTTGGTGATATACGACTTTTCATGAAGGGTAACTGAATTAACCACCACTGATCTGTGATAAGCAGTGATGGGACCCATATGGAGCTGTCAGGGGGTCCGCTGGTGGGTCCTCTAAGTCCAGGCGTTGTAATTGAAAGAAATGAGCCATGGAGCTGACACATTAGTAGTCTCCCCAGAGATTAGCCCCCAGAGATGAGACCCAACCCCCACCCCAGTCCCATACACACATACACACACTCTTACATGCCTTTTTTTTAACATATCATCCACACAGGCTCTGTCTCAGTAAAAGTGTAACCCAGACAATGTCAGCGGTATGGCTGGCACAGGACTGAGCCCGGCTGCAAGTGAGACAGGGTGTAAAATTGGGCAGGCCTCCGTCTGGGTTAAGGGGATAATGAGAAACTGCCCTGCAGTGAGTTAATCAGCTCATCACTCTCCCAACACTGCCATTTATTTGCTGTTTATTCCCCAGCACAGGGCCCCCAGGGGGAGGTCCTGTCTGCGAGACAGCACCTGCAGCTTCCCTCCCTCCACCCGACGCGTGATTTAGTGCTGTAAATGCTGCTTGTGGGCCAGATTGCACTGGACACTGATCAAACCTTATTTGTGCTCTGATTAGACAAACGGCTCCCTCCACTGACCAGGCTTTAGCAGTTTTATACTGCAGCCTACCATTCTGTGTTAAAACTATTATGACTGAATTGCAACAATACACATTATATAACCTACATAATATATTTATAAATATTTGGGTGTACTTGTTGTGAGTGCAGGTGGGAAAGGAGACAGGCCAGTTAAGATTCCAACTATTAGAACTCAAGGTGTCCAGAAAACAAAATAATACAAGAACAAAATATGAATACATTTCTGACAAACAAAACATCAAAAAGAGGGATGGATAAGCTAAATATGCTGGTAAATTACATACTAATAAAGCAGGTGTAAATATTGCCTGCTTTACTGGTTATTGGTGAAACTTCTGAGAAGAAAGTGGAAGTAAACAGCACATATCTGTAGCAAATGGTCCCGATTTTCAAAATTTTTAAAAACTTTTCCTGCATTAACTGCCACTAGAAAATAGACGGGGAAACACTTGAATGAGAAAAGCCAGTCAACTCCATGTCACACTGGAAAATCTTGGCTCACAACGGGGAAGGCTGTTGTTGATTTTTGCAGCTAGGAGAGAACAGTGAGCAACTGGGCTAGTAGAAGCTAATTGTTAGGATTAGCAACTACACAACATGGCAGAACTCCTTTAGGCTTGTGTTCTTAGCGGAGGAAAAAAATCAATATTGCAGAGCAAACGAGGTCAGTGGTAGAGTTGCGTTGTTGTTAGCCAATCAGTAATGCGTGATGACGTCATGCACGCTCACGCGCCCGCAGCATTTGTTTGCTAGCTGTGGCTTAGCGGTAGAGCGAGAGGTGGTTTTGGTAACATGGATTCAGCCAAGAAGAAGAAGAGAGCTGCTTCAAGCACCAGCAAAACTCGAGTCTGGTCGCCGAAGGCAAAGAACGAGGATAAACATCGGTCCGGCCGGCATTTGAGAAGTGGAAAATGCTGAGAGAGTCTCTCAGTATGACAACAGTTGGCATCATTGTAGCTGGACAGGTAAGAAATTATTACTAAATACGTGTGGGGTAAGGGTTGTGGGTGCTTTCAAAGCAAACCGGGGGCTTACGTATGTCATAGTAGGAACATTTTAGGCTGCTTGTTTAGCGTGTCTCCATCAGAGTCAGTGGTCAGGATATTAATATTAGTCAGGGCCAGTACCCCTCAGCACACTGGGACTTTTTTTTCCAGGGTACGATGAGTACGGTACTATTTCCGCTCATTTATTAGTGGAAATCTCCGAGATTTCTGCAAATATATGTCCATCTCCAAGTAAACACCAGGCATTCACAGTCCCCCCCAGTGCCGCTGACCCGCTCCTCGCGATAGGCATAACACACGCTACAAGAGGGGCCGCATTTTGCGAATTAGGATGTGGAGAATAAATTATACAGCAGCCCTGGTTATCATTTATGAGAAGTCTTGGTAAATGCAGAAACATGCAGAGCTTTTATCTTTTGATTCATAACCTATGTTTTTGTAATTGATGTTTTCTGTTTGTTTTTGTAGCATCAAATCGATGGAGCTGAAAGAACTCTTTAGATGAGGAACAAGCCAATAGTTTGGAAACAGTGTGTAAGTAACAAATGATTCTCATAGAAATGCAATGGCTATATGTCAGTGTATATAATCATGTTTTGCTGTTGTTTTTATTTCCAGAAGGAGAAGGAGCTTTAGACCCGTATGATTCAGATTATGTATCTGTAATATCAATAAGGTATGTTTTATTATTGTTTTTTTAATACCATAGTAACATCCCCACTCTCACTTTCTATTCACTGATTATATAAAATGTATTTGTCTTGTGCAATAGGTGTGCATCACAGGAGAAGGTTGACCAACTTCCTTGCATTGGCCTGGATGAAGCTGACAATTATAACAATAATAATTATTATATAACAATTATAATTATTATATAGGCTAACAATTATATGTGCTATCTGAGTTTCACTCAATATGCTAAAATTCTGCTTACAATAGTGGCCTGCACAGAACCCAACTAATGCTGCTACTCTGTGTGTATATTTGTACATATTATTGTTGATTTTATATTTATATCATTTCTGCATTATTTTTTGTATTCTTTTACGTTTTGCACCAAAGGGAGTGGCACTCCAATGTCGCTGTACCCTGTACAACAACAATAAAGGCTATTCTATTCTATTCTATTCTATTCTATTCTATTCTATTCTGTATTGGACATTGCTGATTGTGTTGAGTATAGCATGCATGCCTCGTGCACAAGCTTACTATTGAAGCTGCAGTTACGCGTTTGGCCTGAGGGGGCAATAGCGGGCAGAAATATTTCAAACTCCACATAGTCCCTTTAAAGCAACATTCCGCAACTTTTACACCTTAAAATTATGCTTTTTTGTAAAGTTTTTGCGTCATAGTATTATCTATTATGTTCATTTTCATACCTGTGATAGTGTTGGGGGGGGTCCCACGTCTGTTTACTGCACTATACAGTTTTTGTGCTTTGGGTAGCGCCGGAAGTACAGCAGAATATGGCAAGCCAAATGGATAAAAAAGTGTGCATTCTAAACGCGCGTAATGTCCGCCAAAATGCGTGTCTTGAATGCGCGTTTTGAAGCCAAAGGGGGCATAATCTCACGTGTTCTAAAAGCGAGCATTATGTCCGCCAAAACACGCATCTTGAACAAGCATTTTGGCGGACATAATGCAAGTTTAGAATGCGCATTTTTTTATCCCTTTGGCTTGCCATAATTGTATAACGTAGACTCGCTGTAGCAGCGGCAGATTCACCAAAGAAAGCTAGAAATCCCGTATCAGAGGAATATAGGAAAAGAAAAGAAGAACGTGATAGAGCAAGAGCAAAGACCAGAGTTTTTATTGGGCCGTCTTTTCCTCACTGGAGAGCTCTTTTAGAAACAAAGGCATGAACTACGGACTCTGACCTAGCCGTGCTGCTAATGGCTAGGTAAGTAATAAATGATTTCACCGGGGTTATTGTGTTTGGTCGAGCATAAAGCTGTTATACAGTCCTGATAAAACTATTTATTCAATGTGTGGAGGTGGAAAAGTTTGTATTTGTTGTTTTGCCTGACATCAGGAATGTAAACATGCCACATTTGCCCAAGAGAGAGATTTAATGTTACGACAGCGACATTACGCAGCAAGCCTCTAGAGGGCGACAGAGACCATATAACTGCAAAGTTGCGGAATGCTGCTTTAAACATCATCCAGTACTTCAACTTAAGTTAGGCCAGTTTTGCTAAACAAACAAAACTAAACCATGTCATATTTTGAGTGAGAGGAGAAGTTGCTGAAGAGTTGGATGTATAATAATTACATGGTACGTCATAAAAAAAAGAATGCCATTATTTTCCAGTGTTATATTTCAATGCAACTATCGGCCAATAACATCGGACATCCCTAGACGTAAAACAGCAAATCAATAAAGTATTTATTGAACCTAAAGGCAGAGAAAATTGAGAGTTAAAAAAAAAACAATTCTATAAAATTCATTAACTTTTAAACCAAAAGTTGAATTCAAGTGCTAAGTCATGAAAATTCAACTAAACATAGAAATCAAATACTATGACACAACTTTCCATTAGTGTGGGTCATTTTTTTATTTTCTCTGTGTAGACATACACACACTCTCACACACACTTGCGCATGCCTCTTAGAGCAGACAATATACCTTGTAACCTTCAAACGTATTGTATTGAGAGAAGGTCCCTCCGTTGCTTTCAGAGTAGAAGCCACTCCACCTTGGTCATTGTACAGCAGATTTTTGAGCTTTAGTGCTACACAAAGAACGCTCTTTCCACAAAATGATCAGACCGTCTTAAATGTTTACACAATGCACCTGAGCCTGGATACTACAGTATGCAGTGCTCTGGCAAAGTCTCCTTTATTTCATCTGCTGCTTTGTGGGAGAAAGCAAAGTATTAATGATGTTGTTTACTGATCTGCTCTTTCTTGCCCCCAACCTCCCTCAAAAATACCTCTCCATCCTCCTTCTACTACATTACCATAACCCTGATGCAAGACCCATTTAGAATTTTGCTTGAGTGACTGGCAAGCATATTGAGGCAAGGGGGGGGATTATTGTAAGGAAAATGTACTGTATAAACAGCTGAAAAGAATAGATGGCAATGCTCATAATGGAATCTGAAAGCTTTCATTTTTCTTTTATTGTCTCTCTTTCCTTTTTCCAAACAACCTTCCTCTTCTTTTTTTTCTCCCGCTATCGGAGCGAAGTTCCCAGAGAGAAAATGAAGTGCATTCATGCATCCTGAAAGAAGCTTTTAAGGTTGAGTACGGCTCAAACAAAAGGGAAGGTGAGCTACAGCTGGCCTGAGTATGATTCAATGTTTATAACCTTGCTGTGCAGAATTTAAGAATGCTGATGAGCTGAATGGGCCTGGCTATGAAGCATATCCATTCCACAATGCTGATACTTATTGGTATTCATTAGTGCTGTTTTTTTTTTCTGTCCGGGTTGCTAAAGTGACATGAAGTGTTGGGTTTTGTGAAATATTCCTAATGCATTCAAGCCTGCTGATGAATTTCAGTCAGGAAACTGAAACCAGAAGATTGTTTTTTCTCTTTTAAAGAAGAAATAAATTTTTTTTGAATAATATTATTGTATTCCTATTGATTTGGAGAGCTAAAATGATATGCATCTTGAAGATGAATGTAAAGTTATAAGATACCAAAAGCATTTTTCTTGGCTGTCAGAGTCCACCCCACCCCTCCCGCACACACACACATTTTACTAACTGGTGTTCAAAGCTTCTCCACTGACCAAGCATCACCCCACCTCCACCCTTCCTATCCATGTGCTGATAAATGGGCTTCTTTGAAATGATGGCAGACTGGAGGAAAAGGAGATAATTTTAGATAATGTGGACACAGTTTTCATTTCTTGTCACCCAATTAAACTGCAATTATCCCACTTGCAGGAGAGGAGAAAAGTGGGAAGAATGGCCAAAGAATGGCCGAGCAGTGGCCTCCCTCACAAGCAGACACATTAGCCCAGATTTCAGCTCCAAACCGATAAAAAGAAATCCATTTCTTGCACTTGGCAGTGAGTGGCAGGCAAGCTGCAACCCAGGGTTTAGAAAAGAACATCAGTACAATGTTTGCGTCATGCCTCAAAGTGGAGGAGAAAAGATCAAAACGTATACAGGTTGTCGCCCCACAAAAGCGGTTTGTGTGGCGCTCTATGTGTCTTCATCTGAGGACACAGAAGTTTTATCCCCCAGCAGCCCGATTGGACTTTTTACATTGTTATTATGCTAATGTTGAAGACACTTTTTGTCCGAGGGAACAAAAGTGTGCATTTAGCAAAACCTTGGTCACTGTTGACCAGTGTAAGAACCCTGGAGCTATCCACAAGGGAGTCTGAAAACCTTCAAATGATCCTTTGGCATGTCCAAAAGTGCTCCGCCTGGGAGTGCGTGTGCACCTACTGTTCTTAATTGACCGGTGCTTTAAAAAAAAAAGAAAAAGTGACGCGTCTTCTGTGAATTGTTTGCCTCCAGATGAATCCAGGCTGAGCGAAACTCTCCAGTGGCACAAAATCTAAGAAGTAAATTATTGTCTTCTGTAATTACTGTTCCTCTTAGTAATTATCACACAGGAAAATTTATGGATTAACATATTGATTTCACTTGACCCTTGGCGAAGCTTAATCTGAAAAGAGAGGATACTTTGGCGGCTGCTGCCAAATGCAAACAGCCCTCAGGGCCCCTGGTGGAGCGTTCGCTCTTTAGGCGTGTCACATCATCTTTAGCAAACGTCCCCATGGGATGACAATCTGTTTCTCGCAGGGTCCTGCCCTTTGGTTTTACTATGTGTGTGTCTCAGCGCGGGTGTTTTACTTTAGCCATACGTGAGTCGAGGGAGAAAAAGAACTAAACTAAGAGAAGCATTTTTGTAAGAGGAATTCATTAATCTTCACGCAAGCGATTAGCTGCTTTGAAGTCTTTGATTTTGAAAAGCCATGTTCCTTGCTTTGCTACCCCTCCCCTCACAGGCTGATTAGATAAACATTGGAAATAAACAGATTAGTTAAAATCATTAGGCAAACATCTTAACACACTGACACAGGCTGCTTGTTCTGGAATGCTGATAAGTGCTTTGCCCTCTTCTTGGGGTGGCATCTAATGATGTTGTCGCTGTGTGATGCACCGCGGCGGCAGTGCGCTGCTGATTATGGAGAGAGGATACGACTCTGTCAAAATATGATCAATAATCCCTTTAAGTGCTCCCCTGCATGAGTAATGTCCTGATTAGGTAGAGCAACACAGGAGGTTAGCCTGAATGCAAGCTCTGCTATGCTGTGTCCATCAAATAATGAGATCACCTGAGACAGCTAGTCTTAGACAGACACACACACACACACACACACACACACACACACACACACACACACACACACACACACAGAGAAGGTGCTGACAGGACACTTGCCCTCCCATTGATCATGCTGTCATTCAAGCTTAGGGTAAACATGCACATGGATACAGAAAAAGGGAAATGTTCTGCAAATATTTCCTGTGATTTCTTGCAAGGAAATGTAGCTCCAGCAAAAAACAGTTCTTCTATTATTAATATTTTATTATTATTGAGGTGTGTAAGACAACTCTGGCATAAAGGGCTCACCTAGAGATGTGATATTCACCTGCAACAATGAACCATCTGCAGGAACTCCTGTCATTTCACTCTTGTGAAAAGTGGGACTTTTTTTCTTTCTCTCTTTCTCAATGACATGGTTATTATCCTGGTCACTAAATCTCCTCAAATAAGATTGATTTCTTCTTTCAAGCTGCGTTAGAGAGCCTCTGTGAGAAGGTGCTCTGGCCATGGGAACCATAGAGTTCCAATGCATCCTCACAATTTTCCCATTTGATGGAGGTCACAGTCGCTCGGTCTGTTTCTTTGACTTACTGATGAGAGGACACACAAAGGCACTTTCATTGTTACAAGTGATGGAGGAAAGGACATCAACAATGCAAGACAGGATAAAGTTCAGGGTTGAGAATGTGCAGTGGTGCCCCTGGAAAATTTTCATGGGAGAGCAGAGAATATTTTGGGGTGGCACAACAAATTGGTCCCTATGGTAACTCTGGGAGAGTTTAGCCTGTGGCTGTGCATTGCATTTCTCCATTCATTTTCATTTAAAAACAATATTCAATCAACACATTTACCTCAAATTTGAAAAATGCAAACATTAAAAAAGACATTTTAAATAATTCTTTGAATTATTTTTTCAACATTTAGCGTGTTGTTATTATTGGTTTTTATATTTTTTAGAAGAGTTTAATACATGTTCTGTCTTCACAAAAATATCCACAAAAACTATTTGACATTTATAGTTTTGTTTACATATTAAAGAGGATGAATTTATGGTTTGTGTGAACATGAATAAGATATAATAAAAAAGGGGGTCTTCCCTTGGCGGGGCCAGAGGGGGGACCAGCAATATTCCAGAGGTGGCCTTGCCCTCCACAGCCACCATTAGTGGGGCACCACTATTGAGATTTTGCCATTTTTATAGAAAATTAACATCTTAATTCTGCCATATAGTTAAAAAGTCAGCAAGTCAAACAGCCTAATATGTGCAGAGTAAAGTAATGAAAATCAGATTTAACGTCATTTCATTAGTTGGAAATGTGCGCTAAAATCCCAATCAGTCAAGACTTAAATACATGTTTCAGCATAAATGTTTCCCACCAAGAACAGAGTTTTGGTTCAAACTTGATTAAATAAACTTTTCTTTTTCCTCTGTGAAATGATGTGTATTTTTTCATAAGTTGCTCGCAGCTATAGAAATCGTCGTCTAGTGCACAGTGGACAAAGATCGAAACAAAACATTAAAATGAGATTTCTCAAAAGGTTGTCTTAAATAGCAGACTTGTGTGTATCTTTCCTTTCACTTTTACAGACTTGCCTTGACGAGGCGCTGAATAAATAACTGAATGAATCTTGACCTTTAGTCTCATCTTGTCAACGTTGTTGCCTTCTTTTCATTCATCCTTAATGAAATCTGTAGATTAGTTCTTCGTTTCTTTTTCATAACAGGATGAAAACTTGTTACAAAGGTCAAAGGTGATTAATAAGCTGGAAACACTGTGTTGTCAACTTTAATGCAAGTGCCTTTCATGTGTTAAAGATGAACAAGTCACCTTTTGGATATGTTTTTTTCATCTCTGAAGGACGATGGCATGCTTTTGAAAGGCCACGCTGCTGCACGGGTTCAAGGAGATTGGATCACTTTTTGTTTGCGGAGCAGCCTCAATTCAGCTTGAACATAAAGAGCGAGAGACTAGCAGAGGACTGAGAGAGAGCAGTCTTTGTAGGGTTGAAGGAAAGGGTGGATAAAAAAAATTGCCTTGGTGCATCAGTTTTCTCTGATCCCCAACAGGAACTATAAATGTATCTGAGAGATGAGCTATCTGTGTTGGGCTGCGCCACAAGCAGGCCTTTTCTTCCTTCTGTCTCTATGATGAGTTAGCAGGACCTGGAGTGATAAAGCTGATAGAAGGGCTGTTATCAGGTGGCAGTCTGGGTAATTACAACTCTCCATTTGGGGGCTTTGCAGTGATGCTATGGCAATAAAGAAGGGGGGAATAATGAAGAAGAAAAGCCGGCGATAATGCTTCCGCTAAATTGTTCAAAATAGTCCATCATGGGAAAAGTCATCTCACAGCCTGGAGGTAAACAAGCATCTGTGGATGTGAACCACAGGCCACAGAAGCAGTGTGGAAGCTAAACAAATGCCCTGTGGTGGGGTGGCGGCAATCACAGTTCAAATATCTGACTTTTTACAAAAGCTAGGATAGGCTGATGTTTTTTTTTTTTTCTTAATGATCCAGGAAGCCTGCTGCTATTTTGTTTGGCCCTCGGGGTGTGAAGGTATTCTGCAGTGGGAGATTACGTATAATACTTTGACAAGCTGCGGTATAAAGATGGTCTTATCAGCCTGGCGGACTCCACATGCTTCTGTGTTGCCATTCTCCTTCCATAATGTGCTTTTAAAAAGTTTGTTGTATCTGTCAGTTCAGGTCCTCGAAGATCCAACTGACAATCACTCCTCGTTTTTCTTTTTCTTTCTCATCATTCAAGCTCACACTTACACACACCTACACAGTCCTTAAGGCCATTTGCCTGTTCTTTACTCACAACACACCGCTTTCTATCATGTATGGCTGTTTTTTTATTATTATTATCATTATGAATCCCCTCACCAGGGATCATGACCACTATCAATAGTATTTTCACTAATGTGATTAAGTTAATGCTGCGCTCTATGAAAGGATTATATCTCAATTCCTCTTGATATGCGTAATATTTAGGTTGTGGTTGAGTAAATATTTTGGTTTTTTACCAAAATAATTCCCACTGAGACAAAGGCACAGAATTCTGCCCCGAGGAGCAATAAAGACTGTATAATTAGAACGATTAAAGAACTGCACAAGTAATTTGGCACTTATTGAATGTATTTTCAGAACGCAGTCTTCAAAATAGGTCACATATTAAAGCCCACAAAAAACTCAACTTTATTCTCGTTAATTATGCATTTATGTATTTATATGTTCAGTGTGACTCGTTTGAAGTGAAGCTGAAGTCACTATTGTCTCAATCCTGTCATTATTTGTGCTTAAGCATATTTTCTGTGTATTGTAGCTCCGGTAAAGACATCTCATTAGGCGCAATGGCTTCTAATTTAAATTCATTCATTTTTAAATAGTAATCAATTGGATCACTTACAGACCTAAACTGTTTGTCATTAGCACTTTATCAAGGATTGGCTGGAGATAAGATTCTGCAGCAAATGACCCGTGATGGCGACAAATTGGATTTAATTCGCTGCAAATTATTGTTTGACCCCAAAAAACATATTTGAAGACTTTTTTTTCAAGATTTATTGAAATATTTCGCTAGAAATTACAGCTAATAAATAATAAAACCATCAGTTGTATTTTTGGAAATAGACTTCCTCTAACGTCTTGGCACATTTAAGTCCAGATTATTCAACCTCCTTATTTCTTATTCTACACTGGAAAAAATAAGAATTGGCCACAAAGGTAGACTTTATATAATTCAATTACATGTACATTTTACATGTGGTTGTATTACATAAAGTCAATGAAAATTTAACTTGTAAGGTAACCTGCTCTTACGTTTATGTTTATTTGACTTGTGTTTATTTTAAATAGATACTGGTTGTGATGTCCTAATTTATTAGTTAATTCCTAATTAAGACATTAAGTCTCTTTCTATTATTTATTTATTGGGGTGCATGCACAGTTTCCTTCTTTTTTCCTCTTCAGCCCAAATGAAGAGCAAATGACACTCTGGGGATTTGCTGCCCCCTAGCAAATTCGTTTAAAAGCCCTTAAATGGGATTCGATTAAAAGGGTTTACTAAACATGCTCAGTTTAGGTTTACACTTAGTATATTTGATTTTTGTTTAATTGTTTTGATAAATAACAGTTGTGATTTTAGACATTTTAGTTCAATCTTGTATTAAATGTTTAACTGGTAATCATTTAATACAAGCCTTTTACTCTTTAAGCCAAGAATAATTATTTGAGTGCAGCTAAAAAGGACTGCTGTACGTTTTACTTTTGTCAACTTGAGCCACACACACACACACACACACACACACACACACACACACACACACACACACACACACACACACACACACACACACACACACACACACACACACAGAGCTCAGAAGAGAAGAGCTGTGATCAGACAGGCAGAGGGAAACCACATCAGGTACACCATCAGAACCCCTCCCTCTTCCTCCCCTCCCTGATAATGAGCAAACTTTCATGTGGCAGTAAATACTCTCCACTTTGTGAGGTTTTGAAGTGGCAAACACAATATATTGTTGTTTACTCGCTCTCTTTTTCTTCCAAGTCAAAGAAAAGCCATCTGATAGCAAGAGGTCAACTCGTGTTCTCTTGAAATCAATTTATTTCAAATCTTGATTCCCCTCCCTCCTCCTCCTGTTAAAGGAGAACAGCTTGAGGAGGATGAGGAGGTAAAAAACAAGCATTATTTTGTATAGATGAGATTTTTTATGCAAACTGGGATCAGATCCTCATCAACTTTTCCTATAATTTACCGTGCTTTCTCCCAGACCTGAGCTGAATAAAGTGTTCTGTGCTATCATGGAGCTTCTTGCACCTCTGGGGTCTCCTCTTTTTTGCTTTTTCAGAGTGATGGCTTTAGCACTTTAGTGTGAGCTGTGTGCGATCTCCCCGGGTTAGAAAATGTCCCCATGGGCTTGTTGTTGCTGCTGTCTGCCTTCTATTTGCATGATATTTTCCTTTTCAGCCTTATCATCAGTAGTATGCTGTGAGGAGGAGGAAGTGGAGCGCTGGCTCCGTCTCAGAGGTTGGACCCAAGCTTTATCAGCAGGTAATTCTCCCACTCTCACTAACTCATGTTGAATTATTTAAGTGTTATTTCCAGAACTCAGGCATGTGTAAAAAAAAAAAAAAAAAAAGAAAAAAAGGGGGGGACGACACAGACTAGAGTGCTTGTTTGATATATTTTTTAAAAATCAGATTTCAATAACATTTTTTAAAGGGTGAGTTAATGTTTTCTGAGTCAGGTGTTTTTGCAGAATAGATACAGCAAATGTTATTATTGATAGAAATGTGTTGGATGGCTGCATTTATCCATGATGAGTTGGGCCTGAACAATTAAAACAAAAGCATAATAAGGATTAACAAAATATGAATGTTAAATATAATTTAGTTTAAAGAGAAACAAAAGAACAATAGGGCCTTTAATGAAGGCAGCATGTCTAATAACAACTTTCACCTCCATAAATACCATCCTGTTCGCACTTTTTGTCTGCGCTCCTGCGGAGTGAGCGCAGCGCTTCATCGCACAAATGATATTTCAGATGTCAAACTGACAAAAAAAAAAAAGTGCGCTCAGTGCTGAGAGACGCTCCACTCGGTTTGGAAAGCAGGTTTTGTCCTTCATCTGGTCATTTCCCCCCGGGATCATCTTGTCAATTTTCTTTTACTTGAGACAAAAGAGTGGACCCTCTGAGAGCCGCTTACGCTCCGATAAATCCTCCTAATCCTTGTTAACAGAAATATTTAAAACGATCCAGAGCGCAGGGTAAGATTTGCACTTTGTGGTATTTAGGGGTCATTTATCTCAACTTCCTATGCCTCAGAAATAATCAACAACAACAACAACAACAACAATAATAATAATAATAATAATAATAATAATAAACATTGTGTAAACTGTGAATTAGTCTGTTAAAATTAGAGTGAATTGCATTTGACTTCAATTCCTAAATTAAACGCAAGACCTTCAGCCCAATTCATCATTTATATTATTGCTCAATCCCGCCTCTCCATTTTCCTTTTCCTTCTATTTTGCGCATATACAATTATATACAACGGGGAGGGGAAAAAGTGCCAGAACAAGCCACTTAAACCTACAATTTACTCAACAGGTTCTTCAGATAACTGTAATTGCTTACTTGAATATTGGACAACCTAATTTCGGTTGTCGATTCGCTGCCCTTGGGAAGGTTCTTTGAAGTGAATGTGAAAGGAGGGGATTTCAAGAAAGTAATTAATTTCACCCAGCAAGATTAGAAACACTTCAGACCTCCTCAACATTTTGCTTATTTACCAAGAAAAATGGGACAATATCAGAAAATGAAAGAGCGCATTCTTTACCTTTTCTTGTCGGCTTGTGCCTACTACTTTTTTTTTTTAGATTTGTGCCATAGGAGGGAGGGAGTGATGGAGAGGAGGAAATATGCAAGGAAATGAACAGAAGTACCTGAGAGGAAATTATATTATTATTATTATGTTATGAAGACACAGTGCGTAATTTCCTTTTCTAATTAAATTTGGCACAAACCTCCACAGTCACATTATCCAAATATAAGATCCTCAGCAGATGACTGAACGACTTTCAAACATGTTTTATTGGCTACATCGTCACGCGTTGATCCTGTTCAAATGAGCTGCAAAACATAAAAGTTGCATACAAACATATTATTGATACCTTAATAAACTTCTGGTGAAAATAAAGTATAGAAGAAAAAAATCTAGACGTCTGCGCTGGTTGTTCTTAGTGCGCATGCGCAGGTGACACTTTCACTACCTGTCACACAATCCGGTATTTCACATGGAGCGAGCGGGAGTTGTCATCCACTTGTGTGCGCTGCTGCTCTGAGTAGGTTGACGGTCTCAGGCGACAAGAGGAGAACAAGACAGACTTTTTTCTTTTCTTTATTCTTCTACTTCCGTCTTATTTTACTCAACGCGTTTCACTCCTGGATGCCATAATGACGCAGGAAAGACTTGAGCGCTCATAACGACGCTGCCGCTTGAACATTTTAGAGGAAACCCAAAGGTGGGATGAAGAATTAAATAAGTAAGTAAGTAATCCAACACCACCTGCGCTGAAAGTGAAACCTTATTTAATGTTGTGATGTTTAAATATTGTAAAAGTTGTGATTTGGTGTTGTTTGGGGGGTTAATTAGTAGTTTAATGGATTTTTTTAATATTTCATTTCAGAGAGAGTTGGTCCCAGCATGTCTAAACCAATGGATCACGTCAAACGTCCAATGAACGCGTTCATGGTTTGGTCCAGAGCCCAGCGCAGGAAAATGGCTCAGGAGAACCCGAAGATGCACAACTCCGAGATCAGCAAGAGGCTTGGAGCGGAGTGGAAACTTCTCACCGAGTCCGAGAAAAGGCCGTTCATAGACGAAGCCAAGCGGCTGAGAGCGATGCACATGAAGGAGCACCCAGACTATAAATACAGACCGAGGCGGAAGCCCAAGACTCTCATGAAGAAAGATAAGTTTTCCTTCCCGGTGCCCTATAACCTCGGGGAGCACGAGGCGCTCAAAGTGAGCGGACTTTCCGCTGGAGCGCTTTCCGACTCCGTCCTTGGGAACCCGGACAAGGCGGCGGCAGCTGCTGCAGCCGCGGCCGCCAGGGTCTTCTTCAACCCGGCTATGTCCACGAACCCCTACTCCTTTTTTGACCTGGGATCCAAGATGACTGAGCTTTCCCCTCCTTCGTTTCCATACGCGTCTCCTTTGGGTTACCCGCCGGGAGGCGCCACGGCATTCACCGGGACTGGCGGCGTGGGTGGCGGGGCTCACACTCACTCCCACCCCTCCCCTGGAAACCCCGGCTACATGATCCCGTGTAACTGTTCGGCCTGGCCCTCAGCGGGGCTCCAGCCGCCCTTGGCGTACATCCTTCTCCCCGGGATGGGGAAACCTCAACTTGAACCGTACCCCGCTTACGCAGCGGCGTTATGATAGGCGCACTCTGGACTTCTGGCGCAATGTGAAAAAAGACCGCAGAGTTATCCATGCAAGAGTTTTATTATGCATGCAAAAACTTGTACATGTGATGAAGTGCTCGTCTCAGATATCACGTGAGACTGTACATTGATTATTACCTTAATCCAAGGTAGAGAACTCTGTGACTCAAGATGCGCAAAGACTTTAGGAGCAGAAAGTCATTTTTTAAATCATCTTCTGATCAGGACCACGTTTCCTCTCAGACACCTGAATCCTGGACTGTAAACGCTGTAAATGTGTACAGATAAAATTAGTTTATTTGCAGGGTTAGCACACACACACACACACACACACACACACACACACACACACACACACACACACACACACACACGCACACACACACACACCGGTGTATAATATAGCCTAAGTTTTTAAACCGTTTTATAGATGTCTGTAATATTTATTGTTTAGTGGATTATATGGTGATCCAGACGAATAAAATGGAGGAAAAAAGGACAAAGTATTTGCACAAGAAATTAATAAGGATGTAATTTATTTTAAAGGTCAATTCGGGCTTTTCTTTAAAAAAATTATGGAAAACCTTTTTCTGCCTCCCCCCTTTTTTTCTTCCTCGTATCAAGTACATCAAGAAAAAAACTTGTAATGTTTTGTGTTTTCTTTTCATTTATGTACCTTAAACTGATCACTTGTTGAGCAAAAAAAGACTTACAATAAAGCCTATTCAGATTAAAATGGAGGGAATCGCGGCTGCAGTTCTTGATGAGATGAACAAGATTTGTTTTGTATCTTTTTTCCTGCTCCTGCTGCTGCTACATGCTGAAGTGTAAGGTATCCTCCAAAGGCCGCTTTTGTCCGCGCTTTCAATGGCTTTCCTGGGAGGAGGGGGCATCTAAATCAGCCCATTGTTATCAAGAGCCAAAATCCTTATTTATCACAATTTTAATCGTGAATAGGACGCAAGACAAAACTGTGCTCTAAGCTTTCTGTTCCCAAGGAAGGAGGAAAAGTGTTTTTATGCTGTTGGCTGCGGGAATACGGTCAAGTTTTTTTCTTTAAGTGTCAGAAAAAAAACTGTTTAATTCAGTCATTTAAAGAAATACAGACAATAATTTTTTTGACATGTTTAAGGGGGAAAACACTTATAGATTACATTCAAGATGAATTCATACGGATCAGAGCGATTATGCAAAACTAATTTGGACAGTCCAGGGATAATTATCTCCGTCACGGTTACTTAAACCCTTTCAGCTCTGTGCTCTGAATTGTACACCTCCAGTTCCCTCCAACTTCCTCCTTGTTGGAATAAAAAAGCAATAAAGTAAAAAATCCTTGAACCTTAGAAAGTTTGTATTCATTTTTGCTGCAATGAATAAAAAAATGATGCAATTTCTTGTCTTTTATCATAATTATTATTTCGTAGAAGGGGAAAGAAAAGCTAAAAGAACATTATTATTATTTCCAGCTCTGAGAGCGTTTAGACGGTCGAGGAGGTTTTGTGTGGGAACAAAAACGTGGGTTGGGAGGTTTTGTGAGAGTGTTGTTTGTTGAAGTGGAGCTCAGCAAAAGCGCCTGCTTTCCTTCATTGTGATGAAAGCAATCAGTGGTATTTGGAAAACTGTTAGCATTGTCCACTCCTTTCTGTGTCCATTGTGGAGGATTTCTTTTCACGAGCTTTTTTCTCCCTTTTTTCAGTCGATCCAGCTGGCCGGAGTGAATAGCGGTGCAATGTGTACACGCTTTGTCCCTCCGAGCCCTTCAAGTAGCCCACACTGAATGGAGTGAGTTGACACTGCATGACAGTGAAACAACATAATAAAAAATACATGAGCGCATGAATGGGAGCAGGCGCATAAATAAATAAAATGGGTGGCCAAAACTGGATAAACTGAATGACAAAACGGTGAAAGAGGAGAACAAAAAGATATTTAACACGCCAGATTAGCATTAGAATGCGACCTACAAGCCAGAACAATTGATGAATGGGTTTACCGGCCAAGAAAGAAATGGACTAAATGCCTTTTGAATGGAAGCCTGTGTGATTTTTTTTGTCTAAGATGGGAACCGAACAGGAAAAGGTGCAAATAATAAAGAAAAAGTTTGAGAAAACTTGATCTTATAAAAATATTTTGAAGAAAAACATCATTTATTAAAAATAGTTTGGTGATAATGAAAGGTTTTATTTCTAACAACAATCTGTTTGGGGTCCAGAATTTTATTTTGTATATTTTTTCACATTTTTAACTCTTTATTGTCCAAAAGAAGAAAAATAAAATAATTAAATTCACTTTATGGAAACATTGAGTCATAATATTCTAATAATATTAATAGAAAAAAGTGAAATAATGTATATTTAAATTTTACTCAAAGTTTTTGAGTTCATTACCATTTTTGTGCGTGTTTCAATAAGATTTAAGGACTAAAAGCTGCTAGAATGATGCACTTCTAAATGTAAATTAAATACAATTAAATCCTTCATTATAGAAATATTTCATTATATTTATATTTCTAGAAATGTAAATTAAATACATTTAAATTTGATGCAATGAAATGATGCACTTCTAAATGTAAAAGAAATATAAATATAATGAAATCCTTGGTTATAGGATTACAATGTTTTATTATAAATATGCAGAAGAATCTGAGTCTCTCCTAATCTGGATAAATCCAAGCAACGGTTGTTCAGATTGAACTAAACCTGAATTCCAATGATCAGTCTGGTTTAGGCGGCCGTCATTAATTAGTTGCAACAACTTTTATAGACAAAAAGATATTTTAGAAAAATAAATGTACATAACACACAGAATTCTCTTAAGAAAGCCAACAGCAGAATCATTTCAGTTTTTATTTACATTTGTTAAGCAAAATCTAAAATAAACCATCAAGTACTGCAACAGCAAATTGTTTTTAAGCTTGAATCATGCAAAATAGTATGAAAATAATGCATAAAGAACTTAGAAACACAATGAAACAATCATTTTAAAGATTTAAATTAAGAATGAGTAATGGAAAAAACTACTTCTGCAAAAAACCCACGCTATGAATGTGCACAGCCTCATGGTAACGTGTACATCCTCTAGTTTATTCATTTTTAAGTTTATGAGCTTTTCCGTAAGGATCTATAATAGATTTGAGCGAACGTTTAATTCTAAGGCCTTCCAAAAGGTCCTCATGCATCCTACATTTGTTTTCTAGAACTGTGACCAGTTTTATTAGAATTACATTGTTCCTTTAATGCAGGAATAAAACTTGGCATTTTACAGTATATATTGACAGGAAGTATGATTCCAAACCATGGCTGCCTCACGTTTTCAAAAGCCCCCCGCCTGATGCCCTGATATCATTATGTGTGAGTGCTAAACCCTTTATGTGCCTGTAAGACATTTGTAGAAGTGAGATTAGGCAAATGAACATACATATGTATCACCGCTTCAACCATGTTGACCTCAGAGAGATGCACAATAGTTTGCTCATCCCCGATTGGCCCGGGGCGGTCCCAGAAGCACGTGGATTATCACCTGGCTTCAATGGCCCAAAATGGCTGGTTTTAGTACTTCTCTGGCATGAATAAAACATCAACATGATCTGTTGGGAGGTGTTTTCTCAGTTTGCTTGCAGAAGTCTGCTCACCTGGTTGTTATTCCGTGTGTGTGTGTGTGTGTGTGTGTGTGTGTGTGTGTGTGTGTGTGTGTGTGTAAGAGGGAATTACTGTATAGCCAGTGCTGGCCTCTCTGCAAGGAACCTCAAAGAGTCTGATCACCCCCTTCTCCATCTCATTTTAGGCAAATCAAAGTGTGAAAAGTCTCTCCTGCAGCAATATCTCCATCATCAGGTTTGGTCAAGAATGTTTATGAAGACTGTGTGTCATAGTATATGTAATCTCCAGAGTATTTCTTACTTCTCTATGCTCCCAGGAGGAAAGGAGAGTGGTGGTGGTGGGTGGGGGGGATGCCAAAATTATCTTGCATTGCACCTTTTCTGCAACACCTCAACACGGCAAATCAAAGCCTGAAAAAAACGTACGTGTCGCTGTGCCCAAGGTCACCTGGAGAAATGAGAAATCTGTGTGTACTGTCAGTCCCTCCCTACAAACAGGCCATGCAGCCTCTGAAGTCTGACTCTGCTTTAAAGAAGTCCAAGTTTGTTTAATAGTACATAATGAAATAAGTCTGTGCATCCGGGCTGGAGTTCAGAGGGGAAACGCTTGAATTAGGTTGGGGGCAAATAGGTAGATAGGGAGGGGGAGAGGAGGTGAGCCGAGCGTCTACCACAAATTCTGTCTTAAATTTCAAGAAAAAATAATATAGATTGCTGCTTCCAAATGTACAATGATAGTTTTGACATCAGTGGCAATCTGTTTGCTCCTTCCATATGCAGTATTTTAGGGTCTTGAGTTTTTGTAAGAAAATAAAAAAGAAAATGTGATTTTTATCAGCTAAAGATTCAATTTTATTCCTAAATAACAGTTAAACATAACAGCAATTTGACCTTTTTCTTCATGCTTTTGCGATATTTGCACAATTTCTCATTGATTAAATTTTTATTTTTCTGTGTGTTTTGGTTCAACTCAACTTTGAGACGTAAACCATTAAAAGTCACATTAGCTTGAATTTAAGAAATCATTTTCTTGTGATATTTAATAATTCAGATATTTTATTGTTTTGCAAGTAAAATCTGCATTGAAATTGTTCCAACTTTGTTAGTTTTGAGGCAGAAAAGGATGTAACTCACCAATAAGCCTCTTTTGCTCAATTCAATTTAGATTATTTAAGAAAAAACACAAAAGGCAAACATTGTAAAAAAATACAGATTTTTGTAGTTTTTTGTCATTCATTTGTAAAATGGTCAGTTTCACTTATTTGTGTGTGTTTGAAGACTAGACGTGACAAATGTGATAAAAATGTAAGTAAAACATGACAAATAATGTTTATTATGATGTAATAAATATAGTTATGATGATGTTTGTCTTTAAAACCACCAAATATTTTCCGAGCGCAGCCACTGCTAGCTCACCGCTCCCACAGGGATGGGTCAAGATGTAATTTCACCAGTGTGTGATGATGATTATGGGACTTTAAATAATGATTAATAAACAAGGAATTCATTTCTGAGGCTAATTTTAACATTCATCAGTAATTTTTCTGTTACATTTTTATACATATAATATAGTATATATAATATAGCAATAATATAGTATATATAATATAGTTTCTGGCAGTAAAAGACCAAAGTGAAAATATCTGTTGCATCAGTTTCAAAGGTAAAAACGTTTCCTTTCTGCAGTCCTCTGACTCTAGAGCTCCCACTGCTGTTTAAAGGACATCACTACACTAATGACTTCACTTCCATACTTATTGTCACTAGAATAAAAATGTTTTAAAGATCATTCAAAAACAATAAAAATAAAAAAGTCTGGACTGAAATTGAACAATTTCAGTAGAAATACAAGAACTTAAAAATAATTTGTTTTTGCTTTTAGACATTCTTTTAAAAATAGTCCCTGAAATCACTGAGTTAATAGCCCCAAAACACGGAGATTATTCTATATGCATCAATCAATAAATTGTGAATTTCAGTGAGCAGCCTTAATAAATGTTCCCCCAATCTGAGATGACATTTTTTGTTCCATTTCCAAATCACTGCTGGCTGAGATTGCTGGCTCTCATATTAATTCTCAGGTTTTCAAGGGAAAATATATATTTGGTTAAGTGGAAATAATGACGTTGAAGAGCAGATGCCCAGAGGAACAGTCACAAAGAATTATATCTGTCTTTAACACAGGACACCGGCGAAAAGATAAGTACCTGTCAGCTGACATACTCTCAGCTACATGTGCCTATCAATAAAAGAGATTATTTTCTCCAGTTATTACAACAAAGATCTGGAAGTGTGTGTGTGTGTGTGTGTGTGTGTGTGTGTGTGTGTGTGTGTGTGTGTGTGTGTGTGTGCGTGCGTGTGTGTAGAGAGGGAGACTCGAAGATTGTACCTTTAATGAGGAGGACTGGTTTCCTCCTGCACACTCACAACTGAGTGAGCTGTAAAGCCATCAATTCTCTCTCTCGTCCCTTCTCAATTTCTCAAGAACTAATGAAATATTGCCAACATTAGTGCACAGGGATTATTTATTACATTTTAACAGGATTATGGTTTGAGGCTTGATTTAGGACCCCACACTGTATTGTGATGTCTTAGTTTAGCAAGTCAAATTCTGCAGAGTTGTTGTAATTAACAGGAACAGAACAGATCATTTCCAAAATGACGCATGGATCCAGAAGGAATCTGTGAATACTTTGGGGGTAGATGCCTTTAAAAAAAGGGATCGTTTATTTGATTTTTCTTTTAAAACTGCAGACGATTTCCCTAAATTATTTTTATTCCCGAGAGTGGATTTTAGGACGTTAAGCTGTCAGTTCTGTTTCCTCGTGCAGCTTTGCAGCCATGGTGTAACACACTGGAACAACCAAACTAATGACAACATAAAGGAAGTAAGTGCACGCACCTTGATGACAAGTCAGGCAATCATTTTGTGTGAGCACCTTATCACACTCAGCAGAAAACTCACCTTTAATCTCAAAACATGCCTGGCTCATGAAATGTGCCATTAGTTCTACTGATGAAGGAGCATGACTTCATACCTTAATTGGGAAGTAATGTGGGGGTCCTCAGAACAAATCTATTAGAAATGGTGGTGCACATCACATGCAGGGGCCACCTCAGACACCGCAGCCTCACTGTCACACTGTGAACATTTTCCATGTTCTTTGTTGGCACAGAAAAGGCTTGTAGTGAGGGTAATGGCTTTTGAAAAGCTTTGTTTTGCTTGTGTGTGAGAAGAAAAGAGATCCGTGAAAGTATATGGAACAGTGACAGCAATCAAAAGTCTGGCCTTCACTCGTGTGGCGCAGCTGAGAAGGATGATACAAAGCTGGGTGCTGCTGAAGTACCTGCAGACACACATACCTCATCCTCTATTTTCAGCTGTGGAGAGGTTCTCCTTAATTTTCCTTTTGTTGTGCACATGAGAAATACAAGCAAGCAGCAATTAAAAAGTATGCAAATAAATAAACAAAAATTTGGTGAGCCTTTCAGCACGCACCCAAGTTTTTTGTGTTGGAAGAAATAAAATGGGTCAAGTGGAAGAGTCCTTTAAAAAAGCCTTGGCATCACCTGAGTGCGTGTGTGTGTGTGTGTGTGTGTTTGTCACCCCTCTTTCCAAAAATAAACTCATACAGGAAACACAAATGAAGTTGAATGATTAAAAGTCAACCCTCTGCTCTTTGATATTGGCACAGGCAGGTATAAAAATACACAGAGCTAATGCACGGCAACAACAACAAGAGCTCTGTGTATGTAGGGCGCAAAAAAAAGTGCTCGCTGATTCCTGGTGCTGTCAGCTCCGTTTTCCTGTTGCGTCATTCACCGTGCCGGCGTGCGCCGGAGCCAAACACAGCTCAAACCCGCGTTATCCCAAACCGCGTACCGCGTGATCGCTTGTCACGCAAACGGATGTCTGAGCGCCAGGAATTGTTGGATGATTGTGTGTGAGAAATGAGTAAACAAGTTGAAATCTTCACCCCTTCTATAATTTGATGCACAATAGATCCTGACAGCTAATTCAGTCAAAGATTCAGTCACGTCAGGCCCTTTCTGCTCCGATAGATAAGTTGGTGTTGTTGCATGTGGTTTTCTCTTTGTCCTGTTCTATTTTCACCTCTTTCTGGACCTTTTATAACCTTTTACTCCCCCCTGTGCAGTGAATAGATTGATAAAAGGCCCTGAGTGAATGGAGTGTGTGTAATGTTGCAGCCAGCAGTGATTACAGAGGTAACATGAAGACTTGGAAGCATTAGCAAAACAGGGTTTATTGTGTGTGCTAAATTGCTGGACGGCTCCGGGGCTGACATTTAAAACATAACATCACCAAACAAAAAGACATTAGAGGAGAAAAGCTGAGCAGGGCGCTGTAAGCGAAACCTGAAATTCAAGTTTTTGGCGCAGGCAGCTGACCCAAATTTCCTGCCCCTTCTTCTCCTGAAAATGCCTCTGTGAGCTCGGGCCCTGGGGTGATATATCCCTTAACACAAGGGGTGAGGGTGGGGGGGGGTTGCCAGTGCATTTACATAGCATGGTTAATGAGAGATCAACACCAGGGAAAGCGCCTTGAATATAAAGCTTTCTTATAACAAAAAAAATAATAATCAGCAAGCAATTGATCCATACTCAAACAAGCTGGTTTGCTGAGTTAATACCAAAGGCAGATTAGAGCCGGTGCCAAAAGTGGCCTGGCGTGCAACGCCTTTTGCTTAGAGCGTCCCTGAAGTTGTCATCACATTAGCACATGGTCAAGGAGTACATCCTACCACTCTCATAATCTGCTTTCCTGCACAATTAGCCTCATATAATAAGGCAGCCGGTGGGGAGAAAAAAGGGAAATCAGTGAGTTTCCACGGGATGGATAGATCATTTACTGCCACTGAAATGCATCCTCCAAGGCTGCTGTCTCCCCACTTTAGGTGTTATTATAGTAAGAACACGGTTCTTCTTTATTGTGCCAAACATCTATTGCACTTTTGGCAAAGCCAAACAAAGGAGGGCAAGAATGGGGTGGTGGTGGTGGTGGTAGTGTTGTGGGTGGAGGAGGGTGTACCCAAGGCCAGGGCAGAAACTTCAGAGAATCAGATGCTGAAAAAGACAGGATGGCAAGTTTTATTCTCTGAATAAAATAATAGATAATTTCATTGCAACAAAGGCAAGGACACTATGGGCAAGATGGGGAAAATAGAGGGAATGGATGGAGAAGGGAAGAGGGTTTGAAAAGAATAGGAAGATTTCAGCTGCTTCTTGCTAGGAAGAAGAGAAAAAAAACATTGATGACACCCGGTTCCATTCTTCCACTCTCCCCTTTCTCTGCTCCTCGCCTCGCAGCACGGCGGGCTAAGCTGGGAGCTGTAATGTCATTAAATTGCAAATGCTTTTTTTTTTCATTTCCGACACACACTGTTTACTTATCTGGCAAAAACATATGTTGGAAGGAATCCGTTAAATTCTGCCCATTGCCTTGGGTGAAAGTGCAATAGAAACGGGCCCACTGAGCTCCTTCTGTCGTCTCCTTTTAGCACTTTGCCTTATCTACAAGGCTGCTTAGCAGCAAACTGGCGAGTTCAATGAAAAATGAAGATACAGTGTGAGATTAGGGAAGAACAGTGAGGGGAGAAATGCTCGGAGAGAGGGTCATCCCATTGCAAATTATTTCACTCCTCTCCATCTGCATAAATGACTATTTTTAAGGCATCTCCAGCGTCTGTATATTTTTCTCACTCTGCCACACATTTAATTTCACGCCCCGTGTTCTGAATATGCTTAAATGCATATCTCTGATGCACCTTTAAGCCAGAGGAAAGAGGATGGGGGGTGGGGGCACGAAAGCAAAATTAAAGATAAAATGGTGTGATTTGCACTACAAGTCTATTACTTTATGGCATTTACATATAGTTTACCTCTGCAATTCCAAGATTTTCTTCTACCGGCCTCTTATCAGTATTTGGCCTTGTATAAATATGTATAAATCTTTGTTGAGAAAAAAAATAGAATTCCTTGCACTGCACCGGAAAGTTTGGAAGGATGCACTTTCTTGCTTCAACTTCTCTGGCGCTCATGAGGCTGTCAGCAAATCTGCTTGGGTTGGGGGTGAGCCTTCCCTATCAACTTTCCTCTGAAAAAGGCACAGGCTTCGAGCACATTGTGATCCACAGATACCCCCCACCCCCACCCCATTCAGAGGAATAGCTGGGAAGAAGAATCCCAGGTTGATACTTGGCCAAACTTTTGGGAGGAAGGAAGTTTGTTGCCAAAAAGCCCCCCAAAAACCCTATATATATATATATATATATATGTATATATATATATATATATATATATATATATATATATAGAGTCATGGATGATAAATTTAGACCTTAAACAGTGGGTGTGTTGTTGCACAGATGCAAAAAAAGTTTGAGTTGTCACTGCAAAGCCCACCCCTGACAACACAGAAGGAAAAGCCGGCTGTGGATTGGTCTAGGAATGAAAAGAGGAGAGGGAGGCTATTCAGAGCACTATTCCTTTCCCTCATTGTCTGCCTGCTCAGATTTGAATACGCACACTCAAAGAAGACAAGAAAAAATGCTTCAGCCTTGTGCATTGTCGGCCTTCTCTCTCCTCTTTTCTATTTGCAATTAAATGCATTTCAAATGGAACAACTGTACAGAAAGAATTTCTGATAAGGGGAGAATTCCATTGCCTTTAACCTTCTTTGTAATGGCTTTGCAATTTTCTAACACTCTTATTATGAGAGCTGCACAATCAAAACATATCTGAATAGAGAATGCCATACAACAAGTAAGTGGTGCTTCATTGAAAATTAAAATTGCATTTAAAAAATCGTTTTTCTCTCTCTCTCCTGGGCGCTTAAGCCTGTCTTAGTGTTTGTGTGTTGTTGCTTTGTGTGAAGCATTGTGCTTGGACGAGACTGGTCCTAAACATGAGAATGAGTTCAGTCAATTAGAATTATTGTCATATGGTCATTTATGACTAAACAACCCCTCTTTTAACACACACACACACACACACACACACATGCGCGCACACACACACATATGCATTGTGTTTGCTTTGTGTGCAAAGCATCAGCTGCAAAACCAATCTCATCCTCCAGACAGGAATTTTTGAAGGATTTGAATGCTGTAAATAACTCCAAACCCTCTCTTACGAGGTTTACCCCTGGAGCACTTTGTAACTTATCAGGGCTGCCTTGTGCCTCCTCTAATGCTTGCATTATGCTCGAATGTAAATCGGTAAGCTGCCAGAGAGGTGGGCGGGATTCACTGAAGAAAGAATCACTGAAGGGTCTAGCAAATATATTCTGATAGAGAAATAAACAGTGGAGTTTTTATGTTTCTGGAGCCAGCTGAACAAAAAAATAAATAAAATATCACACATGCTGTTTTAGTCATAGACAATTGCCCTTTAATGTTTGACAAAACCAAAGATTTTGTTTTTAAATAAGAAAAAGTGAGATGTGACCTTTGGCATTTAATATCTGACAAAGTTTTACAAGTTCTAGTTTTTTTTAAAAGCCGACATTAGAATTAGAGGGAAAGCTCAAATATATTCTAAGTGAATGATGCCCAGGGGTCTGTTTTGTATTTTTAATTTCCATTTCTAATAGTACAAGAGCCTGATTAGTAATTAGGACAGAACCATTTTCCTGCATGTAATGAGCATTATAGGTTTCCATATACTCTGCTCTTCTTTCTGATAGCAATGGATTGGATCTTCATCAATTTGAACACATGTTGACCTTTGATGGCAATTAAATCTACAAGGCACTCATGCTGCTCCTCCTTGAATCGGCTTTGCGGCATAATGAGAATATTGTTGGAATCTCCCAAATAATTGACCTAAAGCGTGTTTTGCGAGTATAACTATTAATCTTATTTTACAGTGAATAATTTGAGCGGTTTGCAGGGGAAGAAGTGGGTTGCATGAGTACAAACCGGCGCAGACGTATACGTGGCCCCCAGATATTCATTTGTAGATGGATAGGAGCCTTAAAGAGGATTAAAACTCAATACAGGCGACTCATTTCACATGACTGCATAGCACCTAGGCCTCTGTGTATTTTGTCAGTCACTCCCCAGCATCCATGAGATTTGAAATGGTGACAGTTAAACTACAAAGATGTCCAATCCCAGACTATTTCATGGCATATTTGGGGAAAGTAATGCAAACTGTTAGAGGCCAGTCATTCCAGGAAACCAAAGGCCGAAAGAAACAGCAACACTGCCCCCCTCCTATTGTCAGGAGACACTGCACATACCTCATCTGCCTCCCATGTTTTTTAAATTTGCATCTCACAGATGCAGAAAATATTTTTGAGACATCCTATGAGATCTTTTGTGTGTTGACCAATTTTCCTGTTCTTTGAAAGTTTTAAAAACGCAAGTGTTAATCATATATTTTCACCAATCAACAAAAAGCAGTGAGTGAACAAAGGAGATTTTAATCAATATTTGATGTGACCACCCTCTGCCTTCAAAACAGCATAAATTCTAGCAACAGTTGCACACAGTTTTTGAAGGAACTGGGCTGGTAGGTTGTTCCAAACATCTTGGAGAACTAACCACAGATCGTCTGTGGATGTAGGCTTCCTCACATCTTTTTGTCTCGTGATCCCAGACACTCTCCATGATGGTAAGAACAGGGCTCTGTGGGGGCCATCACTGACTTCTTGTTCTTCTTTACACTGAAGATAGTTCTTAATGACTTTGGCTGGATATTTGGGTCATTCAGTTTACATTTTGTAAAGTGATAAAAATAAACAATCATTACTTATGTTTCTGAAAGCATTCTTTGTTTGCAGCATTTTTTTTCACACCAAAAACGTTTGCACAGTATGTGTGATGTGCGTGCATGCGTGTGTACACACACACACACACACACATATATATATATATCCTCAATCCATGTCCGCTTCATACCGGAACGTGCATTGCCGCGGTAAATGATAGAGCACAAAACACCTGTTGCCATTTTCTACTTCAAATGGTGTTTTTCTTTTTGGGACTCTGGTAGTTTGTCCTAAAGTTGAAGTGGTAGCTGCCACCTGTTTCGCCTTCTCAGACGTTATTGAGTGGAGAACCTCTCACATCGGTGGTGTTCTGTTGCAAATTATGTGAGTGCATAATGAGTGGAGGACCCAGGAAAGTGCTGTGGTTCGGTGAGACAATCAACCAGATGGTCCAATCATTGTTTTCGGACTGAGCTGTGTTATTGGCGGAGGTTTCTAGGCAAATGCAAGAGAACCACTCTATTATTATTACTTTTTTTTATCTCCACACAATATTTATAGCTATACTATGTTAGAACATTGTTAAGAGGCATGAAAAAAATGTTTTAAGCTAGCTTGTTTAGCAGATTAACCATTGTAGTGTTAAGGATTAAGTAAATATAATAGAATATACTTCCCATTTTTAACTATTGCAAAAAATGAGGAAGTATATTCTTTTATGTTATGATAACTGTTTGTCTTTTTATACTTAACATTTAAAGGCCAGGTTCAATAAAAAAACATTTTTTACTTATTTGTGAAAATGACTGATCACTGAGTTTAACATACAGGCTGAACATGAAAATAGTCTTCTACCCCTATTTCCTGCATTAGCTTTTAATAAAAAATAGACGAAAAATGCTCGGTTCAGAGAACCCTGACAGATATACGTCACACTGTCACTTAACATTCATGGACTCACCCATCTTGACTCACAATGGCAAAGACTGTTGTTGGTTTAGCGTCCAGGAAACAGCAGAGAACGTCTCGTCTAGTAGAAGCTAACCGTTAGCATTAGCAACTCCACAACATGGCAGAACTCCTTCAGGTGTGTGTTTTTTGTGGAGATAAAACATCAAAGTTGCAGAGCAAACAGAGTCAGTGGTAAAGTCGCTATCACTTCCACCTCTTCTTTTACGTCAACAAAGAGTTCTTTTTACTGATGGCAGTATTGTTGTCAAAAGAACCGGTACTTCGGTACCGACCCGGTACTACAAAAATATAAACGTCACGGTACCAAGATTTCGTAGGTACCGGTAGTACCGAGGACCCGTCTAAACCCGGATCCTTGATGCGCATGATTCGCGCATTAACTGGGCGCGTGCAGTCGCTTTTAAAGCAACGCCGCAGAAAGCATAGTGACGGCGAGCGGTGGACCAGCTGATGTGGTAAATAAAGTTCATTTACGGAGATCCCCCCGCCCCGCTGTCACGGAGAACCCCCGCCCCGATGGAGACACCCCCCCTCCCCGCTGTCACGGAGACCGACAGGAGAGACGCTTCGCTCTAGCAGCACCTCCCGTTCTCATGCTTTCTTGTGTTTTTAATTCCAAAACTTGACAGGATGTCCCACAGACCCCTGAATCCCTCTGTCAGCGCTTGTCATCAGGAACGTGCTGACACGACGCTCACCTCCGCTGATCAGTGACGTAGGAGGCGGATTTAATGCGACATGACCGTTCAGACTAGTCGCTTTAAAAAAATTCACGTGTCAGAATCAGTACTACATAGAGTGCGGTGTGAATACACCATCGTCTTTATTAACTATTTAAATCTCCTATACGTTTAATTAGGGTAACAAACAAACAAACAAACAGAAAGACATAAAGGCGTTGACTGCTCACAGACTGGACCCAATGCCTCCTCGCAGTCCCATTTTAATTTCCTCTTTTCCTTCGGTTTTTCTTTTACTTGTCACAGCCGTGGATAAGGAGCTATGAACAAAGAACATATACATACATTTTACATTACACAAATAAAAAAAAATACATGCAATAATAACTCGACAGTCGTGTGCTTGCAGTCACCCGGATCACCAGTTCAGAGCAGTGCAGTACTCAATTTAAACTACACTGCTCACAAAAATTAAAGGAACGCTTTTTTTATAGGGCCTGGCATGAAATCAATTAAACCTGTCTGATAATTCTCTGGTTGATTAAGCAGCTGAGGGCATTGTTAATCACTTTCAGCTGTATTGGTGTTCATGGACTTAACGACAGGTGCACTAAAGTGGCAACAATTACAAAACCCTCAAAACAGGACTGGTTTAACATGTGGAGGTCATTTCAAGTTTCTCCCTCTTGATCTTTTTTGGCTCGTTTTCCACTCGCTAGTTTTGGCTTGAGTAATTATCTCTACTGGCAGTATGAGGCGATTCCTTAACCCTACAGAAGTTGCACAGGTTGTCCAACTTCTCCAGGATGGCACATCCACACGTGCTGCAGAAAGAAGGTTTAATGTGTCTCCCAGCACAATCTCCAGAACATGGAGGAGATTTCAGGAGACTGGCGGTTATTCTCGGAGAGCTGGACAGGGCCGTAGAAGGTCCACAACCCATCAGCAGGACCGATACCTGCTCCTTTGTGCAAGGCGGAACAGGCTGAGCACTGCTCGTGCCCTACAGAATGACCTCCAGAGGGCCACTGGTGTGAATGTCTCTACCCAAACAATCAGGAACAGACTTCATGAAGATGGCCTGAGGGCCCGACGTCCTGTAGTGGGCCCTGTGCTCACTGCCCAGCACCGTAGAGCTCGACTGGCATTTGCTCAAGAACACCAGAATTGGCAAGTCCGCCACTGGCGCCCTGTACTTTTTACAGACGAGAGCAGGTTCACCCTGAGCACCTGTGATAGACGTGAAAGAGTCTGGAGAAGACAAGGAGAACGTTATGCTGCCTGCAACGTCATTCAACATGACAGGTTTGGTGGTGGGTCAGTGATGGTCTGGGGAGGCATATCCCGGAGGGACGCACAGACCTCTACTGCCTAGGAAATGGTGCTCTGACTGCCATAAGGTATCCAGATGAAATCCTTGAACCCTTTGTCAGACCCTACGCTGATGCAGTAGGTCCTGGTTTTCTCCTAATGCACGACAATGCCCGGCCTCATGTGGCAAGAGTATGCAGGCAGTACCTGGAGGATGAAGGAATTGAAACAATTGAATGGCCTTCACGATCCCCTGACTTAAACCCAATAGAACATCTGTGGGACATTATGTTTCGGTCCATTAGGCGGCGCCAGGTTGCTCCTCAGACTGTACAAGAGCTCAGGGATGCCCTTACACAGATCTGGGAGGAAATGCCACAAAACACCATCCGTTGTCTCATTAGGAGCATGCCCCGACGTTGTCAAGCATGCACACAAGCTCGTGGGGGCCACACAAGATACTGAAAAGCATTTTGAGTTGCAGAAATTAAGTTTTTGAAATAATGGACTAGCCTGCCACATCTTCATTTCACTCTGATTTTAGGGTGTCTACACAATTGAGCCCTCTGTAGGCTGAAAACTTTTATTTCCATTAAAAGACTTGGCATCCTTTTGTTCCTAAGACATTGCCCTGTCGTTATTTGTATAGATATCCAACTTCATATTGAGATCTGATGTATCTAATGTGTTTCTTTAAAGTGTTCCTTTAATTTTTGTGAGCAGTGTATAGTAGAACAAAGGGTGGTGTGACTAAACACATATCAAAGCAGATTTTATCCTTTTCTTTAGAAGTGTCGGTTCAGAGGACTTGCGTACTATTTTGGGTGAGAGGGTGACATAATGACGTCATCGGGGGCGCTCCACACATGGACAAACTTTCCACCCTTTGAATAGACATTTGTAAGTTGAATACTCTCGTGATTCATGGCATGGCATAAGGAATTACTCACAATGATTTGGGTAAATTCTCCCATCTCCAGAAGGATTAAAGTCACTGAGGGATTAACGGCCTTGTTTTGATGATTCCGACTGAGGTGAGTCTGGTCCTTCCTCTTTCCCACGTTTGTCACACAGCATCTCATTGGTGATCAGTTTGAAGAAAAAAACCAGGGGAGTCACGTTTAATGGTGAGCCTGGGCGGCGCACAGGTGTAGTGTGTTGGCAATTATGGAAGGGAGGAGGCAGGGAATAACCTATCTGGTGCAACCACAGGTCCGTCCGTCTGTCCGTCCGTCCGTCCGCTTAAGGAGGGAGGCCCAGACTTCTCTCTCCCCAGCCACTTGGGCCAGCTCCTCCGGGGGAATCCCAAGGCGTTCCCTGGTCAGCCGAGAGACATAATCCCTCCAGCATGTCCTGGGTCTTCCTTTGGGTCTCCTTCTGGTTGGACGTGCCCGGAAAACCTCACCAGGGAGGCGTCCAGGAGGCATCCTAATCAGATGCCCGAGCCACCTCAACTGGCTCCTCTCGATGTGGAGGAGCAGCGGGTCTACTCCGAGCCCCTCCCGAATGACCGAGCTTCTCACCCTATCTCTAAGGGAGAGTCCAGACACTCTGCGAAAAAAACTAATTTCGGCCACTTGTATCCGCGATCTCGTTCTTTCGGTCACTACCCAAAGCTCGTGAGCATAGGTGAGGGTAGGAACGTAGATCGACCGGTAAATCGAGAGTTTCGCCTTTCGGTTCAGCTCTCTTTTCACCACAACAGACCGGTACAACGCCCGCATCACTGCAGACGCAGCACCAATTCGCCTATCGATCTCACGCTCCACCCTTCCCTCACTCGTGAACTCCTCCACTTGGGGCAGGACCTCGTCCCTGACCTGGAGAAGGCATTCTACCCTTTTCTGACTCAAGACCATGGTCTCGGATTTAGCCAACAGGACCACATCATCTGCAAAAAGCAGAGACCTGATCCTTAGTCCACCAAAACGGATCTCCTCACCACCCTGGCTGCACCTAGAAATTCAGTCCATAAAAGTTATGAACAGACTTGGTGACAAAGGGCAGCCTTGGCAGAGTCCAACTCTCACCAGAAATGAGCCCGACTTACTGCCGGCAATGCGGACCAAAGCTCTGACACTGGTCAGACAGGGACTTAGCCCGTATCAAGGGGCCTGGTACCTCATACTCCCAGAGTACCCCTCACAGGGCCCTCCGTGGGACGCGGTCGAACGCCTTCTCCAAATCCACAAAACACATGTAGATTGGTTGGGCGAACTCCCACGCACCCTCCAGGACCCCCCCAAGGGTATAGAGCTGGTCCAGTGTTCCACAGCCAGGACAAAAACCACATTGCTCCTCCTGAATCCGAGGTTCGACTATGCGACAGACCCTCCTCTCCAGAACCCCTGAATAGACCTTACCAGGGAGGCTCAGGAGTGTGATCCCCCTGTAGTTGGAACACACCCTGAGGTCCCCCTTTTTAAATAGGGGGACCACCACCCCGGTCTGCCAATCCAGTGGAACTGCCCCCGATGTCCACGTGATATTGTAGAGCCTTAAGAAAATCCGGGGGGATCTCATCCACCCCCGGAGCCTTGCCACCAAGGAGTTTTTGACCACCTCAGTGACCTCGGCTCCAGAGATTGGAGAGCCCAACCCAAAGTCCCCAGACTCTGCATCCACACTGGAAGACGTGCCGGTGGGATTGAGGAGGTCTTCGAAGTACTCGGCCCACCGATTCACAACGTCCCGAGTCGAGGTCAGCAGCACACCCTCCCCACTGTAAACAGTGTTGGTAGTGCACTGCTTTCCCCTCCTGAGATGCCGGATGGTGGACCAGAATCTCCTCGAAGCCGTACGGAAGTCTTGTTCCATGGTCTCAACTCCTCCCAAGCCCGGGATTTTGCCTCCGCGACCACCCGAGCCGCATTCTGCTTGGACTGCCGGTACCTATCAGCTGCCTCCGGAGTCCCACAGGCCAAAAAGACCTGATAGGACTCTTTCTTCAGCTTGACAGCATCCCTAATCGCCGGTGTCCACCAGCGGGTTCGGGGATTGCCGCCATGACAGGCACCGACCACCCTGCGACCACAGCTGCGGTCAGCCGCCTCGACAATGGAGTAACAGAACATGGCCCATTCAGACTCAATGTCCCCCGCGTCCCCCGGGACACATTCGAAGTTTTGTCGGAGGTGGGAATTGAAGCTCCTTCTGACAGGAGACTCTGCCAGACGTTCCCAGCAGACCCTCACAACACGTTTGGGTCTGCCAGGTCTGATCGGCATCTTCCCCCACCATCGAAGCCAACTCACCACCAGGTAGTGGTCAGTTGACAGCTCCGCCCCTCTTTTAACCCGAGTGTCCAAGAAATGCGGCCGCAGATCAGATGAAACGACAACAAAATCGATCATCGACCTGCGGCCTAAGGTGTCCTGGTGCCAAGAGCACATATGGACACTTTTATGTTTGAACATGGTGTTTGTTATGGACAATCCATGACGAGCACAGAAGTCTAATAACAAAACACCACTCGGGTTCAAATCAGGGGGGCCATTCCTCCCAACCAAACCTCTCCAGGTCTCACTGTCGTTGCCCACGTGAGCATTGAAGTCACCCATCAGAACGAGGGAGTCACCCGAAGGAGCGCTTTCCAGTACCCCCTCCAGGGACTCCTAAACCACCCTCCTGATCCTGGTGAAGGCCCATCTACAGTTGAAGAGTCATTTGAAAGCCATTATGATTTGTGCACTAAAAGTCCTCCTCCGGATTCAGTCCTGCTTCAGAAATCTCTTGTACACAGTTGTGCTGCAACAGTAGCTGAACTTAAAGTGGCAGGTGTAAGTGAAAGAGCAATTAACTCTTTGGTTATTTCTCTGGAAGAAATTGTTACTGATATTCAAAATCAAGCAAAAGAATCTGTGAAAAAAAGTCTGTCTTTACAAGAACCTGCCAAAAGTGACATTGAGTCCAAAATTGATCAATGTTTCGACAAAATGGAAAATCCTTTTAATTCATTAAATTCTGAAAGTAAAAGAGCACAATATTTTGCAGAGCAGTGTGGACGTGTAGACCCAGTAGAATATGTACTGGGTTCAAGATTTGATACCCTGCGCAATCGAACTACATGAGGCTATGATCAGGTTGTTGTAACTGATAAATTTGTTTACATTCCTATTTTGGAAACATTAAAGTTTATTTACAGTCACCCTAATATAAATGAGATGCTGGCCAAGTCAAATTCAAAAGAAAATCCTAAAGATTTGTCTGATGGAGAGCTTTTCAAGAGCCATGCTCTATTTTCCAAGCAGAATAATGCTCTCCAGATTCAACTCTTTTATGATGATTTCGAGACTGCCAACCCGCATGGTTCAAAACGGGGAATACATGAATTAGGAGCAATATATTTCACTCTGCAAAGTTTTTCGCCTAAGTACAATTCTGCGCTCCATAATATTTATTTGGTGTCTTTAGTTCATGCCCAGGACATTAAAACTTACGGCTTTTCTAAGATACTTGATCCTATTGTGCAGGATATTAAAATCCTAGAGAGGGAAGGAATTAAGGTTCCCCTGTATGAAGACCCAATACGTTGAACTATTGTACAAGTTACTGGTGACAACCTTGGTCTTCACTGTCTGTTTGGATTTGTGGAGTCATTTAGTGCCAGATATTGTTGCCACTTCTGCCTTGCTGAGAAAAAGGACTTTCAGACAGAGTTTACAGAAGATTCACCTAAAATCATCATGTGAACTCAAGAACTGCATATTGAACATTGTCAAAAAATTTAGGCAAATCCCAGACTGCCATATGTGATGGGTGTTAAACACTCCAGTCATGCATTCTAAATTCATTGCAGTACTTCAGTACATGTGCAAATTTCTCAGTTGATATTATGCATGATATCTCGGAGGGAGTGGCACAATATGAAATGAAGTTGATAATGTTACATGTAATAGATCATTACACAACATTAAAGGAAGATGACAGGAGGATTAAGAGCTTTAACTATGGGTACATGGAACAAAACAACAAATCCCCTACACTGAAGTTGTTGGAGGAATCAAATGACTTGGGCTTAAAGGCCATCCAGTCCTGGGGCCTCATTTATCAACCGTACTTACGTACAGATCTGTGCGTATTTCGTGCATGGGAACGATTTTACGCATTGTGTGGTATTTACCAATTTGTACTTGTGCGTGAAAACGTTCCTAAATATAAGAACAGCTCTGACCAAGCATCTAGTGGCAGAACGAGAGAACAGCCATTCTGAAGGTCTCAGTGATCCACGCGTGTTCCTCATCCACTAATTATTCTACCCAATAAAAAATTATTTCGGTGGAAAAACAGCTGTGTCACATTATTGGTGCTAAAACACCTGTGACCCACAGGAATCTGACTGTAGAACGGCTGATTTCGTGTTTTTTTGTAATCACAATTTTTACTCTTACCATGTTTATGATGTTTTAAATCATTTTGCATTTATTTATTTATTATGTTGTAATTTAATTTAATTATTTTGTCCTTGTGAAGCGCATCGTAATTTTTTGTGAGATGCGCTATATAAAAGATTGTTTCTTAACCTTATTATTATTATTGGAGGGTTTAGCAGAGCAGAGTGCACTCCGTAGGGAACGGCTCTTCCGTGAGCGCAGCGCACTGATCCGATTCCAGTCCAGATTCTATTTTACAAATAAAACAACCTCCAGAACCTCCTCTGCTCCCCGATCATACACGCGTTGTCAAGTGTCCAGTGTTTCGATGTCGCTGTCAATGAAGTTTGTCTTTTTTTTCCGGGAAGAACCCAGGGAATCCCCTCCAGACCTGAGGACGTAGTGTGACCAAATATGGTTAATTCAGGGTGTTTCTGTATGTAAATGACGATACACGTGCACGAGCTCCTATATGCGCACAGATGGGATTTATCATCAGACGATTGCGGAGGAACATGCGTACGAGAGGCCACCGCATGTTTCATAAATCAGGACATTGACTGTTCGTACACACATTCTAGATTTCATCCGTAGGAGGGAATATAGGAACGTTTCTACGAACGTTTGATAAATGAGGCCCCTGGTGTCTACGGCCCAATCCCAATACTCGCACTTGCACCCTTGCGCCCTTCAATTGCGCGTTCCCGGCCAGGGGTGCGAGTGCGTAGGGTGTCCCAATTCTCAAGTGCGGAAGTTGACCATGCCCCTTTTGCACCCTTAATCCGCACTTCACCCAAGTCCGCAGCAATGCAGACTTCGGGCAAGGGTATTACCCACAAGTCATTGCTGCGTGGGAATTTAAAGGAGAACGCGAAAAAAGTGCCCTGTCCGAAGAAATGTACGTTCAAGTGTAAGCGTCGACATATTTGATATGTTATTATTGGGTACATAATACGTAATAATTGTTGGACAGATGCATTTCATGTCTGTAGAGGAACATTTTTTATGGACAATACAGTGGGTGTGTTTGGATATTAAATGCCAACAGTGTGACCACATGTTGCACTCAGCAGGTCATAACAAGGCCATTTCAAACATTATACAGCAATATGTATGAATTCCATAAGAACAACCACTCCTCTACACATATCAATTACTGTATCAAACTGTTTGTTGCCACTACTTACAGACCTTCTTCATGTCTTCCAACAGGGACGGATGAAATGACATTAAGATTTATAAAATATAGATCAGAAAATGACCACCTGTTCACTGGCCATAGGAATGCCTCTACTCAAGGCTATGAGTGAGTGTAAAAATATAAGAAAGCAAGAACCATTATATTGTATATTTAACATGTATGCCTTTTGCAGTGAAATCATCAGGATGATGGGTCTTAATGGAAAGGTGACCCCACAGCAGTGCAAAAAAAAGTGGGAAAACCTGAAGAAAAAAATACAAGGTACTACGATTAACAATATGAAGTGCCTTGGTCATATGTTATATTAATGTATGATAAAACTTTGTTAGGACTTGTCACTCCCAAAAACTGGGTCAGGAGGGAGAGGTGACAGCAGCCAGCTGGACATTTTATGCAGCAATGCATGAAGCCATTGGCCAGCGGCCATCAGTCAGCCCAGTCTGTCTGTACTCTTCAGGACCCAAGAGTGTATTGGTCACACCCAGCCAGACTGAAGAGCAACAGGAGGAGGCCACAACATCTGCATCAGGGGAGTTGAGATCAGAGCCCAGCAGCTCACCAGAAGCTTCGAGGCCAGTGAAAAGGCGAAGACTGAATGACAACGCTAAGGGCCTTAGGGAATGGTGTGAGAGGATGGAAAAGAAGGAAAGCCAAGAAGACGAGCGGGACCGAGCCTGGCTGACCCATTCCCAGGGACAAATGGATAAGATGTTAGATTTATTTGGGAAACTAGTTGACCACCTTACTGTTACAACCCGACTCGTGGGACTGCAACAAATGGAGGAGGAAGGTGCAATCTGATCAGTCTCTCTCCCCCTGGAGTTGCACCAAGCAGTCTTTTATGCTGCACCCACAGGTGCAGCCACTCAGTAATTGCTGCTTGATCACAGCCAGACCAATGATGAAGCAGAGGGGCGTAACACCTCCACCCTCAAAAGAGTTCCTCTAGGAACTCACCAGGACCACAACAAGCCCCTCTGGTCTAGTCACCATCAAACCTGTAAAAACAGAGAGGGAGGGGTAGAGAGAAACATGCAGCACACACACACGCAAAATAACTAAAAACTCAAAACAAACAGGTGATGAGCCGGCCAAAATGAACAAAAGAAGAGAGACCACCTAGACCAGCCCACATAGGGCCGTAGGATCTGGTGACCTCCCTCTACCCTGAATGAGCAGGAACCCAAACCTAACAGAAATAAAGCCACGAAAACTAGACTACCGGACCCACCACAAAACAAAATAGAATCGCTGTTAGAACTACATGCTCTCACCATATAGTTAAGACANACTTAATAAGTCACTTTACTACTTCAGACGAATGCCTCCTAAACTGACCAAACGTCAGAGTGTGAAAGCCACAACGCAGGGCGACTCGGACTCCTCGATTAGCACAGAAACAGGTGCTAATGCTAACAGCATGGAGGCGCTGGCTAATGCTGTTACTGCAGTTCAAACCTCTATTAATTAGTTTCGGGAGGAGAATAGAGCATCTATCGCCTCTCTACATTCGATTCTGAATGTATATGGCAAACGAATAACAGATGTGGAAGAAGGAGTGAACGTATTCGACAAGAGACTGAGCAGCATGGAAGCTTCCCAAACATCGCTAGCTAAACAGAACGAGGCTCTGAGGGAGAAGGTGGCATATTTGGAAAACTACACTAGACGGCAAAATATACGCATCGTGGGGATACCAGAAAACGTAGAGGGCCCACAACCAACAGAATTCATCACCAAACTACTCGTTGACGTGCTTGGGGAGGACAACTTTGAGAGACCACCGTCTGTGGATCGAGCCCACAGGAGTTTAGCCTTCAAACCAGTAGATGGCAACAACAGACCACGGCCATTTATTGTCAAGCTCCACCACTTCCAAACCAAAGAATTAATCCTACGTCTCGCTCAACAAACGACGCTCAGCCTTCTCAGAATCCAAAAAGAAGCTCCATGCCGCGAAGATCAAGTTCGGCCTCTACTATCCGGTCACTCTGCAGTTTACACATAATGGGAAACACATGAAGTTTACCGACCCTGCGGAGGCATTGACCTACATTAATAATAACTTCACTGTGGACAACGGAGGCCCCGCCTCTCACACTGCAGAGAGTGATGACTGAGAGGTAACGTCAATGGACAGGTCAATGCCGATGATCATACATAGAGACATTCGTATTATTAGATTTGGTTATATTTTTATGTTTTTATAGTCTTTTTTTAATGTTTAATTTGCATTGTTCACACTGGCAGTGAGCGTTTCCAGTGTAAAGGTCTACATGTCGTATATAATGCTTTAATGCCTTGTTCGTTTTTATTTTGTAGTTTTAATTTTTTCTATTAATATATGTGTGTGTGTGTGTGTGTGTGTGTGTTTGTGAAAGAATCTCAGAGTTAGTTTCAAACTCAGAGAGGTTAATTTATGGTTAAAAAGTCATTCAAAGCAGGCAAATGTGGGTTTGCAGTAGTATATTCCAAGGGGGGGTTGCCTGTTTAAGGCTTGTTTATATGCTTGCAGGTTGTTTTGATGCATTTCTTTTTTGTTTGTTTTTGTTTTGTTTTGTTTTCCTGGGTGTGCACTTATTCTGCATTTTGACTATCTCAATGGGGTGGAGACAAACATGTTTGAACTGACTGATTCTAACGGCTCAGAGTAATTCATATCCAGTCTCAGGTAAAGATGACTTGAAAATTATAAGTTGGAATGTGAAGGGTTTGAACCAAGCAATTAAAAGGAAGAGGGTTTTCTCTCATTTACAATATCTTGGGGCTTGTTACAACCCGACTCGTGGGACTGCAACAAATGGAGGAGGACTGGACACATGGTAAAAGGTTTTGAGGTATTTGGTTAAAAACGGCCTCCAAAAGGCTGCACGCAAAATGCCACACAGGCAACAAACACCCACGGTCTAATTCAAAACAGAGTAACAAAATGAGCTGAACCCGATCAGTGAGCCACACCCACACAAATTGATCACATCTAGTGGTTGTTCACCACATACAGTTACTGCTCCTGCAGTCCCCGGGCGATCTCCGAAAGGTGGGGTGAATTCACTTCATCCACACACATATCACAAAGTTTCAACCGATTAGTGAGCCACACCCACACAAATTGATCACATCTAGCGGTTCTTTACCACATACAGTTACTGCTCCTGCGGTCCCCGGGCGATCTCCGAAAAGTGGGGTGACTTCACTTCATCCACACACATCACAAACAGGTCAGCCATTTCCAAAAAAAAAGAGAAAAACCTGAAGAAACAATAGACAAGGCTGCAATACCAATCAAGCTGGTGGACCACGACAGGCCTGTGCCAGTAACAGCAAGTCTCCAGAGCCTAAAACTCACCAAAGAACAACAAGAGGGTGCCCATCTCCAAGCCACACACCAAAGCTGCTAAAAGGTCCACCACAGCACAGGCTGCAAAAACAAAACTCAAAACTTTAAAACACCAGGTCCAGCCTCCTCCAATGAGTCCAAATGATCCGGGACGAGCCCCCAATTGTTACAACCCGGCTCGTGGGACTGCAACAAATGGAGGAGGACTGGACACATGGTAAAAGGTTTTGAGGTATTTGATTAAAAACGGCCTCCAAAAGGCTGCACTCAAAATGCCACACAGGCAACAACCACTCACAGGTGCGATCTGATCGGTCTCTCTCCCCCTGGAGTTGCACCAAGCAGTCTTTTATGCTGCACCCACAGGTGCAGCCACTCAGTAATTGCTGCTTGATCACAGCCAGACCAATGATGAAGCAGAGGGGCGTAACACTTACTAAAAAAGATTAAGGTGGTCAAAAAGTATAATATTATACATTTGCTCCTGGGAATGGCTGTTTTGTATTAAGTAAAGTATGCTCATAAAATATACTTGATTTGTTCTATAGCACTTTAAAATGGCTTTTCTGCTGTGTTCATTTGTTGCTTCTGAAAAAGAGCATCCCAGAATGCATGTGTCTGTTCAGTTTACACAGCAGTTTGAATGGACCAATGTAAATAACAGAATAAATGCATTATTGTAAATAATGCCCCAATGGTCTCTATCATTTACTATTTTAGATGTAGTTTCTATGAGTACAACACAAACTTCAGTGATGTACAGTTGGATTACAATACAATCTGTTTAATAACATTTTTCTTCATGCTATACAATTTGTAGGGTACAATGTTGCCATTTTTCACAATTATCACAATATAAATAATGACATGGTAAATGGCCTGTATTTGCAGAGCGCCTTCTAAAGATCTTGGCCAGATCCGGGCCAGATCGTCGTCGTGAATGAGAATGAGTTCTCCATCGACTCATCTGGATACATATAGGTTAAATAAAACAAATAAATAAATCTACAACCTCCTACAGTGCTTCACAACACAATCAGTCATTCACCTATTCACAAACTGGTGGTGATGACCTACAATGTAGCTACAGCTGCCCTGGGGATTACTGACAGAGGTGAGGCTGCCGTACACTGGCACCACCGATCCCTCTGACGACCACCAGCAGGCAAGGAGGGTGAAGTGTCTTGCAAAAGTACATGACTGCAACAGATTGGCCTTATAATAAAATAAAATACAGTATATAAAAATAAGAACTCTGGCAAATAAACAATACGTCTGACCCCAGCATGCCATTTTAACCTCTAATCAAACAATACATCTCTTATGACATAACAAAACATATATGCAACCACTGGTAACTTCCAAAATTAAATGTAGTCATGCTCCAAGAGGTGCTGTGGTAAGTACAGTGGTGCTGAAATCCAGCCAGACAGTCTTGCTCTCAGGATGTAGCCACTTGCTTCTTGTCCTACATCTCCAGGGGGCAGTGGTGGTGGGAGTGGGTCATCCATTTCCTCTGGCTCAAGGACATCACCATGGGTCAGGCAAACATTATGTAAGAATGCACAGGCAGTTACCACTTGTGTGCAAAATGCTACTTTGACCTCCATTGCTTTGAACAGGGTCGTGCGCCAGCGTGCTTTCATCATGCCAAAGGCACGTTCAATTACTGAACGAGCACGGGTATGGCAGTTGTTGAATCGTTGCTCAATTCGGTCCTGCAGTGGCTGTTTGTATGGGGTAATGATGGCTATGGGCCACTGAATGCAGGGATATCCTCCATCGCCCACAATAAAGTAGCCAGGTGGGGGGTAGTCAGCATTCACATACACAGGGCTGCTCTTGAGAATGCGAGTGTCGTGGACTGAGCCAGGAAATCCTGCAAAAATGTTCAGGAATCGTCCGCTGGAGTCACAGATGGCCGGCATTTGGATAGAGTAGAACTGCTTATAGTTAAAGTAGTCCTCTTTGTTGTGGTTTGGGGGCTTGATTCAGATATGGCAGCCATCCACTGCACCTACTGCCTTATCAAAGGCTTTGTGGTGGGCTAAACGGCCAAATCCTTTCCCAATGTCCTCCAAGCCATGCTTTGGATAACAGATCACTTTGTGAGCAATGTCCATCACAGCTTGTGCAGTTCTGTGCACAGCCCGGAAAACTGTTGACCTTGGCACAGAGAATGCTCTGGCAATAACACTGTAGGAGATTCCATGTGCAAGCCAATAAAGAAACATCAGGATCTCCAGAGCATAGCCCCAGCCGTGATCTTGATCCCTCTTCAAAATCCTCATCACACCATTGATGGAATTCCTTGTTAGGTGGTAGTCTGGTCTCATGTCCTGATCAGGATCCATATACACACGAAGGACTGGCATGGTCTGGTTCAGTCTGGTGTACGTGCGCTGTCCTCCAGCCTAAGATGTATTTAGAAGAACATGACATTAGACATTTTAGATATAAAGAATAGCTTTAATATCAGTTAGAATGCTCAGAGAAACCAGTGGAAACTGATAAATCACAATCACAGTTGACAGTATGTGTGTATTGGTGGATGCTTGTACATGGGCCATTAGGGTTGACTCATATGCTGTGTGATGAGGTAATCTGTTCATGCCATGGTTAATGGTTTGTTGGGATTATTTGTTAGGATAATTCACAATGCATTTGACTGAGATGTGTCAGTGGATTACAAATAGCCCTCAATTGTGAATAATGCCAACTACTTTTAATATAGACAGCTATTCCCCATCCCAATGCAAGCAATCTAAGATGCTAGGGGACGATTTATGACGTTTTAGTGCCTTTCCTGGCTGGAATACAACTTCACACCCAGCTATAGAGGGTAGTGACAGATTTTTCTGCAGTCAACAGCGTGTTTCATTATAATTACCGTTCGAAGAAACTCCCTCACGAAAGTGATAGTCTGACGTATGCGCCTCCTTCGGTTCCTGCGTTTGATTCTCCTCCAAATGATTATTTGTTGCAGTTTTAATATTTCCTGCAGCAAATTGGCACAAACTGCAACCGGCAACTCCATTTTGAATGTCGCAGATATTCGACGCGGAGATTGGACGCAGTTGGCGCAGGTCGATGACGTATTGCTCACCATCCCAATTCGGCAATTATTTGCACACTTGTGTACTACGCACTCGAAGCCTTACAGCTCACTTCCTCTAAGCGCACTTCACAGAAGGGTGTAGGGCGTAGTACGAGTATTGAAATAGGGCCTACTTCGAAATCTACCACTCATTTTTGGAGATTTAGTTTGTCCAAATGATCAGCACTGGTATCTTCTGCTGCTATTGCTTCAGATAGTGAATATTGTATTTTCACCAGTGTTGTCAAAAGGCATTACTATTTTCTTGAAACACTTGATCGCTGAACACCACCGGTTATTTAAACATTTGTTTCCACATAAGAAGCTACTACCAAAGCATCATTTCATGGTGCATTATGCGACATGTATACTCAAAACAGGGCCAGTTTTGCATAGCTGGTGCATGCGTTACGAAGCCAAACACAATTTCTTTAAAAAACAGATAAAAAGTTTCAAAAATGTAACTAAAACATTGGCAATTGTCAGGGACCAAGCAGGCAAGCAGCAGGACAAAGGTGTGAAAATGATCCTCCATTTATTCTCTTGTAACAAAAATGACAAAAAGTGCCCAAAAACCAAACGACAAATAAAATACATCCAACCTTCACATAACTGAACTGAACTAAAAACTCCTTTCACTCAAACACACAGGAAATATATACACAATAGGCTAGCCTAAACCTAACAAGGAGGGAAGGGCAAAAGTAAAGACACTAAGATAACTATAAATAAACACTAAAAACTAATTAATCCCATAAATAAACACAAACAAATCCCTAACTAATATATCCCAACACAGACTTATACACAGCATTAGAGTCCAGAGTTTGAGGTTTCCTTCACAGGCCGGTCCCCTGCTTCCAGCCATCAGATGGTTTGCTCCACTTCCTGGAGTTGGAAACATAAATGAAATCAGATGATCAAAAGGTAAGATGTTACTAAATGTGTGCACCCATAATAGTAAGACATCTTAAAATATTGCAAATAAATGTAAAGATAGACAAACTAATATAAAGAAACAGTTAAAGGGGATACTAACATTGAGAACGTGTGGGAGGAACCCCCACAGCAATAAAACATCAAAGTCACATTTCTTTCATTTGGCATACATTTGACCCCAAGAGACTGACCAGGCAAAATGATTCCTTTAAATGCCTTAGACTGTGGTGATGAGATTGCAGAGACTCTTCAGCTGCCATAGAACACCAACGTGTTAAATGTTTGATGGGCCAAACACCATGGAAATATGTATCATGCAGACTTGGGTGTTTGTGTAAAAGTTCATTGTGATATGCCAGTTTTTCATAAGATCCACAGTGTTGTTGTGAAAGATGAGAGGTTACTGTTGGTTACTTTTGCGATGCAAACAGTGTGTTTGAATTTCAACGTTTTTCATGTGTTTTCTACAAGAAATGACCCTCATATTTGTGTTGAAGAACTTTTGTGTTCTAAAGCTTTTGATTTACAGGTGTCATGCAGTCATGGTAATGCCAGTTTTTATATTGTACCATACTGTTTCCTGTGAACAATAAAGGTGGCTGTTAAGACTGATTTCTGATCTATTTTTTGTACATTTAAAAAAAAAAAAGCTTGGTTGTTTGTAATGATTAGTAATGAATAGTTAGTGTTTGAAATATAATAACATTTGATTATTTGTAATTCTATAAAGAGTAAAAAGAAGATATATATTCTGAGTACACTTTACAGAAAAAATTCAATTCTAATAAGATTAAAAATGTTTTACATCCAGAGCAAAATTTGATACTATTAAGAATAAATTGGATTCTACTGTGAATAAAATATTTTTTTAATTCAGAGTAAAATTCTTCCCTGTTTAGAGCAACATTCAATTCCATTCTGAGTAAAATTCAGTTCAACTTTGAGTAAAACTATGGTAGAGTAAAAAAATATTTACACAGCACAGAGTAAATTATCATCGCATGGAGTAAAATGTTTGCACTAAATAGAGTAAATTTTACTCTGTGAGTTCAACTCTGTCTCTAGAGTAAATTTCACTCTATTTAGACTGGGACCAAATACAGTCTTTTTAAGAGTAAACTTTTTTTCAATTTGAGTAAAATGTACTCCACAAATTTTACTGTGTAGGACCAGGGCAGCTAACCCTGAGCTAATGTTATTGTCTGCTGCACAGAAACACCCAAGTTATAAATAAAAATACCCCATGACAAAATCATTCTGTAATGTGCACATTTATGTTACACAATCACAAACATCCCACTAAAAATGAACTCCTAGCCCTGATTTCATTATTTATTTACTGATATCAGTTGTTCCCTTGGTCGTAGGTAATTCTCTGGTGTGAGCAGGTGGGTCCCCTCATGTCTACAGAATCAGGCAGGAGCTTCCAGAAGAATGTGCCTAAAGGATCCCTCTGTACTACAGTTATTAATATTTGTTTTATTTATTAAATGAATCTCACTTTATTCATTGCCTGTTTTTGTTCAAGTCCATAAATATATAAACACACACTTGAATCTAAAACGAGCTCTTAACAGTGAGGTGCTAATTTTAATTTATCACAGAGCTAGTGAAATGTGCAATAAAGTAATGATAATTTACTAAATGTGAAACATATCAAAATATCAGAGGTGGAAAGAGTACTAAAATATTCTACTCAAGAAAAACTATAATTACTTTAATGAATTTGTACTCAAGTACAGGTAAAATTACCTGTCTCAAAATCTACTCAAGTAAAAGTAAAAAGTAGCTCATTTCAAATGTACTCTGAGTAAAAATTACTTAGTTACTTTTTTGACTGTATGAGCACTGCACGACTCTCCTTTAGTGTCTGCAGCACTTCCGTGGTTTAATCCAGTATAGACATAAACACATAGACACCCCATTAAGTTCTGGATCACTATCAAAGTGCATAATGAGGCTTCTACATTTAAATATGTCTATGCTGTCTCTTCTCTGTGTCACTCATCCAGTGCTGACCATGGAGCAGTCAGGCAGCCGACACAGTATTTCTGAATGTTGTTTTTTTTTTTACTCAATAATACATAAGAATAAAAATGTAGCAAATTACAATACTTACAAAAAAAAGTACTTAAGTAAAAGTAAAATTACAGATTTAAAAAACTACTTAAAAAGTACAAAATACACAAAAAAATTACTCAATTACAGTAATGCAATTACATGTAATTCATTACTTTCCACCTCTGCAAAATATAAACAAAACTGGAATTAAAATGAGACATTTTGGCAGCACAAAGAACTTGTTAGACGCATGCAGCATTTATTATAATTGTAGGCAGACAGGAGACAGAGCTGGATGGTGGTAGTGAGGAAGATGATTCTCAGTCATGGAAGATAAGCCGAGGACTTTCAGAAAGAGGAGATGTGGTGGTGTGATATTTTCTAGGAGAGAGAGATTTCCAGAGATCTGTAGAAAACAAGAATGTAAGTTATTAGCAGTGTTGGGAGTAACGAGTTACAAAAGTAATTAATTACTGTAATGCATTGCTTTTTGCTGTAACACGGTAATGTAAGGTATTACAGAAGAAAAATCAGTAATATTTTACTCGGTACAAACGTCAGTAACGCGTGCATTACAACGCATTTTTAACCAGGAATCAATTAGTGGGTTTTCTTCAGGGTTCTAATTACGGGGAAACTGAATAAAGGTCCAGTTTTGATATAACATTATTTATATGAACTCCATTTCACTATTTTTGCGGTCCAGATCCCTGACCTGCTTAGTTCAAAAATAGGCTAGCTCATTATGTGAAAAAGTAGGAAATCCAGGAAGCAGTTTTTCTGGAGAATTGAGAGGAGATACAGGAAGATAAGATAGAGAACAGGAAAATAGTCAAATAAAAAACTAGAAAACTAAAGAACGTTCTTGAAAAGGAAAAAGTAGGTAGATTTTTACCCACTACAAATGTTTGTGTATTCCATCTTCACAACAGCATAAGAGCCAATGCCTGGCTGTTAGCTTGCTTTGTCCCAACTCAACAACAAGCGAGGGCGCCATTACGCACGAGGCGAGGCTCGTACATACACGGTTGGATCCCGTAGGTCACTGCCAGGTCGGGTTCAGTTATAACTTTTGTTGTTTTGGAGCAAGACGCTGAAGCTGCTTCCTGCTTCCTTCCACCAATCAACGCGCCCCTCAGTCCCGCGCGCGTCCGAGACAGCCGAAATATCACGTGTGATCTTGCGAGAAAATATACCCTTTACAGAAATGCATTTTTTTGTGACTCCCGGATTCTCTGCTCCGTTTCATATCTGACTCCACGCTGTGACACAAAAAATGGCTCTTAAAAAACACAAAGACCCTAACAGAGTCTCTCTGAACACTTTTAACCCACTAGTTTATTCTAACAGCATTTATCCACCGCGCTCATCTGTCCTCCGTGATCGCTGAGGCTTCTGCTTTGGTGGTTCGGGTGCGCGCTCCACACGCTCCGGACCTGCGTAAAGTCCCGCCTCCTGGTTCGATTGACACCAACAGGCAGCTTTCTCCACACAGTTTATGCAAGTTGAAACTTGAAGCGGGAGACTGTCAATAATGCGGGACATGAGTCTCAATTTGCGGGACGTGTGAAAAGTGATGAAATTGCGGGACTGTCCCGCACAAAGCGGGACATCTGGTCACCCTACCTGTCATGGACCAAGCCTATAGCCTCATCCTCATTAAGCTCCTGATTTTTCAAAAACAAAGTCCTATAACCTCCACAAAGCCAAAAGTTACTATTAGTTTATGTTATCACTTGAAATGCTTAAAAATCTGATAACATATATGAAACCCCTCAAAAGAACATTAATAAAAATGTTACAACAAGCAGTTATTTGTGATGTCATTGTTTATATTAATTTTGTAATATTCACCAGTATATCTAGTTTGGGTTGTACACATTGCAAAAGACAAAACATCCAACAAAACCACGAAATAAATCGGTCTCAACGGCAGATATTTATTAAAGTGCTTTCTGCTTTTAGACAACAGTGCTCTCACAACCTGTTTACAACAATTCTGCTAGTTCAGTATTTCAATATAACAGAATACTATAACTTTAATCAAAATATGAAAATGTTATTGTTAAAGTTATTAAATCAATGAAAAATTCAGGCAACAATTTAGGCCAATTTCAAAATATAACAATGTTGAACTGGAGAAAAACTGGCACTAAGGATTAGGAATAAGTACTTGAAACATTACAGCTACAAATCCTGAAAAATAACTCTGTAGGACTGCTCCAAACTCTTGGATATACGGCTACATTTCTTGATGTAAAGAAGATGACAACCTTTTACTTTTAGCATTTCATACTCGTGAGAACTCCTGTAGAATGCGTCCATCAGGACACATTTAAATTCTTCATGTGTTCGAGGCCTCGAATCATGTATCGGCACATTAGAGAATGCTTCGAAGCGCTTCATGTGGCTTCATTTGGCACATCACTATAAATTACCACAGTAATTTAAATTAATCTTTAAAAAAGCAACATTTCAAAATTATGGAATTAATATTTCAAACACTTATTGCAGAAAAATGTATCCAATAAGATCCTGTGTGTAATGAGAGTATGCCTCAACAGCTGGATCCACACCAGAAGTAGTTTTCACACATACCGCATCATCTCTTCCTTTTTATCCAAACTGATCAATCCAGTGTACCCACAGTTCAAGATCTCTTCAGTGATGTCTTGAAGAGTTGTCTCGTTTGCTGACTGAACCTGAAATAAGACAATTTCCACAACTTTTAACATCATTCGGAGGAGTGTGCATCAGCCAAGAGGTAGCCAAGATAAGTACCTCCCCAGATAGCAAGCTTACGTTGAAACAATATTGATTTTTCATCTGAATCATCAAAATGGTTGACATTGAAATCTTGATGCAAACTAGATGTTGAATCAATGTTGCAAAACTGATGAATTCTGACAGAGACAGCAGGGATACTGTGATTATTTTTCTCAATTGAAAAATGAGTGAAAATGCATTGATCTGTAGTTGTGTTGAAATTTCAATGTTGTTTCAATATTCAGGTTAATTGAAATACAATTGTAATTACATTGGTCTATAGTTAATAAATCAACATTGTTTCAATATTAAATTTGGGTGCAAAATGATATTGATTCAATGATTTAACATTGACAATGCAATGTGGATTCTACATTGTTTCAATGTAAGCTTGCTATATCAGTACCTCTAATATCGAAATACTGGCGCATTGAAAAATGCAACAATTATTTCAGTCAGAGCAGTCCTTAAAACACAGCAGGCAAGACACAAACTTGGTCCCATTTGGAAACATAATCCTGTTTTGCTTGGCGTTAAAGGTATGATTTTGGGATGATTACAATGCTGAACTGTCTTTGTCTCCCACACCAGTTTATGTTGTATAAGATATAAAACGTTTTGCTTTGTAACTATTTTGTTGTAGGGAAATTGATGCTTTGTAACAGCTGTCCTAGTGTTCTCACCTTCGATAAAAGATCAGAAAAGTGCTCATCGCTCACATCATTTATCCCCATGTCTTCAAAGTCAGGGGATCCAGTGCACAAGACTTTATAGCACCAAGGCATCATAAAGTTTGGAGATGGTCCACCTTGAGCCAAACTGGCAGCCATAATTTCTCCAACAGTCCTGGCATACAAAATGAAAAAGCAAGTTTTAGGTCCTGTCATTCAATGTTCTTAGTCATTTTTGACATCTACAATTTATTTGTTTACAAGTTTCTAATAAATGCTACCAAAAAAACAAGCAATCGTTCAGCTTAATCAAGATTACCAACCAATTATAACAGAAGGATTTATGTGGAAAACAAATGCATTGCTTTCAGATACATTACTTTGCTATAACCATTATTATTAATATACTGCTCACAAAAATTAAAGGAACACTTTAAAGAAACATATTAGATACATCAGATCTCAATAGGAAGTTGGATATCTATACAAATAATGACAGGGCAATGTCTTAGGAACAAAAGGATGCCAAGTCTTTTAATGGAAATAAAAGTTTTCAGCCTACAGAGGGCTCAATTGTGTAGACACCCTAAAATCAGAGTGAAATGAAGATGTGGCAGGCTAGTCCATTATTTCAAAAACTTAATTTCTGCAACTCAAAATGCTTTTCAGTATCTTGTGTGGACCCCACGAGCTTGTGTGCATGCTTGACAACGTCGGGGCATGCTCCTAATGAGACAACGGATGGTGTCTTGTGGCATTTCCTCCCAGATCTGTGTGAGGGCATCCCTGAGCTCTTGTACAGTCTGAGGAGCAACCTGGCGCCGCCTAATGGACCGAAACATAATGTCCCACAGATGTTCTATTGGGTTTAAGTCAGGGGATCGTGAAGGCCATTCAATTGTTTCAATTCCTTCATCCTCCAGGTACTGCCTGCATACTCTTGCCACATGAGGCCGGGCATTGTCGTGCATTAGGAGAAAACCAGGACCTACTGCATCAGCGTAGGGTCTGACAAAGGGTTCAAGGATTTCATCTGGATACCTTATGGCAGTCAGAGCACCATTTCCTAGGCAGTAGAGGTCTGTGCGTCCCTCCATGGATATGCCTCCCCAGACCATCACTGACCCACCACCAAACCTGTCATGTTGAACGACGTTGCAGGCAGCATAACGTTCTCCTTGTCTTCTCCAGACTCTTTCACATCTATCACAGGTGCTCAGGGTGAACCTGCTCTCGTCTGTAAAAAGTACAGGGCGCCAGTGGCGGACTTGCCAATTCTGGTGTTCTTGAGCAAATGCCAGTCGAGCTCTACGGTGCTGGGCAGTGAGCACAGGGCCCACTACAGGATGTCGGGCCCTCAGGCCATCTTCATTAAGTCTGTTCCTGATTGTTTGGGTAGAGACATTCACACCAGTGGCCCTCTGGAGGTCATTCTGTAGGGCACGAGCAGTACTCAGCCAGTTCCGCCTTGCACAAAGGAGCAGGTATCGGTCCTGCTGATGGGTTGTGGACCTTCTACGGCCCTGTCCAGCTCTCCGAGAATAACCGCCAGTCTCCTGAAATCTCCTCCATGTTCTGGAGATTGTGCTGGGAGACACATTAAACCTTCTTGTTGCAGCACGTGTGGATGTGTCATCCTGGAGAAGTTGGACAACCTGTGCAACTTCTGTAGGGTTAAGGAATCGCCTCATGCTGCCAGTAGAGATAATTACTCAAGCCAAAACTAGCACGAGTGGAAAACCAGCCAAAAAAGATCAAGAGGGAGAAACGGAAATGACCTCCACATGTTAAACCAGTCCTGTTTTGAGGGTTTTGTAATTGTTGCCACTTTAGTGCACCTGTCGTTAAGTCCATGAACACCAATACAGCTGAAAGTGATTAACAATGCCCTCAGCTGTTTAATCAACCAGAAAATTATCAGACAGGTTTATTTGATTTCATGACAGGCCCAATAAAAAAAGTGTTCCTTTAATTTTTGTGAGCAGTTTATTTGCATGGTTTATAAATATAATTAAATTCAGAATAAAAAACAAGAGATAAAACACTTACCGGAAATTACCCTTATCCAAATCAGACTGGGAATATTTTGGTCAGCAGCCATGTTCTCCTGTCAAGAAGAAGCGCCTCTCAATCTGTCAGGCTCGGCCTTCCAGCCCTCCTGTTTTCCAGATCCCTGCTCACCTGTGTCTCGTCTCCCCTGCTTCAGACGCGAAACCCCCGCTCACTCCGGCTCCCGGGACCAGAGTTGTTCTCATCGCCCCGGCTCCAGAACCCGAGCCGCCGCCTCTCATCGCCCCGGCTCCAGAACCCGAGCCGCCGCCTCTCATCGCCGGGCTCCAGTCACCGCCAGAGACCCAGGCCGCCGGGCTCCAGTCCAAGTTCAAGTCAGAGACCCAGGCCGCCGGGCTCCAGTCCAAGTCCAAGTCAGAGACCCAGGCCGCCGGGCTCCAGTCCAAGTCCAAGTCAGAGACCCAGGCCGCCGGGCTCCAGTCCAAGTCCAAGTCAGAGACCCAGACTGCAGCAGCGACTCATCCGCCTGCAGCAGAGACTCGTCCGCCTGCCAGCTTCCCGCCTGCAGCAGAGACTCAGCCGCCTGCCAGCTTCCCGCCTGCAGCAGAGACTCAGCCGCCTGCCAGCCTCCAGTCTGCAGCAGCGACTCATCCGCCTGCAGCAGAGACTCATCCGCCTGCCAGCCTCCAGGCTGCAGCAGCGACTTATCCGCCTGCAGCAGAGACTCATCCGCCTGCCAGCCTCCAGTCTGCAGCAGCGACTCATCCGCCTGCAGCAGAGACTCATCCGCCTGCCAGCCTCCCGACTGCAGCAGAGACTCATCCGCCTGCAGCAGAGACTCATCCGCCTGCAGCAGAGACTCATCTGCCTACCAGCCTCCAGTCTGCAGCAGCGACTCAGCCGCCTGCCAGCCTCCAGTCTGCAGCAGCGACTCGTCCGCCTGCAGAAGAGATTCGTCCGCCTGCCAGCCTCCAGTCTGCAGCAGAGACTCATCCACCTGCAGCAGAGACTCATCCGCCTGCCAGCCTCCAGTCTGCAGCAGCGACTCAGCCGCCTGCCAGCCTCCAGTCTGCAGCAGCGACTCGTCCGCCTGCAGCAAAGATTCGTCCGCCTGCCAGCCTCCAGTCTGCAGCAGAGACTTGTCCGCCTGCAGCAGAGACTCGTCCTCCTGCCAGCTTCCAGTCTGCAGCAGAGACTCGTCCGCCTGCAGCAGAGACTCGTCCGCCTGCCAGCTTCCAGTCTGCAGCAGAGACTCGTCCTCCTGCAGCAGAGACTCATCCGCCTGCAGCAGAGACTCATCCGCCTGCCAGCCTCCAGTCTGCAGCAGAGACTCATCCGCCTGCAGCAGAGACTCATCCGCCTGCCAGCCTCCAGTCTGCAGCAGCGACTCAGCCGCCTGCCAGCCTCCAGTCTGCAGCAGCGACTCGTCCGCCTGCAGCAGAGACTCGTCCGCCTGCCAGCCTCCAGTCTGCAGCAGAGACTCGTCCTCCTGCCAGCTTCCAGTCTGCAGCAGAGACTCGTCCGCCTGCAGCAGAGACTCGTCCGCCTGCCAGCTTCCAGTCTGCAGCAGAGACTCGTCCGCCTGCAGCAGAGACTCGTCCGCCTGCCAGCTTCCAGTCTGCAGCAGAGACTTATCCGCCTGCAGCAGAGACTCGTCCGCCTGCCAGCTTCCAGTCTGCAGCAGAGACTCATCCACCTGTAGCAGAGACTCGTCTGCCTGTCAGCTTCCAGTCATCGCCAGGGACCCAGCCGGTCCTCCAGTCATCGCCAGGGACCCAGCCGGTCCTCCAGTCATCGCCAGGGACCCAGCCGGTCCTCCAGTCATCGCCAGGGACCACCCAGCCGGTCCTCCAGTCATCGCCAGGGACCACCCAGCCGGTCCTCCAGTCATCGCCAGGGACCACCCAGCCGGTCCTCCAGTCATCGCCAGAGACCCGCCAGCCGGTCCTCCAGTCCTCGCCAGAGACCGGCCAGCCGGCCGTCCAGTCCTCGCCAGAAACCCGCCAGCCGGCCGTCCAGTCCTCGCCAGAGACCCGCCAGCCGGCCGTCCAGTCCTCGCCAGAGACCCGCCAGCCGGCCGTCCAGTCCTCGCCAGGGACCACCCAGCCGGCCCTCCAGTCATCGCCAGAGACCCGCCAGCCGGCCCTCCAGTCATCGCCAGAGACCCGCCAGCCGGCCCTCCAGTCATCGCCAGAGACCCGCCAGCCGACCGTCCAGTCCTCGCCAGAGACCCGCCAGCCGGCCGTCCAGTCATCGCCAGAGACCCAGCGTCCTGTGGGGTTCCTGTGGGAGGTGTTCCTGCCTCCTCCTGGTTTTGAGGACCCCGAGCTTCCTGTGCTCCAGTCCCCTTCAGCCACTCTCCGGCCTGCCGGTCTCCAGTCCGCCTCAGCCACTCTCCCGCCTGCCGGTCTCCAGTCCGCCTCAGCCACTCCCAGATCCGGCCGGCTCCAGCACCCACGTCGCCGGCCCCACAGGCCTCCACGATCTCGCCTCCTGCACCCACGTCGCCGACCCCCCAGATCCAGCCGGCTCCAGCACCCTCGTCGCCGGCCCCCCAGATACAGCCGGCTCCAGCACCCTCGTCGCCGGCCCCCCAGATCCTGCCGGCTCCAGCACCCTCGTCGCCGGCCCCCCAGATCTGGCCGCCTCCTGTGCCCCCGACGCAGGCCCCCTAGACTCGGTCCTGGTCGGTGTTGGGCGTCCGGTGCCGCCCCTTAAGGGGGGGGGGTACTGTCAGGCTCGGCCTTCCAGCCCTCCTGTTTTCCAGATCCCTGCTCACCAGTGTCTCGTCTCCCCTGCTTCAGTTCCAGTTAATTGGTCCCACCTGCCTCTCGTTCACTTAATCACCAATTCACCCTCATCCTCATGTATTTAAGCCCTGTCTGTTTTCTGTTCCTTGTCGAGTCATTGTTAGTTGTCAGTTGTGTTTCAGTCAGTCCTGCGTATTCTGTTCTCTCATTAAAATCTTTTCAACCGCCTCACCTGCATTTGGGTCCTCCTCCTTCACCTTCAGCGCAGCAATTCGTGACACAATCCCTGCAATCATTTCTAGAAACACACCAAAACATGTTTTAAATAAAAATTAATCCAATACAGTTGTGGAACTAGACAAAAATTATTTGGTTAATTTCAATTTATTGACAAGTCTTACACTGCTAGGCCAAAAGAAAAATGGCCACCTGGATTTAACCAAGTAAATAGGTAAATCCTAGAGTTTCACCATATATTTTCTATCATAAGCTAATGCAGGAGATAGGTGTAGGAGACTATTTTCATGATCAGCCTGTATTGTAAACTCTGAGTGACTGATTATAATCAGAAATAATCATTAAAAATGGTTTTTCAGTGAACCACACCTTTAAACAACCATGTGGAAAGACTCATCTGGTGGTGGTGGAAAAGATGTTAGTCTGTGTGAGAAGGGTCAGATCATTGGCGTGCATCAAGCAGAAAAAACATCTAAGGAGGTTGCAGAAACGACTAAAACTGGGTTCAGAACTGTTCAACGCATTATTAAGCACTGGTGTGATGAGTCCAGATGGACCCTGTTCCACAGTGATGGGTGCATCAGGGTAAGAAGAGAGGCAGATGAAGTGATGCACCCATCATGCCAGTGCCTACTGTACAAGCCTGTGGGGGCAGTGCTATGATCTGGGGTTGCTGCAGTTGGTCAGGTCTAGGTTCAGCAACAGGATGTGCTCCAAGAATGAGGTCAGCTGACTACCTGAATATACTGAATGACCAGGTTATTCCATCAATGGATTTGTTCTTCCTTGATGGCACGACCATATTCCAAGATGACAATGCCAGGATTCATGGGGCTCAAATAGTGAAAGAGTGGTTCAGGGAGCATGAGACATAATTTTCACACATGGATTGGCCACCACAGAGTCCAGACCTGAACCCCATTGAGAATCTTTGGGATGTGCTGGAGAAGGCTTTGTGCAGCGGTCAGACTCTACCATCATCAATGCAAGATCTTGGTGACACATTAATGCAACACTGGATAGAAATAAATCTGGTGACGTTGCAGAAGCTGATGGAAACAACGCCACAGCGAATGTGTGCTGTAATCAAAGCTAAAGGTGGTCGAACAAAATATTAGAGTGTGAGTTGTTTTTGGGGGGGCCAGGAAGGGTATTTATGCAATTGTAAATTGGTCAAGTCGAAATTGGCCCAAAACTTAATATATTTTAGTACAGTACACTCTAAAGAAGATGATAAAAAATTTTCAATGCTGAGAAATTTTAACTACTAACAGGTAAATAAAGACTTTAATTGTCAAAAAAGACACATGAAGTCTTTGAAATGATAGTATTTTACCTGTCAAAAATTCCTTCCGGAGGGCTCCTGTATCTATACCAGCTTCACCCATAATGGTGACTTTTAGCTGGTTTATGGGGGAGGATTTATTTGGCGTTGCCACTGTACAATGCCTCTTTCCAGCATGCTGTGACGAGACACTGTGATGTCGAAGCTGATTTCCTCTGTTGATACAGCACTGGATATTTCTGTCATCACATCTGCAAGACTAAAATCAGTAGTGTAAATTAGAACTGTTAAAAAAATTAGCTAGAACTAGAATCTGTGAAAGATGAGTATTTTTTTCATAAATATATATAAAAATATTAACTATTCAGTCTGCATTTGTCTATTTTACATATAAGTCAATATACACATGGTACACTGTATGACAGGAATGCCAAAATAAACATAATAAATTAACATGACTGGTGATGTATAAACTCTGTAAGCTATTTTTAATCATTTTTCTTTGGAAACAATCATAGGTGATCTTTTTACATGTATAAATTACTTTTTCACTCCACATCCAAGTGATTCGGCAGCATGTTCCGGTCTGGCCGAGGTTTCCTCAAGACTGAGGAGGAAAAGGAGGGGTTACGACAGGATTATGAATGATTCTCTGTTAATTGCTATTAGTAACGTTCCCTCACCTGTCTCCACAATAGCTGGCATGAATCGGTAAAAAATCCAGTGCATATTTCTCCTGACAAACTGGACAAGCAGCCTAAAAGGAAACAAACACACAATGTTTCTGACCACAATTTCTAAGCCACAGGTGAAATATCTTCAGAATAACCAGAAAAGACCAGGGGCCTCATTTATCAAATATTCGTAGAAACGTTCCTATATTCCCTCCTACGGATGAAATTTAGAATGTGTGAACGAACAGTCAAAAGTCTGATTTATGAAACATGCGGTGGCCTCTCGTACGCATGTTCCTCCACAATCGTCTGATGATAAATCCCACATGTGCGCATTCAGGCGCACGTGTTCATGTACCGTCATTTACATACAGAAACGCCCTGAATTAACCATATTTGGTCACACTACATCCTCAGGTTGGGAGGGGATTCCCTGGGTTCTTCCCGGAAAAAAAAAAGGAAAAACTTTATTGACAGCGAGATCGAAACACTGGACACTCGACAACCAGTGTTGCCAACTCTTTTCGACCCCCTCAACAACTTTTTATTCCAAACAGTGCCTAGCGACAAACCTAGCAGCTTTTCTGAGGAGCCTTTGCTACTTTCTGTAGAACTTTCTCGTAGATATAGACCCCATAGCGGTCCACATCACCTCCTGCTCTAGTGCGCATGTCGAGCGCAGAAAGAGATAAACATATCTTGTTGTGCTGTAGGTTGTACAAATCGTTTTGATAAAAACAACAAAAAGCGCAAGTTCTACAGAATTCCATCGACTCGCACCCCTTTCAAAGCAAACAGAAGACGTCTTTGGTTGAAAGCTATCAGAAGAAGCGACTGGAACGAGCAGATCATTAAAAATGCTAAAATCTGCAGCGATCACTTCATATCAGGTAAGTCTCGGCTAACAACAAGCTAACTAGCGCTGTGGGTTTTCTAAACGTAATTACTGAACTATAAATATATAATATACACTGCTCCCAAAAATTAAAGGAACACTTTAAAGAAACACATTAGATACATCAGATCTCAATATGAAGTTGGATATCTATACAAATAACGACAGGGCAATGTCTTAGGAACAAAAGGATGCCAAGTCTTTTAATGGAAATAAAAGTTTTCAGCCTACAGAGGGCTCAATTGTGTAGACACCCTAAAATCAGAGTGAAATGAAGATGTGGCAGGCTAGTCCATTATTTCAAAAACTTAATTTCTGCAACTCAAAATGCTTTTCAGTATCTTGTGTGGCCCCCACGAGCTTGTGTGCATGCTTGACAACGTCGGGGCATGCTCCTAATGAGACAACGGATGGTGTCTTGTGGCATTTCCTCCCAGATCTGTGTGAGGGCATCCCTGAGCTCTTGTACAGTCTGAGGAGCAACCTGGCGCCGCCTAATGGACCGAAACATAATGTCCCACAGATGTTCTATTGGGTTTAAGTCAGGGGATCGTGAAGGCCATTCAATTGTTTCAATTCCTTCATCCTCCAGGTACTGCCTGCATACTCTTGCCACATGAGGCCGGGCATTGTCGTGCATTAGGAGAAAACCAGGACCTACTGCATCAGCGTAGGGTCTGACAAAGGGTTCAAGGATTTCATCTGGATACCTTATGGCAGTCAGAGCACCATTTCCTAGGCAGTAGAGGTCTGTGCGTCCCTCCATGGATATGCCTCCCCAGACCATCACTGACCCACCACCAAACCTGTCATGTTGAACGACGTTGCAGGCAGCATAACGTTCTCCTTGTCTTCTCCAGACTCTTTCACGTCTATCACAGGTGCTCAGGGTGAACCTGCTCTCGTCTGTAAAAAGTACAGGGCGCCAGTGGCGGACTTGCCAATTCTGGTGTTCTTGAGCAAATGCCAGTCGAGCTCTACGGTGCTGGGCAGTGAGCACAGGGCCCACTACAGGACGTCGGGCCCTCAGGCCATCTTCATGAAGTCTGTTCCTGATTGTTTGGGTAGAGACATTCACACCAGTGGCCCTCTGGAGGTCATTCTGTAGGGCACGAGCAGTGCTCAGCCTGTTCCGCCTTGCACAAAGGAGCAGGTATCGGTCCTGCTGATGGGTTGTGGACCTTCTACGGCCCTGTCCAGCTCTCCGAGAATAACCGCCAGTCTCCTGAAATCTCCTCCATGTTCTGGAGATTGTGCTGGGAGACACATTAAACCTTCTTGCTGCAGCACGTGTGGATGTGCCATCCTGGAGAAGTTGGACAACCTGTGCAACTTCTGTAGGGTTAAGGAATCGCCTCATGCTGCCAGTAGAGATAATTACTCAAGCCAAAACTAGCACGAGTGGAAAACCAGCCAAAAAAGATCAAGAGGGAGAAACTTGAAATGACCTCCACATGTTAAACCAGTCCTGTTTTGAGGGTTTTGTAATTGTTGCCACTTTAGTGCACCTGTCGTTAAGTCCATGAACACCAATACAGCTGAAAGTGATTAACAATGCCCTCAGCTGNNNATACACTGCTCACAAAAATTAAAGGAACACTTTAAAGAAACACATTAGATACATCAGATCTCAATATGAAGTTGGATATCTATACAAATAACGACAGGGCAATGTCTTAGGAACAAAAGGATGCCAAGTCTTTTAATGGAAATAAAAGTTTTCAGCCTACAGAGGGCTCAATTGTGTAGACACCCTAAAATCAGAGTGAAATGAAGATGTGGCAGGCTAGTCCATTATTTCAAAAACTTAATTTCTGCAACTCAAAATGCTTTTCAGTATCTTGTGTGGCCCCCACGAGCTTGTGTGCATGCTTGACAACGTCGGGGCATGCTCCTAATGAGACAACGGATGGTGTCTTGTGGCATTTCCTCCCAGATCTGTGTGAGGGCATCCCTGAGCTCTTGTACAGTCTGAGGAGCAACCTGGCGCCGCCTAATGGACCGAAACATAATGTCCCACAGATGTTCTATTGGGTTTAAGTCAGGGGATCGTGAAGGCCATTCAATTGTTTCAATTCCTTCATCCTCCAGGTACTGCCTGCATACTCTTGCCACATGAGGCCGGGCATTGTCGTGCATTAGGAGAAAACCAGGACCTACTGCATCAGCGTAGGGTCTGACAAAGGGTTCAAGGATTTCATCTGGATACCTTATGGCAGTCAGAGCACCATTTCCTAGGCAGTAGAGGTCTGTGCGTCCCTCCATGGATATGCCTCCCCAGACCATCACTGACCCACCACCAAACCTGTCATGTTGAACGACGTTGCAGGCAGCATAACGTTCTCCTTGTCTTCTCCAGACTCTTTCACATCTATCACAGGTGCTCAGGGTGAACCTGCTCTCGTCTGTAAAAAGTACAGGGCGCCAGTGGCGGACTTGCCAATTCTGGTGTTCTTGAGCAAATGCCAGTCGAGCTCTACGGTGCTGGGCAGTGAGCACAGGGCCCACTACAGGACGTCGGGCCCTCAGGCCATCTTCATGAAGTCTGTTCCTGATTGTTTGGGTAGAGACATTCACACCAGTGGCCCTCTGGAGGTCATTCTGTAGGGCACGAGCAGTGCTCAGCCTGTTCCGCCTTGCACAAAGGAGCAGGTATCGGTCCTGCTGATGGGTTGTGGACCTTCTACGGCCCTGTCCAGCTCTCCGAGAATAACCGCCAGTCTCCTGAAATCTCCTCCATGTTCTGGAGATTGTGCTGGGAGACACATTAAACCTTCTTGCTGCAGCACGTGTGGATGTGCCATCCTGGAGAAGTTGGACAACCTGTGCAACTTCTGTAGGGTTAAGGAATCGCCTCATGCTGCCAGTAGAGATAATTACTCAAGCCAAAACTAGCACGAGTGGAAAACCAGCCAAAAAAGATCAAGAGGGAGAAACTTGAAATGACCTCCACATGTTAAACCAGTCCTGTTTTGAGGGTTTTGTAATTGTTGCCACTTTAGTGCACCTGTCGTTAAGTCCATGAACACCAATACAGCTGAAAATGATTAACAATGCCCTCAACCAGAAAATTATCAGACAGGTTTCATTGATTTCATGCCAGGCCCAATAAAAAAGTGTTCCTTTAATTTTTGTGAGCAGTGTATATAATATGAATAATTAATCGCTCAAGCTTGTAAGTTAATGTGCCTTGGTTCACTTTTGCTCCTTTGTGTTGCTAAACCTGAATGCTACAAGCTAGGCCTAGCCGACCTGTGGCTACCATGAAATGCTATCATGAACGTAAGTTACTAGAATGCTCTGTATTTGTACAGGAGAGGCATCTGACGACTATGACAGTCCCGACTTTGTCCCGTCTATCTTCCCATATTCAACCCAGGCTGGAAAAGACAACGAGGCTAAATTAGATCGGTAAATATGACGACAGGCTGGTCTTTGTTGTTTAGTGATTGAAACATGCTACACAGACATCTCGGTTAAGAGTTGGGATGTGTGGGTGTGTATTATTTACTGAGTTGAAATGAGGATCTAATAAACCTAGTGGTTAACCAAGTAAAGTAACTGTTTTTTGTACTAAATGTTTGCTCTCTTCAGTGTGTTTCAGATATAAAAGAAAAAGACGAAGGGATGAAACCCCCAGCAGATGTACAGAACATCAGTCTACACCCACTTCCCTCTCTTCAAACGATGGTGGAATGGAGCCTGGTGATGATCTTTCTCCTGGTAAGAACACCTAACTAACCTGATCAACACGCTCTGTAAACCTGTTTGGATTATTATTATGGAAAAAATCTGCCAAAGACATTAACTACCAATGTGTTTCTAGATGTTAACATGTTAGTAATGTATGATGACAAAGGCAGAAAAGGTTTAACTTGGTTGTTGTCATGTTTAAATATTTGTTGTGAAGGCCAGTAAGTTATGTAGCTATTATCTGCTTGTCCAATTTTTTATGATCACCCAGAGAATGTAAGTGTTGACTTTCCCTTTTTTATTTTTCAGAAGCTATGGTTCCAAAAGCTGATCATGATGACCTCAAACAGAAGTACCGCCAACTTCAAACCGAGTGTGACAACCTGCGCGTGGACATCAACAAACTGAAAGCTGAGAATGAAGACTTAAAAACGTGAGTCAGGGCTACACAGTTCTCATTTGCATCCCTCCAGTGTAAAGCCGTCCAGGTACTGTTTTTCTCTGGTCTGACCAGTGCCCTCTTTAATTGGCTCCTGCAGACGGTTAAAGACAGTGTGGAGGTTGTGCGTAGATCTCTGACCCTGGAGGACCATCTGTTGGTCCTCATGAAACTTCGATTGGGGCTCACCAATAAGGATATTGCGTTCAGATTTCATGTCAACGAATGTGACATCTCTAAAATTTTGAGAAGTTGGCTCCCCGTTATGTCTCAGACTTTGAAACCTCTAATCAAGTGGCCAAGTAAGCAAGCCGTATTAAAGAATATGCCAAAATGTTTCAAACCAAAATACCAGCGTTGCAGGTGCATTATTGACTGCACAGAAATCTTTATTAACAGACCCACGAGTTTAACAGCCAGAGCACAAACGTATTCTAACGTATTCTGCGTGGTGCTACTCTGAGGATCCCTCACTTTACCAAAGGAAAACAGCAGCTGTCTGCACAGGAAGTAGAAACATCACGGAGTTTGTCGAACGTTAGAATACATATTGAAAGAGTAATCGGTAGATGGAAAACTTTCAAGATTCTTTCTACTGTGATTCCACTTTCACAGGTAGATCTGTTAGATGACTTTGTTATTGTGTGTGCTGCATTAACTAACATTTGCAAATGTATAGTTCCAAAAAAATAAACCAAGAACTTTGATAAAATATTGAACAGCCAATGATGCATTAAAAGCTTTTATTTTGTGTATGTAAACAGTATCACTTATCAATAACACAATCAGCAACACAAATGTATTTTGTAAGGTGCACACCGTAATTTGAATAACGTATGTGCAAAATTTACAGTGATTAACACGAACAGTTACAATAAATGCTTCAAAGTGCTTTCTTTTTGGCTTCTCTTTTTTTACAATCCCCACAATGCCATTCCTTAACCTTTCTTTTAACTTTGGCACATTCGTAGTGGAAATGCTTATTGCAATTTGCACAGGTGGTGATCTTCCCAAACTCTGGCCTCTGACAATGCGAGCAAGCTCTAGGTGCTTGCTGATTGGGGTCCATGCTACGAGTGATGAGCTGATCCCTCTTTGTCCAAATCACACAGTCACAGTACTGGACACCATATACAAACATGTGAAGCTGCACTTGATAGTAATAATCATGTCGTTTCTTGAGTTGGAATGACTGGTCTAAACAAAAATCTCTGTCCTCACTACTTCCTGTCAGGCCATCTCGGTATTTGTATGGGCACTTTATCTCTACAGTGGAACAATGGAAACCAAACGAAGCCGGATCTTGTTTCTGAACTCTGGATGCGCGCGCATCCGCTTTGTTTATAAACAAAGAAAGGGGTCTATTCCCTACAGATTAGCAAGAAAAACTGTTTGCGCTCCGGACCATTCTTCCATGAGTCAGAAAACAGAATGATCTGCGCATGTGCACGAGCCGTGGCACGAGGATGATCGCGTTACATCGACTGACCAATCATAAACTTTTCTCGGCTGGGCCGTCGAGAAATGTACAGCCACAGAGCTGGAGACCGCTGATTTACGCCTGCTGCTGCAGATTCAAGCTTCTGCTGTTTAGAGGCGGAGCAGGCGTGAATCCGCTGTCACACACAGATCTGTGGCTCATTGGAGTTTTCTTCAGTGACACGGTGATTGTATTTTAACATAAGACACCTGCTCCCTTTTGCTCGGTGCACCTGTGTGCGCCTTTATTATCACGATCTAGATGGAGAGAAAACATAACGGACAAGTGGAGAAACTATGAGGGGAAAAAGCTGCTGTTGAAGAAAACGGTGAATGCACAAACGTGCAGAGCGTCTGTGAGAATGAGGAGAGCAGGAGGTCTGAGCTATGTCCTATAACAGAACTGTTTGGATCACCACACCAAATCTGCCTTAATATCACTTTATTTATACTTTTAGAAATTATTTCACACATCAAAGCACACTGGGCCATTTGGATCATATACTAGTTAATCATTTAAACTAATAAAATAGTTTTTATGTTCCTCCCTTTTAATCCTAAGAAAGACTAACATGTTTTAAAAATCTTAAAGATCAGAAACCAAAATTTCTGAGAAACAAAATACTTCAGACCCTAAAAAAGGAAAAGTGCTATGGTTTTAAAAAAAACCTCTGCAGATGAGTTCATTAAAGTCAAACGTGTGATTACATTATATATATTAGATCTATAGATATAGATAGATCTATATATATTTAATTTTAGATGTTGAGGGGAAAATTAACGCCAATGTGACGTGATGACGTCATCAATATGCAAATTAGCGTGTGACGTCATCTGGCGACATTTGGGTGACTTTCTGGGTGAACCTCAGCTACGGCCCATCATGCTTTTTGCGAAAGATGCCAGCAACTTCCGGTCCACATTTGTTTACATTGAGACGAAGCGATTCCTTCATGCTAATCCTCTTTTTCTGGGCTTTTAGAGACTGAAAACATGCATGAACACCAGCTGTCACAGCTCAAACGGGACACCGTTACACTCCGTCTGCCTACTGAAGCAGAGAGGTGGGGCGATGATCTTAAAGTCTGGCCAAAGCTAACGTAACGTAGCATTTTAGCTACTTTCTGAACTCAGTTGCGTCTGACAGCGAGGCAATAAACAATCTTAAAAGCTCTGAGGCTTCTCAGTACCTACATACCGGTAGTAATAATGTTGGTTGTGTTTTGTTGAAAGAGGTGGGACACAATCTTATTTAGTTAAAAGCAGACGTAGAGCCGAGTCAGAGCCTTAAATCCCTCATCACCAAGCCTGGGTTTTAGTTTCTACATCAGGTGAAATGCAAACAGGATGGCACTTTTAGGTTAATAACTAGTCTAAACGCACGTTAAATTATAACTATTCAGAAAATTGTACACATGAAATCATTCCTGTTGTTGTGAGACTGCTGTCAGATCTCTTTACACTCGGCGTCTCTTCGGAGTTTTGTCATATCCAACTACAAAGTAGGATGCGGGTGTTCCTCTCTGGGGGTTTTCACAATAAAATGAAAGGAACGCACAAATAAAGTTTGTGGTGGTTTCAAGTTAAGATTTTTCAGTCACATCCTTCTGGGTTCCACATCTCTGGAGAGGCGGTGAGAACCGTACCGACGCTCGCAGCTGCACGCTCTCTCACTCTGGAGGTGCATGTTCTAAACATCGCTCTTGTAGCTACAAATTCATTTTTCTCTGGTTGTTAGTACAAGCGCCAACAGCACAACATCTTCCCGAGGCGCGTGACTACATTTTTCGGGGGTAAATATTTTTTTAAATCCTCTTCAAATGTTCAAATAAACTGCTACTAGCAACGAAACTTCACAATGTAAACCAATGAGTATGTGCTACTTCCGGTATCTCAAGTCAAAACTTTGGTATCTCACCGGATGTTGCTAGCATCAGCGTTTCTCCATGAGGCTACTCAAAAATAACGTGGATATAGCGCCTCTCAAGATAAAAACCATTCACAAGAACTAACATAAAAAATTTAATTAAAAAATTCAATAAAAAAATTAAATTAAAAAATGCGCCCCACTCAAAAAATACCAGCTCCGGTGGCCTAGTGGTAGAGTGTCCGCCCCGGGACTGGGAGATCAGGGTTCGATTCCCGGTCAGGTCATACCAAAGACTTTGAAAAAAATGGGACCCAATGCCTCCTCACTTGACACTCAGCACTAAGGGGTTGGATTGAGGGGTTAAACCACCAAGTAGTTCCCGAGCACGGCCACAGCTGCAGCTCACCGCTCCCCACCATGGAGATGGGTCAAATGCGGAGATGTAATTTCACCATTGTGTGATGATGACTTGGGACTTTAACTTTAAAAGTCCCGACGGCTGGATACCTTGCTCTATTGTTGCAACTACAACCTCTACACACTAGATGTCGCTATGGTGTTCCATGATCCATATTCAACCTTAAAGTACTAATCAATTTAGAAAATATATGTATTGTCCACTATGTTAAGATAAGAATAGGTCATGCTAAAAAAATGTTTTTAGAAGGTTAATACATAGGTGAACATTACCAGATCTGTCTCATCTGATGTTTCAGGGAAGCTGGCATCATTTGCCTCTGGTATGGACGCCACTGTAGTACCTCCATCAGCACGGGTTTCTGGATGAGACAACTTTCAGGAAAAAAAATTACTTAGTTAAAAAAAGAAAAAAGGAAAAGAAAGACAGTAAATTAAAAAATAATTACCTCAGAAGTTTCAAAATCATCCCCTGAGGATATCAGTTCAACACAACTTTACATGGACAGCCAAGACTTGCAATGGCATAGTAGCACTGCAAACTTTGCATTATGCCTTAGATGCTTTGAAATTCTAAAGCATCTGGAGGAAGAGGTGATGTGTCGATTTCTTCCTGAAGAGGAATTACGTAGATTATGTTTTTCCCTCCAGTTACGTTTTTCAAAAGGCTGCCATTGTAACCCTCAGTCTCTGGAGGTATGAGCGAAAGCTTACGCTGTCCAGAACCTCCTAAAATAGTAATAAAAATAATAATAATAATAAAAGTTACATAGTAGAAGAAAGCAACAAAATTTTTAAAATAAAAGTTTTACAGTTTTTATTACCTCGTGCTTTATAAAGCAGCCAACCCCCTGTCAGCTTTTCAAGCTTTGGGTAGTGACTGGTCAGAAGCCCAGAAATCTGCTCATGAATGACACATTTATTATTTATTTAAATACGTGCTTTAGAAAAAAACTGAAGATGAGGAGCTTACTTTACCTCCATGTGATCAGCAGACTTAGGGAATGTAACAATGTGTCTCCCCATTCCAGCTAGTATGAGTGTTAACTCTGTACTTGCTTTGGGTGTTTTGTCTGTGTTTTCATTAAGTAAATAAAAAGTTACTGTTACACTTTTGCCACTAGTGGTGACCACTCTGGAGGGAGATAAAAAGCGTTTTCTTCCCCTTGCAGCACTTCGAGAAAAAAAGCAAGGGAAGGACCTATAAAATCAGACAGAAATAAAAGTTACACTAATCAGCCAATATCTTGTGACAGCGTGAAAAAGTGCTTTGAAAAAGCTTCAATTATTTTCCTCAGCATATTAGCTGCCAGTTTTACATTGGCAAACATTAATTATCATAGACTATAGTATTAAACTGTATTTAATATTTTTAAGATACTCAATATCTTTTGTCCTCTAAACCAAAGATAAAAGCCCTGAGGTTCCAAAACATATACGGGCTAAAAAGTTTTCAAAATTCCTTTTTGATTCAAAACTGAAAAAAATCTCACAGCAAATTACTTTCAAGTTTCAGTTCTAAAAAATAAACTATCATAATTACAGAGAACAGCTGTGAAGTTTCAAATCTTTTTGGCTAAGTGTTGTTCCAAACACCCTCGGAAGATCAATGTATACATTTTTCTCCAAGAATATCACCTACATTTGTTTTACCTTTAGCAGTGAGTATTTGCTTTTGAACAGACTGCCTCTAGATCTTAATCTTTATTTAAAAATTACCTGGAAATTGTTGTACATATTTTCTATTAATTGTGATTTTTAGCTATTCCAAGATTTTGTCTTACCCTATGTCCTGTTGAGAGAAGCAGCCATTGCAAAGCCACATAATATTTGGAGTAGCTGACTGCAATTTCCAAAACTTTTAAATTACAGACATTAAGAAATGTCAAATCCACCATTATGATTCACTGTAGGTTTCCTAAAAATATAGCTAAATAAAAGACAAAAAGAGTTTCAGACTCAGGGCTGTACGTTAACATTTTTAGCTTATAGCACCGGTGCTACAAAGGTTGTAGGTTTTGTAGCACAGACCAAAATCTTGTAGCACCAGCTTAAAAATTATGTTATAATATCTAAAAACCAAAAGTAGTTCTTATAACTACTTAAACACACTGACAAACACTAGTAGTGCATAATGAAAACACAATAACAAGCGATGCAAATTCTTGGTAATGTGAGTCTCACTCACGTACTTGGCAATAAAGCTGATTCTTTCAAATGACTCTTCAGCTGTAGATGGGCCTTCACCAGGATCAAGAGGGTGGTTATCATGTGCTTTATTAACTCATTCACTGCCAGCCGTTTTCTGATCAGAAAGCCCCTGACTGCCAGCGTTTTTGAGCATTTTTACTGTTTTTTGAAGAGTCACAGAACATTGTGCTCTATGATCATGTAAACGCCAAAACTACCAAGAGAAAGAGTAGACTCACTTCTTACATCAGGAAGAATCATTGTATTTCTAGAGTTATCCGTTCTTTCACAATCTGTTGTCGAAGCGTGAGCTGCAGAAGCATTTCTGGTTGGCGCATCGCTTTTTTCACAGCAGCGTCCCAAAACAATCTCCTAATTCATTGATTTTCCGCTTCCTGATCAAGTGATGTGTGACATACACTTTGAGCTGCTTTCAAAGTATGAAAAGTGCATTATAAATAAAATTGACCACATTTAAGACGAAGCATCTTACCAGAACAAAGTCCACGAATCACGTTCAAGTGCTTTGTTAGGGAATTAGCATTTGTCTGAAAACTCGTACAAAAAACCACAACATTCCAACTCAACTTAACACTACGTTGAAGTCCTTCCAAAAAAACAAAAACAAACCAACAACAAAAACTATTCAACGCAGCATCCGAGCCTCAACTCTGCAACCCTAGGATTCACTTTGGTAGAATCAACATCTATCTCATAAATGGTGGTCTGCAGGAAGTTGTACACATTGGCGAGATTGTGGTCATATGAAGTACCAAAGACAATGTGAGCTTTAAAAAGCTCATCAAAACAGGCAAGAGAGCCTGGTGACTTACAAGGTATTGCGTGTTTGTAAATCACAATGAAGTATTTTTGAATTTCACTCCTCTGATGCTCAACTGCAAGCAGGTATGGTTGAAGGCTTTCTGTTATGCCATCAAGGTGCCCCTGGATGCTGGTTCCTGTCTGTGACACAAACAAACAAACAAACAGAACCACATGATTAGACTTGGATTTCAAAAGGAGAACCATTGAATAAAGTGTGTTTGAGTAGGAAAACAACTAAAACACGCTGGATAGTGGCTCTGGAGAACGAAGATTGGGCACCCCTGCTCATGGTGGTCATTTGACACATAATGTATATTAAGTGGTTGAAAAATTACAGGATTTTATTTGTGATAGAGGTGTAACTCAAAAAAATGAGATTCTGGAGCAAAAGTTCATTTATTTCAGTAATTCAATTTAAAATGTGAAACTAACCTATAAGATAGACTCATTACATGCAAAGCCAGATATTTGAAGCCTTTATTTGTTATAATTGTGATGATTATGGTTAATAGCTGATGAAAACTCAACGTTCTAAATCTCATATAGAATATAGCATGAAATCAATAAAACAAGGATTTTAAATACAGAAATGTTGGACCTCTGAACAATCATGCACATATACTCAGTACTTGGTTTGGGCACCGTTTGCTTTACTGAAATAAATGAACTTTGGCACAATATTCAAAATTTTCAACATTCACCTGTATTGCACATTCATTTCACATATGGTTGCACTAGATGTAGAGATTACCTAAGTGAGCCTTTTACAATGATTGTGTTAACACTGTGACTGATTTAAATGTTGCCTTTCCTGTAAGCTTACCTTGATGAACTTAACAAGATGGTCAGTAGCTTGTCTGACAGAGAGTTTGGTCTCTTGCGTCCATGGGGTGACGGTGGCAGCAGGTGGACAAGGATCAAAATGGATGACACATCACTGTCCCATCCTAGAACAATAAAAAAAACATGAGCTGCCAAATGTCTAATCCACGACTGTGCAGCCACTTCCAGGATAGTTTCCCAAAAAATGACAGTAGGGGGCTTTGTTTCACTTAAACCAATTTAAATACAAATCTGTAAGATTAAATTAATCAAGCAAGCTGTGTTTATAATCCAGGCTATTTTACTATTTTCCACTTCTGTTGGGCCTTCAGCATTTTGAAGAAGGTAGTGAAGTTCATCAGACTGCGTGACACCGTGGCTTTGCTTGAGGACTTTCTGCATGTAGACAGTAGGCCACTTCTCCAGGAACTTTGCAGAGGTGCCTTCATCAGACATCAATGTGAAATCTTCCTCAATCTGCAGAATACGTGAAATCCAGTTTTAAAAAATAATTTAGTGAAACAAATGTTCTAACTTTTTCTCTCATGCAACAATGGGGGACATTGAAGAAAACAAACATACTAATCCTCCCACATCCATAAATCTTGGGAAGTCCAAAAAGATACCAGATGACTTCATAGGATCATGAATCAACTTTTGGCGATAGTTGAAGGTCTGCTTCATCTTCCGCATAACAGTTCCTTCATCAGCTGTATGCTTCATCAGTGCAATGGCCTCAGAACATAAGCTGTCGGTCATTAGGGAGTCGTCCTCTTTGTCTTGATCAGCTGTTGGTCCCCCTATAAATTTAACATGAATAGGAAACAGTGTCTCAGGATTTAATAAAACAAGGCTTGGAAACACAAAGAACCGACATCCAACCAGCGCCCACATGCATCAGGCACTGTGCGTAGGGCACTAAGAGGCCAGGGGGCATCATAAAAAAAAAAACTTCTGTGAGACTCACCCCCACTCCCACATTAAGCCTATCTTTCTACACTTGCCAGTATTAGATTTTTAATCCTTTATTGGTAAACTGTTTAAAATATCAGGACTAATCTTTTTTTTTAATTTCTTTGCTAATTTACCAGCTGAAGCAGATTTAATTATTTTTTTATTTTAGTTTTATTGATTATTTTTCTGCAAAATATTTTGTGTATCTGATCTTTGAATTTGGTCATTTTCAAGCAGCATTTTAGTTACAATCCTCTGGACGGGACACAGACATCCTAATGATCTAGTCTTCTCACCTCACATGGACTCATAAGCTAAATAAACAAAGAAAGTTTAAAAAAAAGAGAAAAAAAGATTAGTTCTTATATTTTTAACAGTTTACCAATAAAGCATTGAAAACATAATACTGGCAAGTGTAGCTAAAAAAAGAACAAATTAAATTACTGCTGAGACTGGGATTCGAACCGATGTAAGGTCATGGCAAAACAGCATACAAGGAAGGTGCTCTATCCACTAACCCACCAAATATAATACAAAAGAATAGTCGCATAAAACACATGTCCTGAGCTGGTCATTATGTGCGTCCTTGTGGACAAGACACATGTTTTTTTACAGGAGGTATCTTGTCCCAACACCCTCCCATCATTCGACAATCATCTTAACGGGCCACAAAATGAAATTGCGCTTAGGGCACCCATGTGTCCAGCATTGCGTCTGCTTCCAATTAACAATGCACAAACCTGTTTGTGCATTGGATGCCCTAGGGGCCTTCTTCTGTCCATCAGAAGCCTCCTTTTGAACAAACTTCAATCTCCATGCCAGATAACCACTCTCATCTTCGGCATTGTAATAATGCTCCTAAAATAAGAAGAAAAATGTTTTGAAACTTTAAAAAAAAGAGTTAAAAAGCAAAAACAACCATTAAAGTTAGTATCTGTAATTTGCTGCTTGTAGCTCAAATTAGAGGTGGGTGATAAACCAAAAATTATGTCTATTACTGACGTCATTTTGCCTATGTCTATTAGGTATTTGGAGAAAAAAAAGGAAAACAGGCAGAAGTGACTGAACAGTTATGGATTTTTGTATGAACAGAATTCTCCTCAACCAAATTCCCTCTAACTGCTGCTGTACGGGTAGTTAAACTGCTCAGCATATTGCAATATTGATTTGAGGTGATATCGCTCAACCCTAGTTCACATTTCTGGAATTTTATGAATTAGTATTTTTAACCTTTTCAATTTTAAAAATGCAGGAGCTGAGCTTGCTTGCTCAGAACTGGAGCGATGAACTCAAAAAGAGATTTAAAACATTGAAGTTTAAAAAAAGGTGGCACCAATGGATTTATAAATAGAAAAACATCTTCAGTTGTACTCCAACCACAGCCAAACAGTTCAAAATAGTTAGATATACAACATTGGTTGGACTTACTATTTTTGTACTTACATAGCCAAGCCTGCTCCTAGGATCAGCCAGGTTGGGGAACAAAGTGATGATAGCCTTTGCGCAGTTCTATTTAGCCTCTTTTATAAAACAATGCAGCCAATTTGCCGCAACATCAAGGCGGCATCTGGGAGCCTAAGGTCGTTTAAAAGAGCTCAGACCGTGGCGGTAATGTTGCGCAATCATGTCAGTTTTATAAAAGACTACGCGATGGCGGCAAAAAGGAGGTATGGGGGCGGTCTCTACGCTGTCGCGGACTTCCATGTATTTTGGACATAACTTGCTTTTTATTGCAATCGAAGCCGTGCTCCTTAAGTTTTTTTTCCCCAGTCAGCTACAGGTGTGTGTGCTCCACAGTCCCTGTGAGCTATCAGATGATCTGAGCTGCAGATCTAACGGAGAGAAGCTCCTGGAGCTCCGCATCGCTCCAGTTTATCATCTCAGCTAGTTCTGTTTACAAAAACAAAACTTATGGCCGTGTTTACTTTCATTTTCAACATAGTTCCCGGCCGGAGCTCAGCATTAATTCATCGGGTGGTCATGACACCACCCTCTTTTGCGCCAAGGCTTAATGTGCGTTTATAAGACCGGCTAAGCCGCAATATTACTGCAATGTTACTACCAAGCGTGGCGGCACGAATGCCGCAAAATTCCCGCAACGTGATGCCGCCATAGCGCGTTCATAAGAAACACGTTGCGGTAATATTACGCTGATTTGCCGGCACGGTGTGTCTTATAAAAGAGGCTTTTGACACACCTTGAAGGACTTGTCCTATCCAGACAGACAAACTCTGAGCACTGTTCAATGCATAAATGACAACTCCAGCAGCTCCAGCAGTTAAACATACCCATGTTCACTTGTCATGTGAGCAACCAAAATCTTGATCATGTCACGCCGTCTTTTGTCTGTTAGGCTTTTTGTGCGAGCATTCTCATTGAGGATCTTTTCTCCTCCTGGTTTGTTCTTTAGAACATTTTCAATCATCTGTGACAGTAAAATTAGAACAATATAATAATGAAAACACCAGTTCAAATCCTATATCCTTTTCCTTGAGCTAATAAAAAGAGCTGTTGGGTTTGTGTCCCCAAAGATCTATTAAAAAGTACAAGTGAACACTTAAATCTCATCTGTGAAGCCCAATAGCCTTCTATGGGCAAGATCTGGTCTATAATGGGCTGTGTTGAAGGGAATAAGTAGTAGAATCTTTTGCTTTTATGGCAATGACAAGAACCCATTTATTTAAATTTGTGTAAACTTTATGAAAATGGTTGCCAGAAATCTGCATATAGCTTACTTGGGCAAAAGAGGTATCTTCAGCTCTCTGTCTTGTTGTAGGACTGATGTGTAATATTATGGTGTCATCAGAGTCCACTCAGTTTCTCCACTGGAACTGGTAAAGGAGCTGCTTGCAGGACATCTCGGCTGATCTATCAAATAATTGAAAAATAGAAATTGTGTAATTAACACTAAATATAAGCACAAGTACGATAGTCAAAAAAATACCATAAAACAAAGTTCACTTTAAACAGATGAACAAACAATTCAGCAGATCTGTTTGTCTCAATCAAAACACATTCAGCTAGCCAGGACCCAAAAAATGAATGACACAGTGATGCTTTAGTGGTTAAAGTGACACTTGTTTTTCTGGGAATTTCACAATTTTCTTTGCTTAAGTTATTAATTTTAATACAAAGCTGATGGAACACTTAACTGGAAAATCCACCAGGAACAGAAACGCATCAGTCCATTCTCATATGATTAGGAGAAAAGTCTGACCAAATGTATCATTAGGATCATGATCTGATTGAATGACTATCCTGACTGTGCTTAAATAATTGCTTGCACACAATAATGTGACAGATACCAGCCACCGCTTCCACCTGCTGGCACAGGAAAACTTGTCTGTTTAAAAAAAAAAACTTTTTTCGTAGAAGGCTAACACCAAGAGAGAACTTGATTCAGCAAAAACCAAAACACAAGTCAACTTTGGGCCGATGACTAGTGATTTACCAGCTAGTACCATATTGTAAAACCCATCACTGAACCTGTTAACATGTCGAAATTATGGGGTTGTGTTTGACCGCGTTCTTTGTACAGTAACTGCCATCTGAATAAGTTTGGAAAGAGGCATGGCAAGGCCGTTTTATTTATATAGCGCATTTCCTACCCGAAGGCAACTGAAAGCGCTTTACAAACAAATAAGACATTACATAACAGAACATACAAAAAATAGACAATGGACAACTAAAGCTAGAAACTCTTAACATAATACTAACAGAGCTTCATTTAGACTAAAAGAGCTTCGCTTGGACAATAAGGACCAAGAAATTATTATTATACAACTAACAGAACTTGAGTGAGACTAAATGTAGCTGAGATCAGTGGTGGTACTGGTAGGGTATCAAGGTCAACCAGAAGTCACTAAGTGCATAAATGATTGATTAAAATAAGAGTGTAGGGTGACCTGAGAACTGAGGCAATATAACTAGTAAAACCAGCTAACATTTAAGACTGACTAAATGAGTAGTGACTAAAACTAGAATCATACAAGCAGTGAGCTAGATTAAGAATTAAAGGAAAAGTTCGCTTTTTTAGACATTAAGTTTTATGTGTTCCTTCACCCACCCAGTGCTCTGTAAACTTTGACCCATTTCACACACACCCCCCTGCTCAGAGATTTTCAGGGGAGAAGTGATTCAGAAAGGTAGTTCTGGCTAGTTTCGGGGGCGCTTTATCTGCGCCGTTTAGCCTCACAAAAGGATTAGCCTCTGAAAGCATGGCTAATTTGCATCTCACAAACAAAGAGAAAAAATTTACAACGTCACATTACAACGGGACTAGTTTTTGTCATTCGTATCCCTGCGCCGCTCCCCGCGGAGCGCTTCGTATGTCAGCTGTTTCACTGCCGAATGCCGAAAACATGTCAGACTCCGTCTCATCTGATGACGAATTTCATTTTAACACTATATCAGATGAAGAAGAAACTTATTTTACTACTAGGATATCTTTATGAGCCAGAGTACACGGATGAAGAATTGCATTTGCTACACAAAACACACACATCAACACAGATTGTTGACAAAGCTACTGCAGTCTATGATCAACCATCGGTGTAAAGATGATTGCATAAATAATGCGCTAAAATGCGAAGATGATTGCATGAATANAACTTAAAGGAAAAGTTCGCTTTTTTAGACATTAAGTTTTATGTGTTCCTTCACCCACCCAGTGCTCTGTAAACTTTGACCCATTTCACACACACCCCCCTGCTCAGAGATTTTCAGGGGAGAAGTGATTCAGAAAGGTAGTTCTGGCTAGTTTCGGGGGCGCTTTATCTGCGCCGTTTAGCCTCACAAAAGGATTAGCCTCTGAAAGCATGGCTAATTTGCATCTCACAAACAAAGAGAAAAAATTTACAACGTCACATTACAACGGGACTAGTTTTTGTCATTCGTATCCCTGCGCCGCTCCCCGCAGCAGCAGCAGAACGGCGTCACGTGACTCGCGTCTGGCTGCTAATCCTAGCTGTATGAGTGAAAAAACAACTTCTAAATTCACTTAAAAGTAGTTTTTCTTAAATATATCGAGCCATGGTGCGTACTTGCAGTTTCCCGGGTTGTAACAATAAGGATGTTACAGGATCACCTTTTCGGTTTGACACTTTTCCTGCTAAGGACGTTTCTCTAAGGCATCAGTGGCTTTTAGCAGTCGGCTACTCCAAGGATACTCGGCTGGAATGAGTCAAAACCTTTCGTTTGTGCAGTGCACACTTCAAAGAGGATGATTACATCAGGAAAAAGTTTGGGAAAAGTGAAAGACTGTTTTTGAAGAGTTCGGCCGTACCAGAAATCTGGGTAAGTTTTGTTTTTAAAAAATAATTTATTCCGCTATGTCTGCCATATTCATGCAATCATCTTCGCATTTTAGCGCATTATTTATGCAATCATCTTTACACCGATGGTTGATCATAGACTGCAGTAGCTTTGTCAACAATCTGTGTTGATGTGTGTGTTTTGTGTAGCAAATGCAATTCTTCATCTGTGTACTCTGGCTCATAAAGATATCCTAGTAGTAAAATAAGTTTCTTCTTCATCTGATATAGTGTTAAAATGAAATTCGTCATCAGATGAGACGGAGTCTGACATGTTTTCGGCATTCGGCAGTGAAACAGCTGACATACGAAGCGCTCCGCGGGGAGCGGCGCAGGGATACGAATGACAAAAACTAGTCCCGTTGTAATGTGACGTTGTAAATTTTTTCTCTTTGTTTGTGAGATGCAAATTAGCCATGCTTTCAGAGGCTAATCCTTTTGTGAGGCTAAACGGCGCAGATAAAGCGCCCCCGAAACTAGCCAGAACTACCTTTCTGAATCACTTCTCCCCTGAAAATCTCTGAGCAGGGGGGTGTGTGTGAAATGGGTCAAAGTTTACAGAGCACTGGGTGAGTGAAGGAACACATAAAACTTAATGTCTAAAAAAGCGAACTTTTCCTTTAATACAGTAAAATCAAAATAAAATAAAAATAAAAACACTGCCAGATAACTAGAAAGAAAAAGATGGGGGGGGGGGGGGGGGCCTGGGAACCTCCTCGCTCCAGGAACAGAGAGCGCAGCCTCAGTGTGCGTTCTCGATTCCTGAAGTTCAGAGGTGGGAGGGAGATAGAGGGTACGCAGAGCACATTGACTCCTTCAGTACGGTGTCCTTGGCAGGCCTGGCCACAGTTCCAAAGGCGGGGGGGCGGTAGGGCGGGGTTCATAGCATCTGTCTGTATTCCTTCTGTGGGGGTTGATATTCTTTGCAGCTCAAGGCTGCAAGGGCACCAGATTCAGATAAGAAAGGTTGTTTAGGAACAGGCAGAGATAATATTCTCTCTGCCTTGCAATTTTTAGCTGGACTTCAGTCCCTCACTGAATCCAATAATTGGGTTTAAATTTGCCCATACCGTGCTGAACCTTCTCCAAGATCACATCCATTTTGCGCACTAACACCTGGATTGCAGCTAGAACCTCTAGCTTGCGATTCACCTCGAGCAAAGTCTGAGTCTGAGTGGTCTCTGCCCGGCTGAGAATTTCCTTGAGTTCAGGTGCCATTCCAATTGCCCCCGACTTTCCGAATTTCCGAAATACCAGAAATCCTCCTGCTCGAATAAGAAGAGATCCAGAAATCATAATTCCAAATATCCATGTGTCTTCTATGTCCTCCATGGACAGCTGGGAGGGGCATATAATCTTCCACTCCTTCCAGGAATCCAAAATATACCCCACCGGGTGCGTTCTGTCCGGACAGGATGGAGCCCCAAGCTCCATTCTTATTGTTGAAAAAATCTTGTCAATCACGTTGAATGTCCAACTTACCAAATTCATGATTTAATATAAAATTGAGTTTTCAGGAGGAATTCAGAGAAATGCTCTGGTAGACAGACAGGACAAGAGCCTTGGGAAAAGATAAGGGAGAAAAGAGAAAAGGCGTCTGCGCTCTCCAAGTGCCGGAAGAAGAAAGAGGTGAATATGTTCAATGTTCAAATGCTGTATTAAATGCTACAAAGGTAAAAGTCCCTCCCAGGTTGATGATGGCCAAGCATCAGCCCAACTGTGCTAATCTGGACCGCAGTTTTTTTCCCCACTATCCTGTCAGTTAAATCTATGATGATGGCCAAAAATACAAAGATAACCATATGACACTTCAAATAACACACCTTCTGGATGTGGACCTTGTGCTAGACAAATTTCCAGCACACCAAGGTTTGTTTTTGTCAAAAGGAAATCAAAAACCTCCTCGTCAACTTCAGTCTGTGAGTCATCTAAGACTTTTAAATCCAAGGTTGGGATGTTGAACTTTTTGGCAGCTGTGAAGATTAAGAAAATGCACAACATGTTGAAAACATGGCATAGAAGGTTAAATTCAACAGTTTAATATCTCGAGGTCCACTATCCAGCATGTTTTAGTTTTTTTTTTTGTTTTTTTTTTAATTTACAATTAAATTTTTTGGGTTTTGATGCCATACCCTATCCTCAGATAAAAGATAGATATTTGTCACATTTTTCAACAAAATTTCCCATACATTTTATGATAGCTTTAGATGTAGTTTATACTTTTACATTGCAATACCCCATTCTTGTTTTATTTTAGCAGAACACCTTGTTTAGTGTTTTTTTGCATGGAAAAATTATTCATTCTGTTTTTTGTCAACCAGGTTTTATTCTGTGCTAAGTTACAAATGAGCTGATTTTTAAAAACAGATATCATTATTCATTAGAAACCCCTAAAAAGCCCAGCAGAGCAGAGAATAGTTCCTCAAGTTACAAATAAAACACAAGCAGAAACATTTAAATCCATTGTCTTAAATCAGAACCGGACCTCTTTTCTCTGTAAATGTAACTGAAGTGGATTCAATTAGAAATGTAAAAGGCCTTCCATTATTGAGCCAACACATGCTGCTGTAAACATATTCAGAGTAGGCATTAATCAGCAAGAGAAGAAAATGGGAGCATTTCTACAGCAGTTCATTCCACCTCCAGTTCTTCTTTGAAAGATGTTTTACAGCCCGGTGTCATTTAGATGAGGGTGCGTTTTGGATCATTATGCAAATGTTGGACCTGGGGAGGCTGAGTAGCCTAAAATTCACATGAAAAGATAAATGACAAGAGATGAAACAAGGACTGAGCTAATGAGAGCTGAAAGACATGTTCAATTTTTCATGTTTTCCTTTTAAACACAAGAGAACAGAATCTTCCTGGTCTTAAGTCTTTAATTCTTTAAGCTTGAGAGACTCTTTATAAGTGTGTTAGTTATGTGTCACACTCACAGCCATGCGGCTCTTTGGCACCATCCTGTGTTTCAGTTGGAAAAATGGATTTGCTGTATTTAAAAAATGAGAAAGATAAATATATATATATATATATATTATGGCATGCCGTTCAGGAAATTATTATATATTTATATCAGAATAGGTCTGAAGTCTGAATATATTGAATGAAGTCTGAATATATTGAATGAAGTCTGAATATATTGATTGAAAGTCTGAATATATTGAATGAAAGTCTGAATATATTGATTGAAAGTCTGAATATATTGAATGAAGTCTGAATATATTGATTGAAGTCTGAATATATTGATTGAAAGTCTGAATATATTGAATGAAAGTCTGAATATATTGAACGAAAGTCTGAATATATTGAATGAAGTCTGAATATATTGAACGAAAGTCTGAATATATTGATTGAAGTCTGAATATATTGAATGAAGTCTGAATATATTGATTGAAGTCTGAATATGTTGAATGAAGTCTGAATATATTGAATGAAAGTCTGAATATATTGATTGAAGTCTGAATATATTGAATGAAGTCTGAATATATTGATTGAAGTCTGAATATATTGATTGAAGTCTGAATATATTGAATGAAGTCTGAATATATTGATTGAAGTCTGAATATATTGATTGAAAGTCTGAATATATTGAACGAAAGTTTGAATATATTGATTGAAGTCTGAATATATTGAACGAAAGTCTGAATATATTGATTGAAGTCTGAATATATTGAATGAAAGTCTGAATATATTGAATGAAGTCTGAATATATTGAATGAAGTCTGAATATATTGAATGAAGTCTGAATATATTGATTGAAGTCTGAATATATTGAATGAAGTCTGAATATATTGATTGAAGTCTGAATATATTGATTGAAGTCTGAATATATTGAATGAAAGTCTGAATATATTGATTGAAGTCTGAATATATTGATTGAAGTCTGAATATATTGATTGAAAGTCTGAATATATTGATTGAAAGTCTGAATATATTGAACGAAAGTCTGAATATATTGATTGAAAGTCTGAATATATTGAATGAAAGTCTGAATATATTGAATGAAGTCTGAATATATTGAATGAAAGTCTGAATATATTGATTGAAGTCTGAATATATTGAATGAAAGTCTGAATATATTGAATGAAGTCTGAATATATTGATTGAAAGTCTGAATATATTGATTGAAGTCTGAATATATTGATTGAAAGTCTGAATATATTGATTGAAGTCTGACTCTATTGAATGAAAGTTTGGCTTTGAGCTAAGCTTTAGTTTAGCTAGTTTCTGCTTTCTGAACTTCCTGGTTTACAGAATGGCATCAGAGGACATATTCCATTACTTTGTTGAACTGGAGAGCTTTTTTGCAACTGATGGTCTTACTTTTAATGATGCAAATACTTTGGAGTCCATATCCCGACGCCTTGAAGATCATATATCAATTATTAGTAGTTTTTTAGAGGCTTTGAGTTTTGATGTCCACCAAAATGTTGCTCAAAGACGAATATGCATCATTCTGGAAGAACTTTTTCAGTGTCTCAGAGAAATATTGGCTGATATAACATTCCGGATGGAAAGTTATGCACAAGACCATGAAAGGAGCACTCATTCATCTCACAGAGGAAGACCAAGGTAAGAAAAAGTTTAATCAAATTAAGAGCACATAAGTAGGTCTAAATATTAACATTATATTAAGTATCATAATTCACAAAATGGATATTATTTTTATCTTTGAAGGTACAACATTCAAGCTTATCAGCTGACCCAAATGCGGGACCTAGGATTTAGTTGGATGGCCATATCTCGAATGCTATCTGTCAACATTCGAACACTGTTCAACCACAGGACTCAACTTGGTTTAGTTAACTATGGAAGTTTCACCAACATTTCAAATGAGGATCTTGATCATCTTATTAATGAGGTTCTTCATCAAACTCCTGGCTCAGGAGAGACCTACATAACTGGTAGTTTAAGAGGAAGAGGGGTCAGAGTTCAGCGATGGCGAGTACGAGAGCGCTTAAGGATAATAGATCCGGTAGGGAGAGCCTTGAGAGGCCGCAGGACAATTCAGCGCAGAGTCTATGATGTTTCTGTCCCCAATCAAGTCTGGTATGTATTATTTTGTAAATTTAATTTTCCAGCAATTTTTACACAGCTAAATGATTTTTTTTCATTCATTATTCCAGGCATATTGACACAAATCACAAGTTAAATCCATGGGGATTTGTCTTTCATGGTGGAGTTGATGGATTCAGTCGCTGCATTACCCACCTAAGATGTTGCACAGACAACAGAGCATCCACTTCCTTGCAACTTTTCCAGAGTGCAGTTGAACAATATGGACTTCCACATCGTGTCAGGGGTGATGCTGGTAGTGAGAATATTGATGTTGCACGGTTTATGATTGAGAATAGAGGTGCAAACAGGGGAAGTTTTATGGTTGGACGTAGCGTTCATAATCAAAGGATTGAAAGATTGTGGGGAGAAGTAAACAGGGTGGTGTCATCATATTTTAAAGACCTGTTCCTTTTTATGGAGAATACTGGAATTTTAGATAGCACTAACCCCCTCCACATTAGGGCTATTCACCATGTATATCTTCCAAGAATAAACAGATCTGTGGATGAGTTTAGACGACAGTGGAACCACCACAGTTTAAGGACAATGGAAAACATGTCCCCGCTTCAATTGTGGACAACTGGGATACTTCAACTTCCTCACTGTCAAAGACCACTCACTAATGTTCTTGTGCAACATGGTTACAACACCCACCAATGGGATGCAGACTTAGGGCAAATTAACCCCTTGCATGATGATGGAAACCATGGAATAGAACTTTTTTTATCTGCATGTAACCTCCTTGAAGGAAACACTTAAGTCTGCTCAGTATTTTTATTCATGCTCATCACATGAAAGGGGTGGTGTATTATTTTGCAATGTTCACACAGTCCAAGAAGTATGTTAAAGGTTTTATTTTCTTGAAAAACGAAAGTCTACAAGAGCAAGGACAATGTATAAATGCAGAATGTTTGTTGAAACTTTAAATGACCTTACTGACACCACCAGCATCTTTTATCGTGTGATTATATTTGTGTGTGATTAACCACTGTAAAAATTTACCTTCATAATAAAGATAAGCATTGTAATATTGAGTATTTAATTATTAAGTAAATTATTTGGTAACACTTTCAGGGTACCTTTATTAACATTACTTGCATTGTTAAGCATTAATAAACTATTCAATGAAGTATTAACAACTGCTTAACTATATTATGTAATGCATTGCTAACACCCATATCCCCCCCCACCCCCACCCCCAGGTAGCCCAAAATGAAATAAAGTAGCCCATTCTGAAACAATGGGGAAAAAGTAGCCCAAAGTGAAAAAAAGTAGCCCATTCTGAAACAATGGGGAAAAAGTAGCCCAAAATGACAAAAAGTAGCCCATTCTGAAACAATGGGGAAAAAGTAGCCCAAAATGACAAAAAGTAGCCCATTCTGACCCAGTGGTCAGCAGTGGCCAAAGTGACCACCAGCAACCCCCAAGTAGCTCAAAATGACAAAAAGTAGCCCATTCTGAAACAATGGGGAAAAAGTAGCCCAAAATGACAAAAAGTAGCCCATTCTGAACCAATGGGGAAAAAGTAGCCCAAAATGAAAAAAGTAGCCCATTCTGAAACAATGGGGAAAAAGTAGCCCGAAATGAAAAAAAGTAGCCCATTCTGACCCAGGGGTCAGCAGTGGTCTAACTGACCACCAGCAACCCCCAAGTAGCCCAAAATGAAAAAAGTAGCCCATTCTGAAACAATGGGGAAAAAGTAGCCCGAAATGAAAAAAAGTAGCCCATTCTGACACAGTGGTTTGAAAAGGCGGGAAAAGTGCCCACGAGGCCCAAACGGACCCTTAAAACGTACCAAACGGCACGAATTCGACATATTTGGTTCGGGGGGGAGTCGGGATGCACCAAAAAAAGTTTGGCGCGCCTAGGACAGACGGTGGCCGAACGGCGGCCTAAAAGGTGGTCAAATTTAGTCCAGGCCTCAAATCGGGCCTTCTGGCAAAAATGCTTTTTAATTATTAAAAATAGTAAACGTATTCGCAGGAAGATGATTTTCACATATTTTTCACAGAAAAGCGTGCCGAATCATAATCCGGTAGTTGCACCAGACTACGTCGCTCCCAGACCTAGTTAGCCTCCTAGGGGGCGTGGCCAAATTCGGTTTCCACTTTCACGTTCGGGGGATCGGTACAAGCGCGACGAGCCGCTCGCCTCCTCGATCGCACGCACGGCGCCAAAGTTACGTCACCGCGAAAGAGCGGAAAGCGCAGGCTTTGGGGGTCCGAATCTCCAGAACCACGCCAGATTTTGGCACGCAACCACCTCAGGCGGACTCGTCCCAGGCCCCCGAACAACATACCGAAAGACGGGACCGGCGCGGCCAGCCAAAAAAGTTTTATCCGTTTTGCCCCAAACAAACAAATTCCTCTTGGGGCCTACGGGTGGAAGACCCTATTTTTTGGCCGAAATCAGACAGGGGACTTTTTTTTCCTGGGGTGTTTTCTGGGAATTTGACACCAGATTCTGACCGCGGGGCCCCACGGGAGCGCACACGTCGAAAACGGTGCCAATTGGCCTCTCCGTGGAGGAGTTACGGCTGAAAAGAGAACACCATTTTTTGGCGAATTGTTACGTAATAACCAAAGTAGCCAAAAAAGCACCCAAACGACAAGCCGCAGCTCCGAAACTGCTGGGGCTCGCTCGGGGGGACGCCGGCATGTGGAATCGACGTTGGTTTGGTGAAAATCGGTGGAGAAACGCCATTTTGGCAAGCATGTGGTGAAAAAGGCGGGAAAAGTGCCCACGGGGCCCAAACGGACCCTTTAAACGTAGCGAACGGCACGAATTCGACATATTTGGTTTGGGGGGGAGTCGGGATGCACCAAAAAAAGTTTGGCGCGCCTAGGACAGACGGAGGCCGAACAGCGGCCTAAAAGGTGGTCAAATTTAGCCCAGGCCTCAAATCGGGCCTTCTGGCAAAAATTAATTATTAAAAATAGTAAACGTATTCGCAGGAAGATGATTTTCACATATTTTTCACAGAAAAGCGTGGCGATTCATAATCCGGTGGTTGCACCGGACTACGTCGCTTCCAGACCTAGTTAGCCTCCTAGGGTGCGTGGCCTAACGCGGTTTTCAGTTTCCGGTCGGGGGCGTCGGCACGAGCGCGAGGAGCCGCTCGCCATCCTGGATCGGACGCGAGGCGCCGAAGTTACGCCGCCGCCAATATGTGACTGGCCAGGGTCTTGGGGGGCCAGAAACGGGGTCAAAAATCCACTTCATTTTGGCATACATTGTAAGTAGCCCAAAATGAAGTGACCACCAGCTTGCAAAATGCTTAATTTTGGGCTACTTGCAAGGTATGCCAAAATGAAGTTGCCTGTATCTAGGACAAAGGTCAACCTCGATAAGGCGTCCCTTTAAACTTTAAACCTCCCAGTACAATGTGAGCTGAAACTCGGCTTCTGCTTAACCTAGAGACTTCACATTTTTACTGTAGCTTCAGGTGACCCTCAGGTCTGACCAGCAAAATTTTTAGGCTCCTAGGCCATTCAGAAAGGTTAAAGGTCACCCCCCCCAAATGGCTGGTGAAAATCACCCATTTTTGGCCATTTTTCAGGGGGTAGAGGGGTCCCTGAGTGACCTAAAATTATGAAAATATTCTTGGGAGTAGGTAGGGCTGATATATAAATGCCTGCAAAATTTGGTGCAGATTGGACACTGGAAAGTGGTTAAACAAAATCCCTAGAGGTCAACTGAAGGACTTTGATGAAATGGAGATTTAAAAATGATGATGTTATGGTCCATAACTCAGGCTCTGAATGGGTTAGAGACTTGGGGTCTGATTTGCTGAACTCCAAATAATCCTAGGAACAAGTAGAAGTGAAATGGAGTTGATAGGACACATGGTTCAAAAATGGCACTCTGAACCAAGCGGTCAGAAGTACAGTCCAGGGGTCAAAAGGGTCCTTGAGTGCCCAAAAATTATGAAAATATTTACCAGAGTAGGTAGGGCTATATAAATAATATATAATAAAATAGGGATATATAAATGCCTGCAAAATTTGGTGGAGATTGGTGATTGGGAAGTAGTTAAAAAAAATCCCTAGAGGTCAATTGAAGGGCCTTTATGAAATGGAGATTTAAAAATAGACAATGTTTCTGTCCATAACTCAGGCTCTGAGTGAGGTAGAGAGGTGGGGTTTGTTTTGCTGAACTCCAAATAATCCTAGGAACAAGTAGAAGTAGAAGTGAAATGGAGTTGATAGGATGTACCGTTCAAAAATGGCACTCTGAACCAAGCGGTCAGAAGTACAGTCCAGGGGTCAAAAGGGTCCCTGAGTGCCCTAAAATTATGAAAATATTTACCAGAGTAGGTATTCATAAGACAAAAACACCCTCCAAATTTTATGAAGATTGGACCAAGGGAAGTTGTTAAAAGAAATACAAAGATGTGTATCAGACGAGCGGTCAGAAAATTAGTCTTATCAAAATCATATGTTTGGGTCCATAACTTTGGTTCTGAGTGGGTTAGAGACATGGGGTCTGTTTCCCTGAACTCCAAAAAATAGGAGGAACAGGTAGGAAGTGGAATGGCGGTCAGACTTAGTTGATCGGATGTACCGTTCTTAAATGGCGGTCAGACTTAAGCGGTCAGAAGTAACGGTCAGGGGTCCAAAGGGTCCCTGAAGGGGTTAAAATTCTGAAAATATTTCTGAGGGTAGATATTAATGGTGTATATGCACAGTAAAAATTTCATCCAGATTGGACCTTGGAAAGTGCTTAAAATAAATCCACAAAATGTATTTCTTGTGTGAATTTCACTTTGGGCCACCTCAAAAGTAGCCCATTCAGAAGGGCGACGTATTTCGGCCCCTGAATGCTTAAGACTTGATCCTCATGTTGAGTCTTAAGTAAAATCAGAGGCGGAGCCACACATTCTATTCACCCGGGGCTTAGCCCTGAAGTCCGGGTGGGGTGGGGGGTGGGGGGGGGGTTGAAGTCAGAAATAATGTGCTGTGCAGTGCAATTGACCTTTTGCTGAGCCCCGCCCCTCTTAGTTACTGTTGCCAAGGCCGACAATAGGTGGATCAAATACTGCAGCTCTGCAGATTTCCGCGATGGAAAGAAGTAGACAGATGTGTGTCAGCGACATTTTTTGGAGCAATTCCTCCTCAATATCATCCAGATTGAGGCAAAAAGGGTTACAGTATGCAGTGGAGGGATATATTGGTCTTTGTCAGATGACGTATCGGGTGCTGTGGCGCCTTGCATGATGGGAGAGCTTGGTGTATAAACGGAGATTTCCTCATATGATTTAAAGAGTTTTGCTTGTCTATATTAAGCTTATAAATTGTTAATGTGTAATTGTTATTTTTTTATGTCATTATCCTTTCAATTTAGTCTCAAAAATATAAGAATTTGCACATAATCGTGTAATTTTGTCTGTCTGATGACAAAATCCTAAAAATATTAAATCAGATGTTACTCTGCACCCAAGTAGTATGGAAGTTTAACAGTCTCACCAGAATATGCCTTTTTTTAGACATTGAATTTTTGACACTGAAAAAATATTCTTTGAAATTATGTATTTGAAATATTTTTCACTCAAGACACCAGCAAAAATTTCATCTTCAAAAATTCAACTACAGATTTTCTGTGTAAAAATTTCATCAGCTAAAATTCATCTGCAATTTTTCATCTTCAAAAATGTAACTACAGATTTTCTACATAAAAATTTCATCGGCTAAAATTCATCTGCAGTTTTTCATCTTCAAAGATTCAACTACAGATTTTCTATGTAAAAATTTCATCAGCTAAAATTCATCAGCAGTTTTTCAACGTCTAATTTTCAACAGCAGAAATGAGGTGACCTGGTGACCCAAGCCAAAGCAATCGTCAGACGAGCGAGTTGAGTGGCGTTTAGCCAATCAAATCACGCTCCTTTGATCACGTGACACTGCTTGGTTAACCGAGGCGCGTCTCTCACTTGGATACGGTGGCTCAATGACGGTAAGGATTTTTTCTGTCCAACATGAATGAATATAAAACGTTGGGTACTAATGAAAAATAATTAGACTTTTGTTATTTAACTGAACTGGTGACTACCCTGATAATAACTTGAGCGCACCCTTTTCTGTTCACGGACCTAGCTTAAAGATGGCTGGAGCGGGAACCCCGAGCAGTTCTTCGGTATGTATAACGTATATTATCTTTCACATTTTGCTTTAACAGCAATTTTACTTTAAATTAATCGCTCTTTGACAAAATTACACAGTCAACATCTCTGCAAAACACGGCATACGCTTGACCACTAAACCCTAAGGTCTGAGCTAGTATCATGCTGTGTTAAACAAGTTGGGCTCTCCAGGGCTGCCGACTTTTGAACTTTTACATGCGTGAGGGGGTTGGGGTGGGGCGCGATCGTTTAGCCCATAGATATCATATATATCACTCCGTGCTATCAGTGAGAGCCGCGGGTGGAACCGGGGGTGGGGGTGTTTTCATTATATGCACTACTAGTGTTTGTCAGTGTGTAATATAATGTAACCGGGTCACGTGGGTTCCCGGAAGTAATGCCCATATGGGGGCGAGTAGTGCAGCTGTGTTAGGGGTTGGCTCATTACGGTGCAGGTACAATTAGGAGAGGGAAGCTTCAGCTGGGAACGCTGTATGTCTCTCCTCGGGTGGAACGTGGTATGCTCCTCGGTGAATGGAAATAGGCGCGGACAGGAGACTAGAGTGAGGTATGTGTCCCTTCTTGTCAGTATACTGAAGGAGAGATTGTCTTTTAATATTTTTCTCCTTTTAGAAGGGGCAGTGGGTTAGGCAGACCAGGATATATGCATGGTTGAGCTGAGCCGAGCCCAAAAGGTATAGCTTATCTTGATTAGTGGGTTGTTGTGGCTCAGGGAACGGTGTGTTTATTGATTTGCTTGTTTATCCAGGTTGGCCTGTTACAGTTTCCAGTTATTTCTTTTAATCCCTTTAGTTATCTGTCTTGGTTTTTGTAATAGTTGTTTTAGTAAGGAAGCGGTTTGTGCTCTTAAAGGTTTATTAACTGGCATTGTGTGTGTGTGTGTGTGTGTGGATTCCCAGAGCCAGCATTGTTGGGTACATCCTATTTTAGCTTCCCTTTATTTAGGTTTTTAGTTTAGTCAATCATTTGTGTTCTGCTTAATAAACTGACTCTTGTAAATAAAGATTGTTGGTAAATTGCTAAACACGCCTCTGCTAATTTCCTTAAGCTTTTACCTATGTGCTAGGGTAAAGATTCCCTCCCGCTAGGTCACAATTGGCGTTGTTGGCAGGATCCATGTAGTACTGTAAAGTAGGCCCATGGATGTAGAATTTGTGGCACCCTGTGCGGGAGCACTGGGACGTGCTTGTGGAAAGAGGGGGGGGGAGATGTGACAGGGTGAGCATGCTGTCACTGTATCCCGATTGATCATACACCCTGGCTGCTTGGCCACAGGGATATCCCTTTGGCTGACTGGATGGCCCGCGTCGCGTGACTCTCACCCGGGAGTCTGAGGTTCGAATCCCGCCCGGGCCCTCGTTTCTCCACCACACTACAATAAGTAAGTATAAGAACAAATTTTGGTTTTTGAGATTGTAACAGAATTTTTATGCTTTTTGTTCTGTGCTTCAAAACCTACAACCTTTATAGCACCAGTGCTATAAGCTAACAACGTTAACGTACAGCCCTGCTGTGTAGAGCCAAGTCAGAGCCTTAAATCGCATCACCAAGTCTGGATTTAAGTTCCTACCTATCAGGTGAAATACAAACAGCAGGTTTTTCATGTATTACAGTAGGCTTAATAATTTTTGATGCATTTAATGTAAAACATGAGCTCTATTTTAATAATTTGTCTGCTTGTTAAAAGCATAATTCAATTAAATTATTTTTTAAAAGTTTGTGTGTATATTTTGGAATCATTTTTATTTCAGGCTGAGAATGCAGTCAGAAAGGGAAAGTCTGGGTTGTCATTCACATATGCAGCCACACTCTTTCTTAGTCTGAGGTGCATGTTCCAAACATCACTCTTGTAGACACAAATTTAACTTTCTCAGGTTGTTCGTACAACTGCGAACAGCACATGTTCCTGAGCTGCATGACTAAAATTTTCGGTGGCAAAATTTTTTTTAAATCATGTTGACAAACTTTAAAGTTCACATAAACTGCCACAAGAAACGAAAACCTCACATTGCAAGCCAATGGCTCACATAATTTTTTCAACATGAGCAGGCACAGAAATATGGTGGACATGGAAGTATTTGTGATTAATTTCTATATGCTTGTTTTAATCACTTAGCCTGTAATACTTCTTTTTCTCTTTTTAGGACTTTCTTCTAAATCACATTTTTGATCGACTGCGTTCCCGTTTGCAACATTGTCTTGAACAACTTCCACTGGATCTGGACTTTTTAGATTTCATTTGCACTCAGGAGCTTGTTTTTTTAAATGCTTTGTCTGGTCAGGTAGACGTTTCCCCTGCCATTTTAGATGCTTTAAGCAGTTTGCACACACTTATAAACGGAGAAAAGGACAAAATATATCAACAAAGTGCTATCATTCAGTTTGAGTGGGGACCTGCGGGGCGCCACAGAATGGCTCTTTCCCCCCATCATCTTAGCAATCTTCTGGAGTTGAACTTATCCATCCCTGCCATAGCTAAAATTTTGGGAATGTCCAGAAGCACCATATTCCGACGAATGAATGAGTTCAATCTTTCAGTTGAGGCACTCTACAGCAGCATGAATGATGCGGAGTTGGACCAGTGCATCAGAGATATAAAATCCAGGCAGCCTCACTCTGGATATCGGATGGTAAAGGCACTTCTTCAGGCCAGAGGACACCGAGTACAATACCAAAGAATTCGAGCTTCAATGCACCGTGTTGATACAGCTGGTGTTATATCAAGGATGGTTTCATTAGGTTGCATTGCTCGACGTGCTTATTCAGTTCCAGGACAACGATCTCTAATTCATGTCGACACCAACCATAAACTGATATGGTAAATAATTTTAGCCTTTAAAGTAGAAGATAATGTAGAGATTTTTTACATTTGTAAATAGTGAAACTGTTGTGTTTTCAGGCTTGTTACCCTATGCATCGCAACACAAATTAGTTTGCATTAATTAATGAACTACATTAATGTAAACTAATTTGTCTTGAGATGCATTAAAGCACTTTATGGATAACCTTTCAAAAAAAAAAAAATTCCAAATGGGTATGTCTTTTGTTTCCTCACTTAGCTATAACATTGTCATCTTTGGGGGCATTGATGGCTTTTCTCGTAAGGTAAGTTGAATTGGTTGATCTGATGCGATGTTTACAGAGATGTCACTAATTGTTTGTATTCTAATGCAGATTATGTATCTTGGTGCTGCTCCCAACAATCTGGCATCAACGACGCTGGCATTCTTCCAAACATCAGCTTCATGCTTTTTTTAAGACTAGGTGTTTATATTTTATTAAGGCTGTGTATAAGATGATTGCCACAGTGTACTTGAATACAAGGGGTGCAAATTATGAATTTTCCCTGCTTATGGTTATAAAACCCCTAAATTAAAATTGTAATCTTTTCTGATGTTAAGTTCACTATATTGCCATGAATTCTAACTCGATACCAATATGAAGAAGAAAACATTACCGGGTTCTAATTGCTGAAGAAAACATTAATTTTAGTCTTTTGTTGTTGCTTGTGATGCAAAACCAAAAAATCTGCAGTAAAGGCAACAGGTATTAATAACTTGAGTGTTACTTGTTTTATTCAGGCCTCTTGCTTTACAGTCCCAGCAACATGAACAGAGAGGGGGGCTTAAATATTTATTTTCTTTACCTTCAAACATATACCAATCAGACAAAAAAATCATTAAACTAAAATATCAAACTCAAACTGGCACATACTGGAGATGAGATGCAAGACACAAACAGTCAAGATCAAAAGCCCATTTGTATAAAGCCATACTATGAAACTTTTTTATATTTTTAATCATGTTCTTGAGCCAGTTTGTGCTAAAATGACCTTTTACAGGGTTAATGAAATGTCACTCAGACCCCCACCGCCCTCTGTGGCCAGAATACCGCACTTGCAACTTCAGAGTGGCGGTCCGGTCCCTGTTGGCCTTAGTAAAGTGGAGCTGACATGCCTGGTGCTGCAGTCTGCTTCCAGCATGTTTCCTGCATGTTTTAGATCATGAATACAGCTGATTTGTTTGATTTAGTGATGAACCACTCCTGTAGACACTAATGAAGGCTGAGGAGACATTTCAGCAGTTAGATTAAGGTGTTAAAATGATGAACGCACAGCGAGGAGATAAGTTTTACGTTTGGTTCTACTAAATGGACACAAGGGGGTGCTAAAAGCAAGCCAAAACTGCATTAAGTCAATTTATTTAATGTCAAAGTTGATTGTAAATCACTGAAAGTATGGCTTTTTTGTTTTGATTTTCAGGATTCGTGGTGACCACGGAGGAGAAAATGTAGAGGTTGCACAGCTGATGTTTACTGTTCGTGGCACAGGAAGAAGTAGTTTCATCTCAGGAAAGAGTGTACACAATCAACGGTTTGTACATATCAAATATCAGGCAAAACCTTTTACAATAAAACTGTTTTATGGCTTAATAATTTTTAAAAAGTATATTATCTGCCAATTTTGAGTATTGTGTTTTCCTCACGAGTTTATATTCTTGGTACTTGATCCTCCACCTGGAAGCTGTTGATATACAAATAGAATGCAGCGGTTTTAGTAATCCTGGACTTTTTTTTTTTAGGGTACCATTTTCATTCACAAAACACTTGAATGGAAACTCGTCTATTATCGTACTCTAATATTTGTTTTTGAGTGATGTTCATCCACTAGTGCTGAATTAAAAAAAAAATCCCTAACTAAATATTTCATACATTTCGGGATCGAGCGACTATGGAGGGACCTGTGGGTGGCTGTTACACGCCTTTACTATGATGTTCTCCACAGCCTTGAGGAAAATGGCTTTCAATGCTGCACACCTCTTCTGCTGCCACTATGTGTTTCTGCCTCGCCTGCGGGATGATTTGAATACGTTTTCAATGGTTGGGACAATCATCCACTAAGAACCGAAAACCACATGACCCCCAACCACCTGTGGGTGTTGGGTCACACACATCATCCTGTTCCTGAACCAGAAAACGCACAGGTAAAAGTGCTCATTTTTAATCAACGTTTAAGGTACACATTTATTCTTTCCTAATATTTATTTAAAATTACAGGATGTCCAGCTTCCATACATTGAATGGGAGGAAAGTGGCTTTTGTTCCCAGAATCATTCAAACATTGTTGTTCCAAACATTGATTCTCCATTGATTGAGGAACAAATGGCAGCTTTACGAGAAGTGGTTATTCCAACAGCTGCATCCCAGTCCTATGGCTCCGACATCTACATTACAGCTGTTCAGTTTTGTGAGCAATTCTTTTAAATGAAAGGCTTAACTCTACTCATCTGTAAATATTGTGTTGTATCTGTAAATAATCAGTACTTTCATTTAAATGCCATTTTATTAGGTTAGTGGGGGAAAATGACAATAGTTGATTAAGTTCCAAATTGTAAGTTGTTGTAAACAGAAAATTTCTGTCATCTTGCAGTGTTTTACAAAATTGAGTATTTGCAAGTGAAAGTAACTGGTTGGGAAAATATAAAAGGTGTGGAACACTAACAACCCTTTTATTGATTATTTCTGATTAATCAGTCACTCTGAGTTCATCACGCAGGCTGACAATAAACATAGTCTCCTATACCTATCTCCTGCATTAGCTTCTGATAGAAAAGACGTTGAAACACTGACTACAAATGTATTAATTAAATGAGTGTCTCACACGTTTTAAGATTTCTTTCAAAATAAAACCTGAAATTAAATTGTTTTGTACTTTATTTTATCAAAATGCATACAATGTCAGCCAAAGAAATGTTCCAATTGTTACAAACGTAACTTGCAAGAGTGTCTTCTCTTAACTCCTGTTTCTAAACAGTTAACAGAACCAATAACCTCACATTTCAAGATCAATGCTGTTTGCAAATTGTAAAAACCAGTGTTTGATCATTTTTGTGCTTGGATAAATTCAGAAGCACAGCAAACTTAAGATTGAAATTACAAACCTCAAATAACTTCTGCACATAAACAGAATTATGCACTAGAGGATGCAACACTCAAATGAGGCCAAACCCTGCATAGCAAGTTTCAATGCAGGCAAGGAGGTCTCCCTTAAAGGTCAAATAATCCTTGTAATGGTTCGGAATGCGTAGTGTTTTGTAGCAGGTGGCAGCAGTGGGATATCTGCCATCTACTCTCTCTACAGTGAGACTTCTTGGCAGAATCTCCCATCCAGTCCAGAATTTGACGAGACTGGCCAGTTCCCTTGTTGAGGCTGTAGAGGGGGGAAAAAAAGCTTATAGTTTATATTGAACAAAAGTCAAACAAATTATACAGTGTACTTCAACAAAGTAAAATGATTTGCACAGCAAACATTCTTCATTTGGTATGTCAGTGTCACAAATTAGTATACAGTCCAGATCTAAAGTTTAGGATCACTTGAGGAAAATTTGTCCAAAAAATTATTTTTTAATTTATATATATATATATATATATATATATATATATATATATATATATATATATATATATATATATATATATATATATATATATATATATATATGGTTCCAAGTAGATATTCTAACATACAAGAAAAAATGTGAGTGTAACAAAACATTTCTGAGCAGCATTTATTAAAAGCAACACTTAACTGCAACAAGCTTTTACATCAGATCAAAAGATTAGGACCACATGTCTTTACAGGGTTCCCACCCTTTTCTTGAAATGATTTTCCAGGACTTTTCCAGGACATTCTCGAGACTTTTTCAGCCGCTACAGTATGAGTCAAGTTATCCCAACTAGGGCTGGCCTTGTCCCCGTGCATGACTCCTGAGTGCTGAGACGCCCTATGCACATCTCCAGACACTTCTCCTAGCCAATCCCTGAACTCAGGGTTTTCCTTCAACTCAGATTTTAATTTGCAATTTGTACTCCTGACATTGTCACACCTACCTAGAAAGGACAACAACACAAATTTGAAAGTCTATTACTGGTTACACTAACTGGCCACTTTACTGGGTACACCTGTCCAACTGCTCGGTGACGCAAATTACTACTCAGCCAATCACATTTTGGCATTTAGGCATGTTGACATGGTCAAGAAGATCCACTGCAGTTCAAACTGAGCTTCAGAACGGGGAAGAAAGGTGATTTAAGTGACTTTGAACGTGGCATGGTTGTTGGTGCCAGACGGGCTGGTCTGAGTATTTCAGAAGCTGCTGATCTTCTGGGATTGTCACGCACAACCATCTCTCGGGTTTACAGAGAATGGTCTGAAAAAGGGAAAACATCCAGCGAGCGGCAGTTCTGTGGGCCAAAATGCCTTGTTGCTGGCAGCATGAGGCGATTCCTTAACCCTACAGAAGGTGCACAGGTTGTCCAACTTCTCCAGGATGGCACATCCACATGTGCTGCAGCAAGAAGGTTTAATGTGTCTCCCAGCACAATCTCCAGAACATGGAGGAGATTTCAGGAGACTGGCGGTTATTCTCGGAGAGCTGGACAGGGCCGTAGAAGGTCCACAACCCATCAGCAGGACCGATACCTGCTCCTTTGTGCAAGGCGGAACAGGCTGAGCACTGCTCGTGCCCTACAGAATGACCTCCAGAGGGCCACTGGTGTGAATGTCTCTACCCAAACAATCAGGAACAGACTTCATGAAGATGGCCTGAGGGCCCGACGTCCTGTAGTGGGCCCTGTGCTCACTGCCCAGCACCGTAGAGCTCCACTGGCATTTGCTCAAGAACACCAGAATTGGCAAGTCCGCCACTGGCGCCCTGTACTTTTTACAGACGAGAGCAGGTTCACCCTGAGCACCTGTGATAGACGTGAAAGAGTCTGGAGAAGACAAGGAGAACGTTATGCTGCCTGCAACGTGGTTCAACATGACAGGTTTGGTGGTGGGTCAGTGATGGTCTGGGGAGGCATATCCATGGAGGGACGCACAGACCTCTACTGCCTAGGAAATGGTGCTCTGACTGCCATAAGGTATCCAGATGAAATCCTTGAACCCTTTGTCAGACCCTACGCTGATGCAGTAGGTCCTGGTTTTCTCCTAATGCACGACAATGCCCGGCCTCATGTGGCAAGAGTATTCAGGCAGTACCTGGAGGATGAAGGAATTGAAACAATTGAATGGCCTTCACGATCCCCTGACTTAAACCCATTAGAACATCTGTGGGACATTATGTTTCGGTCCATTAGGCGGCGCCAGGTTGCTCCTCAGTATTTTAGCTCTGTTGGTTGGCTAGAAGGTGTGTGTTCACGAACGAGAGGACACACACAGCGGTGAGAGAAACCAGGGAGCAAATTAATAAAATAACGTGGTTCAGTGTCTCCAAAAGCAACACAGCCCAGCCCGCCTTTGTTTATGTTATTAAGGAAGACACCACGGACTTCTCACAGCGTCTTTATGCGCCGCCCACGTGCTCGGGCATTTCCGCATTCCTGAGAAGTCCGTGTGAACAAAAAACGCCTGTTCTAGCCTAAAATGACGCGGTCAAGCCCCGACTGTATTAGCCCAGATGTGTAAGCAGCTTTATTATACAATTCCAGATGCATTCCAGAATCGACTTGCAGAACTTCACAGATCTCATAACATCTATTATGTAAACTGAAAAGGGGCATTTCCCAATTTTTGAGCAGGCAATGATAGAAGCCTCTGGGTTATGTTTGGTCAAGGAAATAATTAAAATATGTTTATTCAATCGAATTCAGTTTATAATATTTCAAGTGTTAACATTTTAATTAAGGTCTGACAAAAATCTGAAAAGTTTTGCATACATAAATAGCTGTCATGCAAAACAGATTAATAGATCAAAATGGCATGCCACCTGCCAAGCTGTTACTTTTATAAGCAGATTAGGATTTAGTAAATAAACATGGTCTGCAGCATGTTTCAGTAAAGTAGAAATTTGAATTGTGTTCACAAAAAACATGCCTATTTAGGGTATATGACCATTTTATGTGTTGAGTACATTTCTTCATTTGTTGGATTCTTGGCAAGTGCCAAACAGATTTACAATTTGTAACATTTTATTGAATGACTGAAATATTTTAATGTTTTTGGCAAAATATTTTATGTAAAATAATAATAATAATTTAGACATTTTTTCATTGTTGAGGCATTTTCTGAGCATAAAATTTACCTCAGGGCTCACAGTGCTTTCTTTTGAAAACAATAACGGCACTGTGTCAGCTCGCTGGGTCAGCAGTGTCCACATTGGAGTTTCTTTGATGCCCCTTCTCAGCTGTTTTATTTGCCTTGTGACTCTTCCAATTACCTGATTAAAAAAAGATGATAATTAAAATATTACACAAAAACATTTAACTTAAATTTCATTTCACTCACAGAGTGGATCAATAATTTCTCAAAAAGCCATCTTCTGTTGTTCTCCGTCAACGAAGGAAGGTCCCATGCAAAGGCCAAATCCTGTACACTTGTTCTTTCAGCATCAGAAAGTTTGGAATCTCCTTCAATCTTTAAATCAGAACTCAGCAATTCAAAACAGGGATTATAAATTCTTTAAACCGGGCATACACTGTGCAACTTTTTCCACTCGTAGCATTCAGCCCTATCTCAATATGAAAATAGCTGGCGAGCTGAGTTGACGCATGTGCTGTGTGTGTGGTACTCAGGATCAACATGGTAACACGATGTGTCGTCCAGAGCAACCAGAGCTGAATCAGGACGTCTGAACAACAGAACTAGAACCTTCACAAAGTTTGTATTTACTGCAGGACTGTTCCTTTGCATCTGTTTAATATCATTCATTTATCATCTGAGGTCAAGTTGGGATTAGAATCTTTACTTCAAGACAGAACAAGAAATGAAGAATTATTAATGACAAAATCTCAGCATAAATAAATAACTGTAGGACAGTAACTAAGCAGTTAAGCCTGGGACACACAGGAGACAGACGCGCCACGGTTTAATGGTCACACAGGAGGCGCCGCGCTGCTGAACGCTTCTTGGAAAGTCGCGTGATAGTCACAACATCACGCGGGACTTGAGAACAGGAAGCGGAAAGTGACTCTTTTGCTTATATGTGATCAGAATTGCTGCTGTGTTTAGTGAGACTCTAATTGATTAAAAATGGTCTATCTATTAGGATCGTACAATATCTTATGCTTCTCAACTTCAACAATAAAAAGCTCCTCATCCATGTTTTGGCGGTTGGGTTTATGCCGGCGTTTGGGTTTGTGCCGTAAAGCCGTTCCGTGTCGTAACGTCTGTTGTAAAGTACTCAACAATGATGTAAACAGCTGCGCCATGGTGCGCCGCAGTGCTTGAGATAGAACTGGCGCCTATCTTCAGCGCCTCTGTGAACTGCTCCAGCGAAAGCCGGAGATCACGTTCTGACGAAGCCAACAGGACCACATCATCTGCAAAAAGCAGAGACCTGATCCTTAGGCCACCAAAACGGATCCCCTCACCACCTTGGCTGCACCTAGAAATTCTGTCCATAAAAGTTATGAACAGAATCGGTGACAAAGGGCAGCCTTGGCGGAGTCCAACTCTCACCGGAAACGAGCCCGACTTACTGCCGGCAATGCGGACCAAGCTCTGACACTGGTCGTACAGGGACCTAACAGCCCGTATCAAGGGGCCTGGTACCCCATACTCCCAGAGTACCCCCCACAGGGCCCCCCGAGGGACGCGGTCGAACGCCTTCTCCAAATCCACAAAACACATGTAGATTGGTTGGGCGACCTCCCACGCACCCTCCAGGACCCCCCCAAGGGTATAGAGCTGGTCCAGTGTTCCACGGCCAGGACGAAAACCACATTGCTCCTCCTGAATCCGAGGTTCGACTATCCGACGGACCCTCCTCTCCAGAACCCCTGAATAGACCTTACCAGGGAGGCTCAGGAGTGTGATCCCCCTGTAGTTGGAACACACCCTGCGGTCCCCCTTTTTAAATAGGGGGACCACCACCCCGGTCTGCCAATCCAGTGGAACTGCCCCCGATGTCCACGCGATATTGCAGAGCCGCGTCAACCAACACAGCCCCACAGCATCCAGAGCCTTAAGGAAATCCGGGCGGATCTCATCCACCCCCGGAGCCCTGCCACCGAGGAGTTTTTTGACCACCTCAGTGACCTCAGCTCCAGAGATTGGAGAGCCCAACCCAAAATCCCCAGACTCTGCTTCCATCCTGGAAGACGTGCCGGTGGGATTGAGGAGGTCTTCGAAGTACTCGGCCCACCGATTCACAACGTCCCGAATCGAGGTCAGCAGCACACCCTCCCCACTGTAAACAGTGTTGGTAGTGCACTGCTTTCCCCTCCTGAGACGCCGGATGGTGGACCAGAATCTCCTCGAAGCCGTACGGAAGTCTTGTTCCATGGTCTCACCGAACTCCTCCCATGCCCGGGTTTTTGCCTCTGCGACCACCCGAGCCGCATTCCGCTTGGACTGCCGGTACCTATCAGCTGCCTCCGGAGTCCCACAGGCCAAAAAGACCTGATAGGACTCTTTCTTCAGCTTGACAGCATCCCTAACCGCCGGTGCCCACCAGCGGGTTCGGGGGTTGCCGCCACGACAGGCACCGGCCACCCTGCGGCCACAGCTACGGTCAGCCGCCTCAACAATGGAGTCACGGAACATGGTCCATTTAGACTCAATGTCCCCCGCCTCCCCCGAGACGTGTTCGAAGTTCTGTCGGAGGTGGGAATTGAAGCTCCTTCTGACGGGAGACTCTGCCAGACGTTCCCAGCAGACCGTCACAACACGTTTGGGTCTGCCAGGTCTGACCGGCATCCTCCCCCACCATCGAAGCCAACTCACCACCAGGTAGTGGTCAGTTGACAGCTCCGCCCCTCTCTTTACCCGAGTGTCCAAGACATGCGGCCGCAGATCAGATGAAACGACAACAAAATCGATCATCGACCTGCGGCCTAAGGTGTCCTGGTGCCAAGAGCACATATGGACACCTTTATGCTTGAACATGGTGTTTGTTATGGACAATCCATGACGAGCACAGAAGTCCAATAACAAAACACCACTTGGGTTCAGATCAGGGGGGCCGACATGAAGACTGCAGCTTTCTAAAAGACTTGCTTCTCTCTCTAGAACATCCACCACATCTGGGAGCTCCATGAAAGAAGCAGCAGACACCTGGTTCCAGCTGAAAGTGTTGATGTCTTCTTTGGTGGGTTCTGATGTCAGAGAGAGGGATTCTGATGTCAGAGAGACGGATCCTCATGTCCTGAAGAAGTCTGGAGTCTGTGGAGCTCACTGAAGCAGGCCAAGGTTACAAAAAAAATCTCTGCTTCACTTAAGGTTCGTAAGAGCACAGTGGCCTCCATAATCCTTAAATGGAACAACCAGAACCCTTCCTAGATCAGGCCGTCCGGCCAAACTGAGCTACTGGGGGAGAAGAGCCTTTATGCTGTCCTCACTAAAGTTTGTTGCAGGCAACGTAATTTCAGCTATACAGCTAGCTTAACAATCTTTGTTTCCCAGCACTTCATCCTCCAAGAAACAGGCCACTTGTTGTATTTGGCAGGATTTATTGAGGAAAACAACGTATCTTTATCTTGTAAAACTGTACAAAAATAAGAATGCAAAATAAGTAACCTTCAAGTACAAAATTACAAACAAATAAGGTCATCATTCAGAGAATAACATTGTTCCAGTAACAGTCACAAACTACAAATAATGTCTGTTCAAAATACAAACGTCTTTATGCAGCTAAAATAATTGAAAATAGTAGTAAAACTTAACAATATATATTTTAAATGTATAAGAACTTACGGATGAAGCCGATATTGTGGACTTTAAGACCAGGATTGACGAGATTGTAACAAGATTTTCCCTGAAACAAAGGAGCACACTACCATCTGAAGATGGCTCCCTAATCCCATTACTTCCTTTACATAACACAGTTCCCTTAGTCACCACTAGGTAGGGTGACCAGATGTCCCGCTTTGTGCGGGACAGTCCCGCATTTTCATCATTTTTCACACGTCCCGCAAATTGAGACAATGTCCCGCATTGACAGTCTCCCGTTCCGAATTTCAATCTTGCATAAACGCTGTGGAGAAAGCCGCCTGTTGCTGTCAGTCGAACCAGGAGGCGGGACTTTACCGCCGGTCCGGAGCGCTTGGGGCGCGCTGCGCGCGCACCCGAACCACCAAAACCCTCTATACAGTCTTTGACCAAAACAGAAGCGTCAGCGAGAACGGAGGAAAGATGAACACCGTGGCGAAAATGCTGTTAGAATAAACTCGTGGGTTAAAAGTGTTCATTGAGACTCTGTCAGGGTCTTTGTGTTGTTTCTCAGAGTCTTTTTTTGTGTCACGGCGCGGAGTCTGATATGAAACAGAGCAGAGAATCCAAGAGTCACAAAAAAATATGTTGGTCTGAACTGAAGCAGGTTTCCCAGTAAGTAGACAGGTCCCAAACGAGTTTCTAACACACACAAGGTGCTGGAGTTGTTTTTATTTCAAATACATACAAGCTAAACTCTTTTAAAGCACATTAAAGAGAGAATTAAATGTAAGCCTTCATTATTTTTCTCTGAAATTTGAGGAAAAAAGTCTTTCTAAGGAACCCTGTTAGATTAGATCTGAATTTCTTCAGATTTAAGTCAGTGATGTTTTTTCTCTCTCCCCTAAATATTTACTAGAAAAGATGTGTTGTCATTTTTGGAAAAAAAACAACACCACTTTGTTTCTGAATTAAGAAAAAAATAGCAAAAAAGTATGAATATTTGTTGATTTTATTGGAAAATGTATTAAAAACAAACTTAAATAGATCTAAAATTGTTACTGGTACTTTTACTGTCATTCTGTTGTGGAAAATATTCAATGAAAACTCTGAAAAGCTGCTAAAACCTGCATATTGTTTTTTACTGTGGGCCTTTCTATATTATTAAAATGAGTTGATGGTTTAAAATCCTTTTAGCTAAAGCTAATCAGAACCACTAGAAGGTCCAAAGAGCCTGAGTTAAGCTGTGGTAATGAGAGGAGCTGTGAAATAGTCTGAAAACTTTTGCTTGTTCAAGTTGAATTCAAATAGAATATATAGTACATGAAATATATGATGATAATAATAATTATAATAACTATGTATATTTACCAGTGATGTTGGAGCTAAAAGGCAGAAAATAAGTTTTGTTTTTTTACTTTTTTACTTTATCTTGTTAAATTGGAATTTTACGTTGTCCCACATTGAGTAGTCTCTGTCCCACATTTGGCGAGTTGGGATCTGGTCACCCTACCACTAGGTGTCAGTAAACTTTCCAACTAACAAAAATGTATCCATTACATGACAGCCTTGGTGAGAGAGGTAAAGTGTTCTTCTGTCAATATGGGGTGCTGTGTGTACATTAATGAGGAATATAATGAATTTAATCGATTTTAGCGAACAGCTGCAATATAACAGAGTGAAAAATTGAGGGGGTCTGAATACTTTCTGTACCCACTGTATATACATGTTTTAGTTTTGTGATTTTAATGTTGCCCTACTTTTTTCCCTCCACTACAGTTTTTTAAAGGGTGAGTAACACCTTGGGTGGAGACTAATTCCTAGCAGATTTCCTGTTAGAAAAATACCTGCAAAATAGGCGTCACCTGGAGGACCGAGAGAGCGGCACTGAGGCAGTGATTGACAGCACCATCCTCAACCCCCCCCACGTGGACCCTCGGAGTTTCCCAGTTGGAAAAACAAGCCGTTTACAAGCGCGCACGCACTCGTACGTGCACACAAGCAATTAAGCAGGCAGACCTACAGCTCAGGAGTACAAGCAGACTCAGAAGCACCAGCAGGTTGGAGGATTTCCTGTCCACCGCGATCACCCGAAAAAAAGGGGGAGGAGGAGGTTTTTTTCAAGAAGGCAAGCGACCCCGAGCCCTAACGTGTCATATCAGCAGGTGAGTGGTTGCGCCAGGTGGAGGTGCGGCCGAGACTCAGCTGGAGTCCAGTGCAGCGCAGCCACGTAGTACGGTACAGACGACGAGGCTGAAGTTTGCTTCCGATTCCAGCTTCCGATTCGGGAAATAGCTAAAGGGCAATTCCACTCAATTTTTCTCTACTCTGACCATCTTTAATCAGCTCTACCTCCAAAACTACAACACGTATTCTCTTCAAACCTGTGCTGGATTATTCTACACTAATAGCAGATTACATAAAACATAGTTTGTGATTTGTGAAACCTTTGTCTGATTTGTGAAACTTCAAAGAAGCCAGATTTATGCATTTTTTTAGCATCTGGCCCACACTGGAAGTGGCCTAGCTCCCAAAGTACAACACTTATTCTCTTCAAACCAGTACTGGATTATTCTACACTAATAGTAGATTACAGACAACATAGTTTGTGATTTGTGAAACCTTTTTCTGATTTGTGAAACTTCCAGAAAGCCAGATTTATGCGTTTTTTTAGCATGCACAATTTTAAAACAGCTGTAGTTTCAAAACTACAATACCTACACTGTAATGATCTTTTCTGTGTATTTTGATTATCCGTGTATCATTCCTTAATTTCAAACAAACAACATTTTCTAATAATCTTTCTATTTCAGATTTACAAACCATTAAAAATGGTCTTTTGATTTTTTTATAGTAAACTGAAAAGAAAAAGTATTTAAAAACCGTTTTTACTGTAGTCTCAGATATAAAAATCAAATTTGACAAAGGTTTCACAAATCACAAACTATGTTTTATGTAATCTGCTATTAGTTTAGAATAATCCAGCACTGGTTTGAAGAGAATAAGTGTTGTACTTTGGGAGCTAGGCCACTTCCAGTGTGGTGTAGATGCTAAAAAAATGCATAAATCTGACTTTCTGGAAGTTTCACAAATCAGAAAAAGATTTCACAAATCACAAACTATGTTTTATGTAATCTACTATTAGTGTAGAATAATCCAGCACTGGTTTGAAAAGAATAAGTGTTGTACTTTGGGAGCTAGGCCACTTCCAGTGTGGTGTAGATGCTAAAAAAATGCATAAATCTGAATTTCTGGATGTTTCACAAATCAGAAAAAGGATTCACAAATCACAAACTATGTTTTATGTAATCTGCTATTAGTGTAGAATAATCCAGCACTGGTTTGAAGAGAATAAGTGTTGTACTTTGGGAGCTAGGCCACTTCCAATGTGGGCCAGATGCTAAAAAATGCATAAATCTGGCTTCTTTGAAGTTTCACAAATCAGACAAAGGTTTCACAAATCACAAACTATGTTTTATGTAATCTACTATTAGTGTAAAATAATCCAGCACAGGTTTGAAGAGAATACGTGGTTTAGTTTTGGAGCTAGAGCTGATTAAAGATGGTCAGAGTAGAGAAAAATTGAGTGGAATTGCCCTTTAGCTATTTCCCGAATCGGAAGCTGGAATCGGAAGCCAACTTCAGCCTCGTGTACAGACGTCACTCTGCAGCTCTATAGCAATCAGCTGGGGCTGACTCTAAATTAGCGTGGAGCAGAGTTTTAACCTGAAGATGGAGATATAATTATGGTTTTGGGCTGAAATATTACATTTTAAGTAAGTTGCACTAAACTGCCAAAATAATGATTACACATGTCTACAGCACTATTAGACACTCATCTATACAGGTTATCAGCAAAAAAGTTGATTTAGGTGTTACTCGCTCTTTAAAGGTAGTTCATATTTGTGAAAACGGAGAGTATTTCATGATTGTTGAAACGTATATAAACTTTATTTTCCCATCCCTAACTGGCAATGCAAAAGAGTCAGTGATTGCAGTAACCACATTTGACCACAGGATGTCACTATTACTCAATTCCTACACACTGTACCTTTAAGAGTAAACCTTTTAAAAACAAAATCAGTTATTGAGTGAAAACTTTCTTGTTTTATTATAATTTGAGAAAAGAAAAATTTAATTATAGCCTTTAGTTTGATGCCAGATGTATTGTCTCAGTAAATGGGTTAAAAATACTTCCATTCAGTGTTTAAACTCAGAAATCATATGACCAACCTTCTCCTGGAATCCATCAGGAGTTTGGGTCAGACGACTTAAGGGATCAAAGGTCTCCCTCGCTTTAAACATTTTATTAGCACAGCAGTTGCTTTTGAACTACGTCAATTTTAGGCAAACAAAGACTGAATGCATCATATTCACATCTTGAGGGCTGCAAATATAAACAGAATTACTCATGATCAGATCTGATTTGTGATATATCCTGGGATAAAACAGAGGAAATGATTATCCTGGTTGTTTACCACAAGTGCCTTGTGAAAGGGTGAAACTGCTTCTCTTTGCACGGATACAAATCAATAGGACGTTCACATTTCCAGAAGTAGATTTGGGCAAATTAATGACAAATGTTCCGCAACACAAACACCAACACATAACAGGACCAGTTTGTAAAAACTAGCGGAATATTAATCACTTTTAAAGCAACTTTTATCATCTGTGGCAGCAATTAGAGCAGGGGTGGGCAATTAATTTTTACAAGGGGCCACATGAGAAACCTGAGTTGTGTCAGAGGGCCACATCAACAACAACTTAAGTCTGCTCATCTTTCTTCTATTGTAAAATTCACTAAATTATATATTGCGAATAGCTGGTACTGGTAATCAGAACAATAAAACTTAAATAAAATTCTGTAAATATTTATATTGGGCTGTGTGAAATTGTGGTGCATAAGTCAAATAAACAAAAACAACCACTGAATCAGTAATTTAATTTTAACTTGTTTAAAACAACAAACAAGAAGTTTATAGAAATGCAACAATGCAATGACTTCATCATGTTTTCCTCCTTTTCAATGAGAAAAATCCAGCCTGTTCTGGGCTTGAACAAGGGCATTGAAATCTGGCTGAATGTCTGAGGTGGCTATGCGAAGAACAGCTGGTCATCAGTGATAGAGGATCTCTGTTTGGATTTGTTGAACTTCATCACTGAGAAGGTCTGTTCACATACATAGGTAGATCCAAAGAGTACTAGAATCCTCTGAGCATGACTCCTCAGGTGTGGAAAGTTCTCTTCTTTGAGAGAGGAATAAAAGTCCAGCAGCAACACTGACCTGAAGTGCTCTGCCAGAAGTGTGTCAGACTGCAGGTCAATGAGTTCCATCTGAACATCAGTTAGAACATTATCCACACTGCAGTTGAAGGGAAAAGAAACCATGTCCATTTCATTTTCAAGAGCTTTGAAATCGCCTTGAAAACTCTGCATGCAGTGCTTCTAACATGGCTGAGTACTTGTGGAGGTGATTGGCTGATCGTGTGGCCTCCTTTAGTCTTGGCAAGTGAGTCAGAAGGTTGTACTTCACTTAGCTTGAGATAAGCTGCAACTCCCTCATGAAAGCCTTTACTGCGCTGTACATCTCATGCACAAAAGTCCCCTGCACTGCAGTTTGACATTTAGTTGGTTCATTAGTGCAGTCACATCCACAGCAAATCCGAGGTCTGCCACCCAATCTTCTTCTGAAAGCTCTGGGACGTCATGTCCTTTCTTCACACAGAAATCCTGAATCTGTTCTCTCAGATCCCAGACACATTTCAGTACCTTGCTTAGGCTGAGCCACCTGACAGAGCAGTGATACCATGGTCCATCTCATTTTCCTCCAAAGAGCAACAAATTGTATGATTTACTGCTCTTGCTCTGATGAAGTTAACTGTTTTAGTAACAACATCAACAACGTGCTCCATCTTTAACACTGTCTTACACTACACTTCCTGATGTATAATACAATGCAAAAATGTCAATTTCTGCACAGGATTAATTTCTGTCACTTTATCCTGCATTGTCTTTAAAAGCCCTACATTTTTCCCAGTCAGATTTGGACAACCATCTGTTGTTACACCTGCCAGATTGTCCCATTTCAGTCCTAATTTGTCCAAACATGCATTTACCTCTGTGAATAAGTTAGTACCGGCAGTTGTCCCTTTCATTGACTGCATGGCTGCCAGCTCCTCCGTCACTTGAAAGTCTTCAGTTATTCCACGTAAGAAGATGAGAAGTTGGGCGGTATCACGCACATCGCAGCTCTCATCCAGAGCCAAAGAAAAACAGTCAAAGTCTGCAGCTCTGTTCTTCAGCTGAAGCTGCAAATTCCCAGCGATGTCCTCAACCCGCCTCGTCACAGTACGTCGGGAGAGTGAGACGTTCTCAGATGCGTCCTTTTTCTTCGGGCATATTAGTGCAACCGAGTCCAATAAGTACTACTTAATAAACTCTCCCTCAGAAAATGCCTTGCTTTTCCTGGCGATTTTGTGAGCAATTACATAACTTGTCTGAATGGCTGCTTCTCTGGTGGTGTGAAGTTTGGTAAAAAGTCTTGTTGGATTTGCAGTTTTGCTAGCAACGAATCAGACACCCTTGCACGCTCTTTTTCAGACAGATTTCTGTATTTATCCTCATGTTTAGTCGTGTAGTGGCAATTCAAATTGTAATCTTTTAACACAGCGGCCTGTGTACCACAGATCAAGCACACCGCTTTACCTTTAATTTCTGGGAAGTACTTGGTGGTCCATGTCTTGTTAAAAACATGACATTCGTTATCAATTTTTCTTTTCTTAGCGTGTGCTGACATCTTGATTTGTTGCTTCACTCAAAGCTTGCCTCATGTACATGTGACAGAAAATAGTAGCGTAGCACTTTTCAAAATAAAAGCAGCACCGCTACAGATATTTCAATAATCTATCTAGTTGTAATTTATTATTGGCCACACGTGGGCCAGAAAGGGACGCACAAAGAGCCAGATGTGTCCCGCGAGCCGTAAAATGCCCAGGTCTGAATTAGAGGAAGCTGCAGCTCATCATGATCCAGCAGTAGAACAAGTGGCCTCATCCCATTTACACTAACAATACATCTAAAAATTATAACTCTAGTAATTATTTACCCATATTGCTTCCACATGAAGACATTAATGACCATTTACCTTAGAGTAATTCTGGTTTTGTAACTTCTTGCAGCAGCTAGCTGTACAAAATTACTGAAAGAAGATTAATATTCTACTTTTTATTCTTGAACTTTTGAAAAAGTGCTGATGCAAAACAATGTGCAGTTATCATGTCTGCTAACAAAAATCAATGAACTGCTTGAAAAAAAATTACTGTTGAGTTAAGTTCAACTTTCAAGGGAGTGTTTCAGTTACCCTACATTTGTTTTAGGCTCAAAGAATGTGTCACTTTAGTTTTGTTATCCATCCATCCATTTTCTGTAACCGCTTATCCGAGCAGGGTCGCAGGCGGCTGGTGCCTATCTCCAGCAGACATTGGGCAAACAGGCGGGGTACACCCTGGACAGGTTGCCAGTCCATCACAGGGCAACACAGAGACACACAGGACAAACAACCACACACACACCTAAGGACAATTTAGAGAGACCAATCAACCTGACAGTCATGTTTTTGGACTGTGGGAGGAAGCCGGAGTACCCGGAGAGAACCCACGCGTGCACAGGGAGAACATGCAAACTCCATGCAGAAAGACCCCAGGCCGGGATGTGAACCCAGAACCTTCTTGCTGCAAGGCAACTGCGCTAACCACTGCGCCACTGTGCAGCCCTAGTTTTGTTATTATAAATGATATTTTCTTAAAATAAGAAACAGTCTTTAAGTATCAAATCAAACTCAAACTGAACTATATCATATCATGATAAGGGGAGGAATTGCATTGAATCTGTTTTAGCAGCTCATTTATCTTAGTAAATCAAATTATCAGTGGTGTTTTGTAATAAGATTGGATATGCGTCTTCCTTATTATTTGATTCTGGACTATTTTAGTCAATGAATAGCTTCAAGTATTCATATATTTAGAAAACTTTGGATTAAAATATGTCTTGAAAGTTATATTTTTTAAATTATTTTCAAACATTTCATGAGATCCCAAAGAATAATTTCTGTAAAAAAGTTTGAAAATAACTGTATTAACTTGTTAGAAGTTTGTTCTCTAACTATTTTAGGGTGCACACACACACACACACACACACACACACACACATGGATGATCAAAGCATGTAGGATGTAAAAATTGATTTGAGTTGAGCTCAGATATTTTTCGAAGGTCTTGTCTTGATCCTGAGGCTGCTGGAGGGAAACTGGTCTCCTGACCTGGGATCATATAGCCGATCATGTGTTTAGTGCCTGACTCACAGTGAAAGTCCCATATCATCATCTGTGTGGTTCTTGTCTGCATTTATGTTTGTTTTTCTCTTCACATTCCTTCTCTCTAAGTGTTTTTGTCTTCAGAGTAAGTTCAAACAACTCTAGAGATTAATGTAAAGAAATGTGATTTTAGATCAGATAATCAGCCTGGTTCTAAACTTAATCTCAGGCTGAAAAGTTAAGAACAGACCAGTGCTGTCAAGCTCCAAAAATTAGTCTAATTTTCTCTCTATTATAAGATTCAGATTAAGCAGATTCACGGCGACATCACTGCACTGAAAGCACAAGTTTAACCAAGTTATTTATTTTTATTTTGTACAAACTCCAAATGACTCAGCCATAAGAAAACACATTCAGTTTCCTTTGAGAACATTGTGGTTGTAGAATATAATAGCCCCTTCAGACGGTTTCTTGGTATGCATCCAAATCTTACTGCAAATCACAGACCCCGCTGTCAGGTGATCATCACAAGACCCACGGCCTAATCCTCCTCAGCTGTACAAAAGCAGGAACAGACATTAGAGTCGTTCTTAATGTGCATGTAACCAGCTGGAACACAACACGATTTGGCTTTAAGTGTTGTTTCTGCAGATGTTAACAATATCTCTGAATCTAATTTGAAGATACATAGCAGGAGGACCGCAGCTGAGCAAGATTCCACACTTTTTGTGGGGGAACTAATTGATGTTTTACATCCAAGGTTTGATCTACAAACAGATTTACTATCACTAACAGGAAGGAAGAAATAGGTGGAAAAAGATGATTGCACTGGGTCTTGGTTTTCTGTCTTTACTCTTCTGTCTTGACCCGATAGAGGGTCAGTTTCCTCGAGTTTGCTGCACAGTGGAGGGGATCCTGTCCAAGCAGTGCTGCCCTGCTCTGGGATCGGATCCTGCCAACATTTGTGGCTCCCTGACAGGGAGAGGAAGCTGTGCCACCATACAGGTCGACTCCAAACCCTGGGGAGGACCATACAGACTCAGGAATGTGGATGACAGGGAGAGATGGCCCACTAAATTCTTCAACCAGACCTGCAAATGTACAGGTGAGTTTTTTTTTTTTAAATAAATAATGATAACAAAATGTTGAGCATTAGGCAAATTAATCAATTTCCTGTCTGTGTTGTAGTTAACTTTGCAGGTTATGATTGTGGCCAGTGTAAGTTTGGTTGGACTGGTCCAAACTGCGACCAGAGAAAACCTCCAGTTGTACGGAAGAACATCCACTCCTTGACTCCCAACGAGCTCCAGGAATTCCTGAACGTTCTGGATCAGGCTAAGACGACCATCCATCCTGATTATGTCATCGCCACGCAACACTGGCTAGGCCTGCTGGGACCAAACGGGACCGAGCCACAGTTTGCCAACATCTCCATCTACGATTTCTTTGTCTGGCAGCATTACTACTCAGTCAGAGACACTCTTCTTGGTAAAAATGCTTATGCATTTACCGGAAATGTATAATTTATTTATTAATCTGCAATACAATATAATAACTCAATGGGTGACAGAGTTTTAAAATGTCTCTGAATTTGCTTCAAATTATTCATATTATATGGAAGCGTATTCAAATTTTGAAAATTTGAACTTAACTTCATGTGCTTATAATATAATTTGCAAAATAAAACTTTAAACATAATTAGCAAAAGTGAACAGTCTAGATTTAGTCAAAATTTGAAGGTGATGAAAACTCATTAAAACAATAACAGTAATTTGAACTTTAATATTTTGCCACTAAACCTAATCGTTTTTATGAGAACTCAAAATCATTTTTTTAAACAAATGCATTCTTTTTTTTTTAATTCTTCTTGATTATTAAAACTTTGTGATCACAACAAGAGAGACTAATACTCCATTTTCTTTAACTGCAGGTCCAGGTCGTCCATTTAAAGCCATAGATTTCTCCCACAAAGGTCCAGCATTCATTACCTGGCACAGGTACCACCTTATGAGCTTGGAAAGAGAGCTTCAGGTATGATCAAATGTTTTTTTTTAAATTATTTATCTTTTATTGTTCTTGGCAAAAAACAATGTTGACATGGAGGGAATTCAATGTTTTCAGTTGGATCCAGCAGCTATTTCTTACATATGCTCACCAGTGAGGGTTGCTGTGTATAAATATTTGATATTGAAATCAAATATTTTGGATATTTTCCAAATGCATTTAAGTGTTATTTAGATCAATACTGACTTCAGATTTGTAAATCTGCAGACCTTTAAGAACCAACTGAATAGAAAAGTATTTAGAAATGTGTGCTTATTGCAGCATATAAAAAAATTCAATATACTACTGTTTTGATTAGTTGCTGGAAGCTGGAAAAGACAAATGTTCAGATCTTTTGGGCATTCATTCTGTGCGTTTTGTTTAACTATTGTCACTTTTTTTAACACAGATCAAAGAGTTGTTTTTACCTTCTTGCTAACGTTTCGATCGCAACCTGCGATCTTCCTAAGAGCCACGTGACAAATGTTCAGATGTTGCTGATGCAACATGTCTTCAATATATTTTTAAGTAATTTAAGAAACGCCTGGAGGTTTCCTCTTCTTTCCAGCTTGTTTTTCCAGCAACAATCCTAGAATCTGTGTGCAGACTTAGATCAAAAGCAAAACTCACCATTTTCTTTCTTTTTTTTCCCCGTCTCCTGTCCGGCTGTATAGCAATCAGAATTGATGTCTGAGTGCCGAAAACAAGCCTTACAGTTTTACTTTCACAGGTGGAGCGTTATAGATTTAGCTATAATGTCCCGCCTGATATCAAAATTTTATTGGAAATGCTTTTGGATGTTTTAAATTCCAATGGACACGGAGACGGAAATGAAAGAGAAAGCAGGGAGAGAGAAGGATGAGGTAGGGGGGAAAAGTTCACAAAAATAAACAATAAAAAATGCAAAAGGATTCGCTTCTAGACCTGCAGAGAGAGAGGAAAAAAAGGTGACACATAAAAATACAACAGTACCAAAACATCACTGCACCAACAACATGAGGATGTATAACAGCAGCAATTTTTGCTGGAAAGCACACGATAGTAAATCATAGTGCATATAGTGCCAACCACAGCCTTAGGTTATGTGTTAAAAACACCCAAGCCCACACTTGTGAGAGCACCATGTGAGCACCTGTGTGCGTACACGTGTTTGTGTATGTAAGGTTTATCTATAGCAGAGGTCTCCAACTGCAGTCCTCGAGAGCTACCATCCTACACATGTTAGCTGTTTCTTTGCTCCTACACACCTGACTGAATTGAATGAATAATTAACAGGCCTGTGCAGAGGTAAGGATTAAATTACTCCATTCAGGTGTGGCAGAGCAGGAAACACAGAAAGCTAGCAGGATGGTAGCTCTCGAGGACTGGAGTTGGAGACCCCTGCTGTATAGGAATGTCGAATAGTTAGTGTGAGGGGCCACAGACCTGCCCCCAAAGACCCGTGGAGGATAGAGGAGATCAACCATGGTGTCAACCATTAGCCGTGCCAGAGGCCCAGGAGATAAAAACAGCAAGCCCCCAGGCCCGCCTGAAGTCTCCCACTCGAGGGTAGATTGAGCTCGGACCCCAGCTGACCGGGACCCAAAGGCGCCCAACCCCGGTGGAGACCCGACGGAGCCCAGGGGCCCAGACCCCACCAGGCAGCCACCGGGAGTGAGCCGACAGAAGCCAAAAACCTCCAACCTCAGATATGAGAGCTGATAATACGCAGGCAGACTGAGGTACCACCCACCAACAGGAAATGTGGCAGGGGAAGGGTAGGTCAAGATGTTATAGCACCACAAGATGTCCCAGGAAAGGGGAGGAGTCCAAGACTCTACCTGACACATAGGCAGTCACACACTCCCACCCTCTTGCTCACACAAAAACACATTCAACCTAGACACACACACAAAAAAAACTCACCACTTTCAATGAAATTGTGCAGAGATATTAAAAAAAACAGTAAAATGTTTGGTATAAATTAGGCATATCTGATATTATCGGTCTACCGATATTATCGGCCGATATTGGCCGTAAAATGTAATATCAGAAAGTATCGGTTTTTACTCCTATAGAGACCCAACTTTTACATACCATACACATAATAACTCTTTGGCTTCATCTCCTCTCTCTAAATGCCAAAATATGACAGATCTGAGGTTTAGTTCGAGATACTTTAGTTTTATTTGGCACAACTTGTGAATATTTAGTAATTTGCCCTGTGTAATGAGGATCTGCCACTTAGCACATAGCTACATGTAGCTAGCCAGCAAACAAGCTCAAGAATCTTCACCCAAGGCTTGCTTTTCTTAAATTAAGATCTTAATTAATGTTTTATCACCATAACTACAATATAGAGAAACAGAAAAAAATACATTACTGACTATTACAGATGTCTTAGAGTCGCGGTTAGCAATTAGCCTCGCTTAGCAATTGTACGCTCATGCTGCCTACATTTTATCAATTGTAGGAGTAGGAGAAAAGGTCAAAGACAAACGATTGTCCAGCAAAGGAAATCTTGCTGGGATACCAGTTTGCAGCTACATCAAAACAAGGCTCGTGTGTACGTCAACAACTGAGACTAACGCCTGCTGCACCCTGGAAGCATCAGCGGCGTGGAACGGGAGTGGAACGGTTTACTCGCAACAATCGCGGCACTCCAGTGCACACCGGGAGAGTCAGCAGCGAAGCGAATTCACCGCTGCGCACAAGATCCCTCGAGACTTTGAAGGTCACGGTTTGTTTATGCCATCCGCCATTAAACCAAAAATAAGGAAATCATGTTTGACATCGCTGTTTGATGTCATATATAATGTTTTTACTCACCAGCCATGAAAAAGCCATGAAAAACACACCGCTGCACTTCTCGAACGATGCGGAAAGTAAATAAGCCGTGAGGTCACACGTATAGACATAATCTACATAGATATGAAATTGCATCGCTGCAATAGACTTTTATTTTGAAAATTACCGGGCATTTTACACTGAAACCGAGTGTGATTTCCTGTCTAGCCCTATGTTAACTGCAGAAATTGACACATCCCAGAAGCGGCACGCGGCAAAAATAGAACCCGATCCTATCTTGCGCAGCGCGGCGTGCCGCTTCTGGGACGCGTCTGGAAATTGCTGCATTGCGGCTGGTTTGTGACACCCCATAGACTATTATGGATTCTATTTGAAGTGGCGACGTTCCGCTGCTGTTCCACGCCGCTGATGCTTTCAGTGTGCAGTAGCCTTTAGCCAAAACAGCATGATTTTTTCTCTGCCTTACTAAGTGGCTGCGCTACACTAGACTCCAGCTGAGTTGGCCGCACCTCCAACTGGCGCAATCACTCACCTGCCGATATGACATGTTAGGGCTTGGAGCCGCTTGCCTTCTTGAAAAAAACTTCCTCCTGCCCCTTTTTTTCTGGTGATTGCGGTGGACAAGAAATCCTCCAGCCTGCTGGTGCTTCTGAGTCTGCTCTTCTCCTGAGCCGTAGGTCTGCTTGTTTGTGCGCTTGTGTACACGTGTGAGTGCGCGCGCTTGTAAACGACAAATTTTTCTGACTGGGAAACTCTGAGGGTCCACGTGGGGCAGTTGAGGGTGGTGCTGTCAGTCATTGCCTCAGTGCCGCTGTCTCCTCCAGGTGACACCTTTATTGCAGGCATTTTTCTAACAGGAAGTCTGCTTGGAATAAGTCTCCACCCATTGTGTTACTCACCCTTTAAGAAATGATTATTTTCTTGATCTGTTAAGATAATAGATTAAACATTCATTTATTAATATATAGTAATATTAATATGTGAATATACGAATTATAAACCATTATTATTCATCAAGTAGATAGAATCACTTGTGGTATTTCAGGTATGATATAAGCATAAACAACAATGTTGATTCCTTACTGTAACAATCACTGTAAAGCAGTTAAGGCATTAAATCACTTAGAAAAACATTTCTTCTTCAACCTGTAAGTGAAAGGAATCATTTTATGAGGCGACAGAAGAATCTTTATTAAAGCTACGAGGTGAACGTTCTGTGTTCATCTGTGGACTGAAGACTGATCTTCTGCAGATTCTGATAAACAAGCTGGAGGCGCCACCTTGTTTTGGCTAAGTCTCAGCTGTTGACGAACACACAAGCCTTGTTTTGATGTAGCTGCAAGATGACCTTTGCTGGACAATAATTTGTCTTTGACCTTTTAGCCTTTAAGAAGGCCTTCTCCTAGTCCTACACAACTAAGTAACTTTAACACACGCCCAAACATTCCCTAAACAAATCGATAGTTACAAAGACAAATGTTCTCCAAGGTATGAAGCAAAATCAGCGTGTTCATGATCCATTCTTTGTTGCTGCCTGAATGTAAGATGTAATCAAAGGGAACGGAGGCCCAGCGTCAGAAACGGAAACTACATCAGTAATAGGTCTGAGTTAAAGAGACTATGTGGAAGTTTAACAACCAATACATTCATAGAAATTTTAAATTTCTTCCTCATACATTCTCCTAGAATGAGCCCTGGCATGTTTCTGTGATTGCCTCTGTAGGCCTGTAAACTCAGAAAAGATCATGTTCGGGTTGAACAAGCAGGCTTCCCCAGTGCCTTCCAGAGGCAGCATAATGCGTGATATCATGCGCGTTCACGCTCAGCCATAGCCCGCAGCGTTTGTTTGCTAGGTGTAGCTTAGCGGCAAAGCGAGAGGTGGGCCGTTTCTCAATATGCGTACTTGTCTGTACTTGTGTACTCCCGTCCTTGTGAAACGTCATCAACGATGGTCCAAGTACTGTTCCAATCCTAAGTACATATAATGGCAAGTTCGCTCAAAGTTCCCGAATATGTTCTTGCTCCGCCCATTGTATCGAGGATGCACTGATGCATCCTTCTGCAGACTTGGGACACCAAAGTTTCCCATAATGCATTGCACCGCTAACCGTTATACTCTGAACGGCAAAGGAGAAAGATTATAACCGTTGTGTTTCATATCAGAAATACAAATAAATAAATATAAAATTGTCTGTTATTGTAAAAAATTGCGTATAACCTGTAAAATATGCTGTGTATTTGTTTTTTGTTTTTCTTTTAGACTCGTCACAATCCCTCAAAATGCTAATTAGCTAATCCACTATCAAAATAAAAGCATCATTGCTTTGTTTTGATGAAAAATAAACTTTTTTCTTCATTTAACAGCGGGAAATGCGGGTATTTTATCAGTTTTGATCAGATGTGGACCAAATATAATACAAATAATACATTTTCATTGTTTTTTTGTCATTTAGGAACAGACTAGACTTTTATTTTTAGGTCAGGTCGTTTTTTTTACCGTAGCAACAAGCAGCGCTGTTCCAAATGCCGTCCTCGTCCTCCCGTACTCGGCAGAACGGACTTTCTGGTGTCCTAGCCAAGAACACACTTGTGAAGTACACAAGAACTTACTAGCGTCCTTGAGTATTGAGAAACGGCCGTGGTTTTGGTAGCATGGATTCAGCCAAGAAGAAGAAGAGAGCTGCTTCAAGCGCCGGTGAAACTCCAGCCCAGACCCCAAACAAGACAAAGAAACCAAGAGTGTATTCCAGTGCGACAAAAAAGGGCAAAACTCGAGTCTGATCGCCGAAGGCAAAGAAAGAGAATAAACATCGGTCCGGCATTTGAGAAGTGGAAAATGCTGAGAGAGTCTCTTGGTATGAAAAAAGACTGGCAGTTGGCATCATTGTTGCTGGACAGGTAAGAAATTATTACTAAATATGTGTGGGGAAAGGGTTGTGGGTGCGTTGAAAGCAAGCTGGGTGCTTTCCGTATATCATATTAGAAACATTTTTAGGCTGCTTGTCTAGCGTGTCTAGCAAGTAACTCAAGGTGAAACAGGAGGAAGCCAGGAAACGGTTTTTTCTTGTGGATTGAGAGGAGAAGCAGGAGGATCAGGGGCAGACAGGACAGGAAAATATTCAAATAAAAAACAAGAAAACAGAACAAAGTTCTTGAAAATAAAAATGTTGGTAGATTTATCCTTCATGAAGCAATAATTCATAAGCATGTAATATTTATATATTTGCTACAATTCAGATCGACTTCAAAATTCAGTCCCACATCCAGGGCCGTATCAAGGCATTTTGGGGGCCAAGGCAAAACAGACCCCCCCACCCCCGTCACTGGGCTCCCTCAGAATCCTCTGTGTAATTCAAACTCTGCCGAGGAGTATTAATTATAGTGTTTGCAAAAACACCTCGGTTTACATATGAATTGTTTTTTAGAGCCATTTTGTTGGTAGATTCTGATATTAATTCTAGCTCTAAGCCAGAACACTGGGGGAAAAATGGGTCCCAACGTGGTTTGTGTGGCGTTGCCATAGTGTGACGTCATCGGTAGGCACAGAAATATGGTCACCCTAGTCTACATCAGAGTACATTGTTTGTCTAAATTTTTAGGATTGTGTAAAGCAGTCTAAACTTTGTAAAACTGTGTCGCTAATCAAATCAAGTGTTTATATTACTGACACTCAATTGTAAATGTGTGCACATTACGACTGGAGTATTAAAAGTTGCTTTATTGTTTTAGTTTGGAGAAGCACACTTTATCAAAGGGACCACTCACATCGACGCCATCTACAGCAGTGTTTGAAGGGCCCCATTGCCCAGTAACTGCAGGGGAATCTGATAGGTAAGTTTACTTGTAAACAAAATGCAAATCCTATGTCAGATTATTGTTCTCCACATCAAATAAAATAAATACTTTGTTCTACTTTTCTACAGGGATGACTTCCAGATCGCAGTAGTTGAACCTCTAAAAGCAGATCCAGGGTTAGAATTGTTGGAGGAAAGGTAAACATGCAGGGCTTTTTATAATTTGATTCATACTCTATGTTTTCGTAATTAGCCTTTCGCCGGCCCCGCCCCCAAAACGGCCATAGTCCAATCACACATCATAGCAACCGTTACTATCCGACAACTTCAAACAAGATGATGAAGCTAAGCCTAATTTACTACTAAGCATTAGCCTCGATAGTAGTCGTGTCCCCTTCGTTCCCCTTCAGAACCTCCTCATCGAGCTCAACCAGCAACAGCCAAGCATGAGTGCCCCCCCCCCTGCCTGGGCGGAGGTCCGCCTCCCAGACTATCCAAGACCCTTTTAGATAAGACACACCGTGCCGGCAAATCAGCGTAATATTACCTCAACCGTGTGTCTTATAAACGCACATTAAGCCTTGGTGCAACAGTAGGTGGTGTCATGATCACGTGATGAATTAATGCCGAGCTCCGGCCGGGAACTATTGAAAATGAAAGTTAACATAAGTTTCATTTTGTTAACATAGCCAGCTGAGATGATAAACTGAGTGATGCAGAGCACCGGGAGCTCTTAGAGCTGCCTGCAGCTCAGATCATCTGACAGCTGACATCTGACAGGGCTAACAGGGACACGGCATTGCTGCCACCGCTCACCGATTCACGCGTCCCCAGACGCCGCCTTCTCCTGTTCTCCCAACTCCTTGTTCCCTGCTATGCTTCGCTCAGCGGAGCCGACACTAATATATCCCTCCACTGCATACTGTAACCCTTTTGCCTCGATCTGGATGATATTGAGGAGGAATTGCTCCAAAAAATGTCGCTGACACACATCTGTTTACTTCTTTCCATCGCAGCAATCTGCCGAGCTGCAGTATTTGATCCACTTATTGTCGGACTTAGCAACAGTAATTAAGGGGGGCGGGGCTCGTCGAAAGGCTAATTTATGTATTCTGTTTGTTTTTGTAGCATCAAATCGATGGAGCTGAAAGAACTCTTTAGATGAAGAACAAGCCAATAGTTTGGAAAACAGTGTGTAAGTAACAAATTATTCTCACTGAAATGCAATGGCTATATGTCAGGATATATAATCATGTTCTGCTGCTGTTTTTACTTCCAGATTAGTGCTGGAAAGAGAAGGAAGGAGCTTTAGACCCGTATGATTCTGATTATGTATCTCTAATATCAATAAGGTATGTTTTATTATTGTTTTTTTTAATACCGTAGTAACATCCCCACTCTCACTTTCTATTCACTGATTATATAAAATGTATTTTTCTTGTGCAATAGGTGTGCATCACAGGATGAGGTTGACCAACTTCCTTGCATTGGCCTGGATGAAGCTGACAATTATAATTATATAACAATTATAATTATTATATAACAATTATAATTATTATATAACAATTATAATTATTATATAGGCTAACAATTATATGTGCTATTTGAGTTTCAATCAATATGCTAAAATTCTGCTTACAATAGTGGCCTGCACAGAACCCAACTAATGCTGCTACTCTGTGTGTATTTTTGTACATATTATTGTTGATTTTGTATTTATAATATTTCTGCATTATTTTTTGTATTCTAACAGAGATGTCTCACTTTGATCCGTTTTCAAAAAATAAAACATTTGAACCCTTTTATCATTAATTCACCTGTACTATTTATTAACTTATTAATCAAACTTTTTCCCATCATGAACTTAATAATTATCTGTAGCCTAAAGGCATGACAGTTAGTCAAGTAGAATGTCATTCAGTTGTTGTTGGAGACAAATGAAACATGACAATTCTTTTCTATTACTAACTTAAATTGAAGTAGTTGTCATTTTGCACAGATAATTTTAAAAGATTAAACATGCATGATATGAGATATGTGATGTTAGCAACCTAGATGATTTATTTATTTTTTTATTAGGGGGTACACCGCATATATCGGTATTGGTTTATATCGGTATCGGAAGATAAGAGTTAGACAATATTGGATATCGGTAAAAAATCCAATATCGAGCATCCCTAGTATAAATCAATAAAACAAATTACATTTGACCATCAGACTGTGATTTAAGGTCAATAATGATATCTACTGAGGAATGTGTGCTGGATTAACAGAGACTGATTGCTGAAGGTTATTGATGAGAAGTTAAAACCTATCAACTTTTAGTTTAATATTAATGCGAGATAGCTTTCATAAAATGTGAGCATTTGTCTGTCTTTTCCCTGCAGAGACTGACAGGCAATGAAAACTTTGCGATCCCCTACTGGAACTTTGCTACCGGACAGAGTGAATGTGACGTTTGCACAGATTCTCTCCTGGGGGGTCGAAACCCGGACAACCCCTCCCTCATCAGTAACCAGTCCAGATTCTCGGGATGGGGGGTGATCTGCAACAGGTAAATAGATCAAATTAAACATCTGAAGCATCAATTTCTTTGCTTACAAGAGAGTTTTTCTTCTCTTCCTTCAGCTTGGATGAGTACAACCGCCTGGTGACACTTTGCAATGGCACAACTGAGGGTTTAATTCAGAGAGGCGTGATGGAGAGAGCCAACACATCTCTGCCCACCATGACTGATGTCAGAAGCTGTCTAGGAATCCGAGACTTTGACAGTCCTCCTTATTTCACGAACTCCTCCTTTAGCTTCAGGTGCGACTCAAGAGTGATGGATTTGATTTACTCAAACTAAAAAGCTAACTGTGTGCTTTTTTCTTTACAGAAATGCTCTTGAAGGCTATGAGAAGCCAGATGGGGAGCTGGACGATACAGTCAACAACCTTCACAATCTGGTCCACTCTTTGTTGAACGGAACCAGCAGCTTGTCTCACTCTGCAGCCAACGATCCCATCTTCCTGGTCTGAATTAAACTCCATCCTTTACTTTGAAGTTCACTCAAGCCCTTTTATGACACACCATGCCAGCAAATCAGCGTAATACTGCCGCCACGGCGTGTCTTATGAAAGCGCCATGGTGGCATGACGATGCGAGAATTTTGCAACATTCGTGCCGCCACGCTTGGTAGTAATATTGCCTCAATGCCAGACTTGTGAATGCAGATTACGCCTTGGCGTAATAAAGGGAGGTGTCATGATCACGTGATGAATTAATGCCGAGCTCCAGCCGGAAACTAAATTGAAAATGAAAGTAAACACGGGCATAAGTTTTGCTTTTGTAAACAGAATAAGCTGAGATGGCAAACTGGAACGATGCAGAGCTCCAGGAGCTTCTCTCCGTGAAAGCTGGAGCTTAGATAATCTAAGTTCACGGGGACTGTGGGTGACAGACACCTTTCGGAGTGGCTTGTCAAAAAACTTAAGGAGTGCAGCTTCAGTCATAAAAAAGCAAGTTATGTTCAAGTTAAAAGGAAGTCTGTGGCAGTGCAGAGACCGCCCCCATACCCCCTTTACCGCCATTGTGTAATCTTTTGTAAAAAGGTCATGATTGCGCCACATTACTGCCACGGTCTCACCAATTATAAATTACCTTAGGTTCCCTGATCCTGGCTCAGCTTGGCAGCAAATTGTTTTATAAAAGAGGCTAGAGAAACAGTATTTTTACTCTTGTGACGGGGAAGACTGTTGTTGATTTAGCATCCAGGAAACACCAAAGGACGTCTAAGCTATTAGAAGTCAACCATTAGCATTAGCAACAACACAACATGGCAGAACTCTTTCAGGCTTGTGTTATTTGTGGAGATAAACCATCAACATTGCAGCGCAACCTAAGTCAGTGGTAGAGTTGTGTTGCTGTTAGCCAATCAGAGACGAGATGTCCATATATAAGGAAATAAGACTCCAAATCCTGCTTTTTTTTGCTCACCACTCATCTGGCTAATGTCTACATAATAAAACATGGCCATAAGGCATTCATTTATTCTAGATAGCAGCACGCGTGTTGAAAAAACGAGTGAACTTGGTCTTTAACTTCTAGGTGCTCCATGCATTCACGGATGCCATTTTTGACGAGTGGATGCGTAGATTCGTTCCATCTAACTCCACCTTCCCAGATGAGATGGCTCCCATTGGACACAACAGGGACTACAACATGGTTCCCTTCTTCCCTCCAATCACCAACAAAGAGATTTATGTCACGTCTGAGCAACTTGGATACTCTTATGCCATTTCCCTGGATGGTGAGTGAAAACTGAAGGACAAACTTGAAAAAACAGTACATTCCATTTCTTGGTGATTTACTCTGTATTTTTCCTTTTCAGATGCGGATGGAGGCCCGCATGCGTTCGTCCTAGGCTCCACGTTAGGAGGTGTCTTCGTCGGTCTCCTGGTGCTTCTCCTTATTTTAGTGCTCTATCTGCGTCAGCGGAGAAACAGAGGCTTTGAGCCTCTGATAAAAGCAGATTTCACAAACAGAAAGTACACAGATGAAGCCTAGCTGTTGTTGAAGTCTAACTGACCTCAGAGTGATGGAGGCTTCCGTCTAGGTAGGCACGAGAAGATCCTTGACACCGAGTAAGGAATTCTGTCTAATTACATGACAGAACAAACATTTAAATAATTTGCCTGAGATTTATGTACGATAAAACAATCTTTTCACAAAATTGTAACCTTATTTTTAATCTTTATTACTATTATGCATCTTTCTCAAACTTCTCACAAGCAGAAATATATTGAAAAGTTTTGAATAACAATTTATTTTCAAGAACAGTAACAAAACATGAATGCAATCATCTGCACCAAAGAAACAGTAAGGCATATATTGAATCCAGTAACTCTTCGACTCCAAGTTTGGAACCACTTCCAAATAACCAATTTAGAACTGATGTTACAGCAATGTTTTTTTTTTTTACATTTTATTGCAAAAATATTAAAAGTTTAATGATACAAAACATAAAAAGGGCATCCTGTGAGATCAATAGTCATAATAAAGAATCATTTTCAGTGAAATACGTGTTTGCTCAGTACTTTTTGTAAATGCATACAATAAAACAAAAGCTGAACAAATGGCATAATACAGGCTAATTCTGTGGCTGTGAAAGCTTAGCTGGCCTGGTGGTAATGAACCTGACAGGTTCTCAGAGAACAGTGAATGTACATACAGGCTGGCTTTGGCGGTGCCCCTCAGCAGTGCCAGGCCGCTCACATTCTCTGTAAGTACACTCTACTGAGGAGCTTCACTGGAGCGTTCAGCCCTGTCCAGTCCCCACAGATTTTCATTTCACAGGTGACTGTGGTCGGCTTCAAGCCTGTCTGTGCTGCAGACATAACCATCCAAGCTTTCCAGATAAATGTAGGGATCCTTTCTTAGCATTTGCACCAACCGATACATGTGCTGGTTCCTGCTGTCTCTAAAAAAAAAATACCCCCACCCTCTAAAACAATCTAAATATATTAATTATTTTTTTAACATTATTTTAACATGATTTAATATTGTTAAAGTTAATTTAAATAGTTTAGACATTGGTTTCTGTGGAAAAGTGATGAATTATTAATGTCTTACCAGCTTTAGATAGCTCTTAGAATGGCCTGAGTTTGGAGAAATGGAGTTTAATTCAAGCTGACAGCTAGTCATAGCAGGCCTAGCTCTCTCGTAAATGCCACTCAAATGTCATTACATTTTTTTCTTTATCTCACCATAAATTCTGGATCCTTATTTTAATTTTCTGGTGATTTGTAGCATTAATTAGCAGCATAGCTAACCATGTGTAGCACCTCCAATGCAGCCATAGGAGCCTGATAATGATATAAATGAAGGAATTTAACTTTGTGCAAAGCTGAACCAGACTGAACCAGCTTAGAATTAGACTGTTTTACAAAGTGAATTTTCATTTGCAATCTAAAATGTTAAATTGCAAAAGGACTGAATTCATCTAGAAAAAAAATAAAGTTTTGGTCTTCTGCTTTTTAAAGGTTTCATATCATGCTATTTTAATACTTTGAAAGCAAAGGTAGGCACAATGTATGATAAAATATTACCGTTGGCACTATTGAGATGTCATTTATCTCAAATACGAGTTTTTTTTTGTCAGCCTGAATTCATACCCGGAAATGAAACGTTTCATTTCAGCAAAGCTTCCCCACGCCTGCTACGACAAAACACGCCTACAACGTCTTAAGCCTAATTTATACGAGTCAGTCCTTGTCAGTACGGACGCACGCAGCGTAATGATCCGTTGTTGCAAGAGCTCTCCAACAGACATGCAAGGATGGATGGAGTTGAGCTCTCTTTTCCATCCAAGACACGGAGAGCACAAGTTTGTGATTGGCCAGAAAGCCACTTCCTATAAATATGTCACCAGCACCGCCATTGCCCCTGCAAAAAAAATAAAAAGAGAGCCGAAGATATCTAGCAGCAGACATGGAGCAACTTGAAAAATACCTTGCGGAAAAACTCTGAAAATATGAACGTTTATTCACCCGTGACTGGAGGAGTACAAAGATGCGCAGCAAGCGTTTTATTCGTGGACGGAAATGACGGGAAACGTGGGTTTAGAGGTGGCGAGCGCATGAAGAGTTGGAGGAGAATGAGGGAAAAGTTTGTCTGTTAAAAAGTCTCTTAAATGCAAAAAAGCACAATATAAACTGCAAATATAAACTGTAAATGCACTATTTTGAACTGGATACATGACAGGATACCCCAGAAAAGCGCTACGCCCTCTGTTGTCCTGGCAAGGAATTGCTTTGCAGCACTCTCCAGGTGACGGAGAAGTCCGAAGGCAAAACGGTTCCATCAATGCATGCATGTCTCTGCCTCGGGGAGCTGACGGAGAAGTATACATTAGACTTTAGGCGAGCTTGCCATTTTTATTGGCTTTGGTGGTCCAGTGGCATAAGAATTTTATTTTGCCTTGTACTGACGCCAGTTCGACTCCCAGTGGTGTCGGCAGTAATTTATGTAGCCAGCTGAAGCACATTTAATTTATTTATATTTTAGTTTTATTATTTTCTGCAAAATATTTTGTCTCTAAAGATCTTTGAGCTTGGTCATTTCCAAGCAGCTTTTAGTTGATTTACTACACTCACCCTAGCTAAATAATTAAAGAAAGTAAAAAACAAACAGATTAGAACTTATATTTTAAACAGTTTACCAATAAAGGGTTGATAACTTCCTGGCAAGTGTAGCTAGAAAAGATGAAAAAACTTTACTGCCGCAGCCAGGAGGTGAACCTGCGCATAACCTGTTAGAAAACAATCGTAACCTAACATACATATCCTGTGCTGGCCATTACGTGTGTCTTTGTAGACACGACGTATGTTTTTACGGCAGTGTTTTGTCCCCAATGCATAAATATTTTGTCCGAATATCCACAGAATATCCAGGTTTTAGAACCGAGACCAGATGTGGCTACTCTCTCCCGTTTGCAGGAAAAATCTCGACATTGATCAAACTGCAGCTGAGATGGGAAAATGCATGAATGCAGCCAAAAAGGGTATTTCTCATGAGGAAATGACAATATCACATGGTAAAAAGCTCCAATTGGATTTTTCATGATATAGAACCTTAAGGTGTAGTTTTTCACTAGTCTCATGGAAGCAGCACTTAAGATTTCTGTTATATCGCGTTCTGTTATGAAACCTTTTAATTTATCTCGGTCAAAATAAAATAATCTTTCCAAACTCACATCAGGGAACCAAACAAGTACCTGAACTGGGGTATGTAGTTCTCGCTGGGCAGGACTTGTTGTTTTGACTCCTGCTGATTGGTTGTAACTCAGTAGGAAATGACATCAGCAGACATTGCCAAACAACTGGTATTTGTAAAATTGGAAGAATTGCTGGTGAAGGAATGAAAGGAATGATAATAAAAAGCAGCTTTAAAGCATTTTTAAAATCGCTGTTTCTAAACTCAGAACACTGAAAAATGTAGCAGAAATTCTTCCACAATGCCATAATTCATGCCGCTTTCCTACAGAGTGTTGTGAATTACGACGCTTCTATTGGTCAGCAACGCTGCTGGTCATGTCACACAGCCACTCCCCCTGTCCTGAGTGGATTAAATTGCATTGTACTTTGACAGAATAAGACTGTTTTAATGTAAATGTCCGTGGATGCCTTTTGGCGCTGATCAGTGATGTCTTACCAAAGTCCTGAAAGGGCCAATTTTGTATGGCGACGCAATGGCTGAGAGGACCGAAACATGGTATTTTCTCTTTCACCTTCCACCCTTCTAGAAATTTACCAGAACTCCTATCTTCTGTGACTGAATTAGCAAAAACTCCATTTTTATGTTCCTTTCTGTAGTTCTGAAATGAATAACAGAGAATTCTGAGGATGCAGCACAAACATTACAAGCCCCAAATTACTTTAAATTAAAAATAAAAGTTTACAGCAGCTCAAAATTGTAATGAATACATAAGCTCTTATAGTGCAATGTTCATTTACCAATAACATTCAGAACAAAATCTTAACTTCACAAATTGCAAATAAGAACGTCCAGTTAACCCTGTCAAAAGCCTTTTCTGCATCAAGTGATAATATACTAGTTTCAATGTTTCTACTCTAAGAAAAGTCTATCAAATTAAGTAATCTATGTGAATTTGAGGACGAATGCCTCCCCTTTATGAAACCAGTTTAGTCAGGGTGTATTATGAAAGAGGTTACCTTCTCTAATCTTTTTACAAATGATTTTGAGATCAACATTAATAAGGGCTATGGGACGATAGCTGGTAGGAGATACAGACCACACTTTGCTGGTTTTAACAGGAGACTAATTGTTGGCAGAATTCATATTTGGCTGTATCCTGCCGTTTTCTTCAATTTCTCTCATCATTCTGAAGAATGTTGGAGCCAGAATGATCCAGAATTCTTTATAGAATTCTACTGGGAACCCATCTGGACCTGGGGCCTTCTTATTGGGCCTGGTTTTAAGGGCTTCCTGGAGCTCAGCTGATGTTAGTGGTGAGTCCAGGGCCAACACTTGGCTATCTGATAATTTAGGAAGTATTATTCTGTCTAGGAACTGATTGATCTCATATCTGATGGGTTTTTCTGTGGCGAATACAAAGTTTTGTAAAAGTCTCTGAAAGTGTTATTTATTCTTTCAGGATCATATACTATATTCCTAGTCGAGTCTTTAACAGCAGATATGGTAGTTTTTTTTATTTATTTTGAACTGGTTAGCTAAGAATTTGCCTGATTTATTACCATGTTCAAATTTTCTATTCGTAGTCTTTGTGCTAAAAATGTGATTTTTTGTCAGTAATTTCATTCAGTTCTAGTTTAGCTTTACGTATTTTGTTCTGTATTTCTTCTTCTGATGAGGCCCCTAAAGTCTTAATGGTTTCTTCTACTTCCTGAATATGTTTGTTTTCTGTTTTTTTCTTATATAATGAGAAAGAGATTATTTTACCTCTCATCACTGCTTTCCCTGCCTCCCAGAGAACAGATGCTGACGTTCCAGGCAGGTCATTATATTCCAAATACAAAGCCCACTCTTTTTAAAAATATTCCACAAAACCTTCGTCTTTAAGCAGCGACGTGTTAAACCTCCAGTTTTTACTTGGTGGGATTACCTTCTTATTCACCAGAGTTAAGGAAACAGGAGCATGATCGCTGACGACTATAGGATGAATCTCAGTGTCTGAAATGTCAGCCAACAACGAGCTGCTGACTAGAAAATAATCCAGACGGGAGTGAGAGTGATGGACGTGAGAAAAAAAGGTATACTCTATGGTTGGAGAGATCGCCATGCATCCATAATCAGTCATATACGGTTTAACTATATTAGTGGACTGCCAATTGCGCTGAGTCCCAGCTGTACTGAGTCTGTCAGAACCACAAAGCCCAAAATTGAAATCACCCGCAAGGAGAAGTGGACAGTCCAAGATTTCAGAATGAGGGGTCATCAATATTTTGACCATATATGCTGACAATACATACGTTTTGGTTCTGTATAGATAGTTTTAATATTATAAATCTACCCTCTGGATCTGTAACTGTGTCCAATACTGTGAAATTGACATTTTTGTGTATTAAAATAGCTACACCTCTTTGCCTAGAGTTAAAGCAGGCACAGAACACGCTGGGAAACTCAGGTGTTTTAAGTTCATCTGCAGCTGTGGCAGGTCTATGGATCTCTGGTAGTAAGTGAACGTCTGCCTGCAGTCTTTTAAGCTGGTCAAATATCTTTAACCTCTTCTCTCTGGAGCCAGCTCCATGTACGTTCCATGAGATAAACCTTAGTGCGCCCATAGATGTGTGTGTGAGTCGCTAGTACATGTTGCCCTCATGTGAATAAAATAAAATAAGCAGATAAGTGCATAAATGAATCGAATAATAATAATAATAATAATAATACAGTAAAATGAGACCAATACATAAAGCGAGCGTTAACAAAATAATAATAATAATAATTAAAAAACATACAAAAAAACAATAGACCCAAAAGTACAGAGGAGAGGTTCCAGTCAGAAATAATGGTTTGATATAAGATTAAATATGAAGAAATGTAGAGAAACGGACTAAATGTTCAATTCTGTTGTCAATTACAGTTTACATTTAAAGAGCTGTCTGCATGTTCTGTTTAGTTTTGTTCTAGTTAGAAAATATACTGCAGCCTCTGAGCTCAGGACGCGGTATCTGCTCAGGAACCACTCTGGATCTTCAGCAAGTGTCGGTGTGCTCACGGTCCAGAGGACGCGTCCCCTCCACAGTCTGTCAAATCCTCCAGTAACACGAGATCAGCCATGCTACAATGTCAGACACCTGTCGGTCACATGTGTCTTTTATAGGTTTTAGCAGCATTCATGCGACAAAGCTGGTTTCTCCACCAAATTACGTATTTATTGGGTAGAATAATTAGTGGATGAGGAACACGCGTGGATGAATGAGACCTTCAGAATTGCGGTTCCACCATTCTGCCACTAGATGCTGTTCCTACAACAATCGCGTTTATCGTAGCTAAAGCAGAAGTGAAGTCTCGTATTTTCAGCTGCACACAAAGCCCCCAGGCACAGAAGATAGTGCCATTGTTTTTCTTATTTGGAAACCTGTGGACTCGATGTGCGTACAGGCTGGAGTTTGTACAGCCTCCACAAACAATAGTTTATCAAAATGAACTTCCAAAACTAGTGAACACACACACTGACTCGATAACACGACCTCTCTACCCTAAAACTACCAACTTTCCACACTGAGCTGAGGCAGCGGCTAGCTTAGAACTCTCTTTGGTTACGTCAGAGGCTAAGATTTAGAAAAAAGACTGTCTTTAGAAGCTTTGCTAAAAAAAAAAAGGCCACTCTTTACTCAGAAAACTGTGCCGTTATGTATTTTAAAACGTAATACCCACAATAAACGTTTCAAACATGGAGGTCGTTAGGTCCATTTTAGGGGAGGCTTCAGCCACTTTGGGTGGATTTATTTAAATTTTTTTTTCAGTTAATTTTTTTTATTTTAACCCTTTGGTGCATAGAGGTCACTACAGTGGACAGCTACTAAGATGTGTGTTTCTTTTTAATGCATTTGTTTCTATGGTTTTAATGCATATTAGCCTCTAGAGTGCTGCCATACGCTATTGGTGTAACTGCAAGTCAATTTCCTCTAAATCCAAGATGGCCAACAAACAGCCACCACTGCCGACCACTGCTGGCATATCCTGTCAGCCCTTCTATGCTGTAAGAGCCCCACTGGTAAAAAAAAATATGATGATATGCAGTAACATCTAGGGAATTATATTATCTGTTTGGAATATGAAATTTTTATGTCTAATATATAGAAAACTACGATTAACCATGTGTCCACTGAAGTGGACATCATGCATTATCATCATCATCACCTTTATTTATAAAAGCACCTTACAGACATCTCATGCCACCAAGGTGCTGAACAAAACTAAAATAAAAAAACAGATAAAAACAAATACATATAAAACCAAAAAGTCATAAAATACTCGAAAATTAAACTAACAACACTAACAACCAGAAGTAAAAGCCAGGTTATAAAAATGGGTCTTCAACGCCTTCTTAAAATCCTCTACTGACGTGGAGAGCCGCACTGATAATGGAAGATCATTCCATAATTTCGGGCCTGCTACCGAAAACGCCCTATCTCCTCTAGTTTTAAGTCGAGTGTCAGGGACCAAGAGCATCTGATGATTCTCAGAGCGGAGCGAGCGAGTAGGTACATATAGTTGTACCAAGTCAGACAAGTATTCCAGCGCCAACCCATTCAATGCTTTAAAAACCAATAAAAGAATTTTAAAACGCACTCTAAAAGCAATGCAGAGCTGCCAGGATGAGTGTCACATGATCATATTTCCTCTTTCCTTCTAGGAATCTTGCTGCGGCATTCTGTACAAGCTGTAACCGAGCTACTGTACTCTGTCTCACCCCAATTAAAACAGAGTTACAGTAGTCCAAGCCAGTATATATTTTTAACAAAAGTCAGAAATTGCTTCACTGTTTCTTGGGACTGTTTTCGTTATAAGTAAGTGTTTAAAGTTTGTGCAGATGTATCAGACATGAAAATCCCTCATTTTTTGGCAAAATTTGCCGTTTTGAATCCAAAATGGGTCACCTACTTGATTAGTGCAGATCCGATGAGGAAATAGTGGGGGGGTGATGGGTTTATACAGCGAGGCCGGGTTTTACGGTTTAACCAGTTTCACTATTAACCACGGGGGGACATATTCCAGAGGATTTTAACACGTAGCCTACCAAACACCAAAGAATAAATAAATAAATCCGTCAGAGCCGGTGACGCGCGACCTGCACGAACACATCTCGTCTTGAGGTCACCTGTGTTGGAGAAAGTTTTTGTTTACCTTTTGAGTTACATGGTTGTTTGCTTTATCTGCTCCTCAGAGATGGACATAAGGAGATAATAAAAGTCAAAATGTCCCCAAAGGACAGGTGGTGGGAGGGTTAGTTAGCTGGTTAGTCAAGGAGATCCATCAGCCAGGTAGCTATCATTAAATCCTAATTCAGCCCACAGCCTCCTGCTGGTTTTATTATCAGCAAATGTGTGTGTTGACTAAAAAAAAGAATCAGTTAAATTGCACTTAATATTATTTATATATTAAAACTGTCTCAACTCATTTGGCAGAATAAAGTTTTGACAAACATTCATTTGTTCTTTATTGTCAGGTTTCAGTAGGATTTTGAACTAAGCTAGTTGTAATTAAACTAATTAAATAAATGACCACACCATTCCCCCTGTTAAGTGCAGTAGACTGAAATGAATAGCTTTATTTGGAAATATAACATACCTAATTTTTAATAGATATATATAACGTCCTTCTTCAACATAGACCACGATAATGAACTGATTTAGGGTAATTATTCGATTTAAAAAAAAGAGAGAAATTGCAAGAAGGCAGGGAAGGAAAAGAAAGTGATAAAATAACAGGTTCGGTTAAATGTTATTCAAATAAGGAATTAATTGATGAAGTCTCTGCAGGGTGACAAAAAATGTTCAATGTCAAGCTCCTGGGGCTAAGCCCCCTCCAATCTCTCAATCCTGACATCCCTGGTTTCAAATAGTAGTTTTTGGACAGCATTTTATATGAATTTGAAAAAAAATAACCTGCAATTTGCTCTTTAAATACTGATGTAACCATTCAGCTGAGTCCTTACTAATCTAGCCTCATCTGATTCAGATACAGCTAAGTAATCATACACTGGCTACACCTTCTCTGCAGAGTTTTTTAATGAATCTGTTCAGATACTGATGAAGCTAAGCTACAAAAATTGGCATAATATTTAGGATATTTTGCAGATATTGGACGTGTTGCAAGGCAAGTGAGGATATAGAACCCTTGTAGTGTGTTTTAGCTCTAACCCAATCTTGAACAGGTTGTGTGAACAGCTGTGCAGATTCTTGAGAGAATGGAATAGTGCACCTACAATCTTACAAATCATGAACAATTGTGATGAATAAACAGAAATGCCTTCTATATAAAATGATACAAAAGAAATGTTGATGGACTGCTTCTTTTCACAAAATTATTCGCATTTGAGTTCATGATGGAGGAGCAAAAATTCAGTTTTTCTCTATTTGTGTGGCATTTAGATGATTACCATGTCCTTTCATATATATTAATAAACGTTTTTAAGCTAATTTGACCTATTTAAGGTGCATCAACCACATTTTCATATTAAAAAAAAACTTTTCCATAGAAAAAAATGAAAACAATCAAAGTGCATATTATAATTTTCCACATGTATATTCATACCTGCCACATGTGCAATAAAAATGTGATTATTTTTTAATCTCTGAAGCAGAGTTTGTTGGATCAGCATCAGCGTTGGACGTTGAAATGATGCCATGAATGATCAAGTCTAGAGATGGCACTGCATGATCTTTAGAAACGTGGGGAAATCATGATGGATGACTGCTCTCTCTGTCTGTGTTAGCATCAGGGCTGTCGGCTTGACTTGGGCTCCGATCTGCTTGAATATAAAAATAAGAGAAGAGGAAAGAAACCCTGCAGTCCATTTTTAGCTGGTTGCTCCAGTATTATCTCCATTGTCGGTGCAGCGTTAGGGCTAAAAGGGCCAGCAGGGTTGGCAGGGCTACAGAGGGTGCACAAAGAGGGGCTGAGTCCTGCATGGGCCCGGTCCGGTCGGCTTTTACCACCACCACTGGGGGTTTAGTGGCACTGTACATGTCTGTGGTGCAGGCCTCTGTGCAGCCGCTTCCACTGCTGGAGCCGCTACCTTCATCGCCTAAAAAATACCAACCATGATTAGACAGAAATCATCACAAGTCACTTTATGTCAGATAATAATAGCAATGTAGCAGCTCTAAAGATTATGCAGGACTTTCTCACATTAAAGATTAAAAAAAGGAATTTTCAGGGGATTAAAAATAATATTATTGTCTGAAAATGTGTTTCAAGATGATACATATACACGATACATCCACAGTAGTGCATCATTCTTTTAGACGGTTTAAAATCCCAGATGTGGGTTACATGGATGTTGTGATACTCATGTAAATCCCTGGTAAATGAAGAAAGTTCTGAACAAAGAAAGATTGAGGTTTTCAGGTTATTTATAAGACAAAAAAATGTAAGAACTAAAAACATTTATAAAATAAAATAACTACGTGATTTATTTATTTTGCACATTATAAAGTATTGTATTAAGTATTGCATTATTAAGCAGACACCCCCTGGCCCTTTGTCCTAACCTTAAGGACACTTAATAGTTAACAAAAAATCGGAACGTTAATAAAGGGATCCTTTGTTTATTAATGCTTAATAATACACTAAGTAACATTAATAAAAAGGACCCTTATTGTAAAGTGTTACCCGAATTACTATTGTGTTTTTATTTAATGCATTATAATTGTTTAATATTTGAATATAAACTACATCTCTTATAAACTAGTTATTTATTAGGGTCATTTTATTTTTAAGCGTTAATGGTTGACATGCAAAAAAGCTACTTTAAAACAACCAGAATTTTTTCCTCCAAGGATTAATTAATTGTTGCAATAAAATAACAAAAGCAAATTTTGAAACTTTTTAATTTTATATAAGTAAAATGCAAATTAATCCCATTTTCGCTTTGTTACCAGATGGTGGCAGAATAATCAACATTACACATCAACTTTGGATGAGAAAAATGTTCCAACAATCCATCCATCCATCCATCCATCCATCCATCCATCCACCCACCCACCCATCCATCCATCCATCCATCCATCCATCCATCCATCCATCCATCCATCCATCCATCCATTTTCTCCACTAAAGTCGTCAATGGCAGTGAATGAGTTAATATAGATAACTACTTGCAGAACCTGGAGTCTGTTAACTGGGAAAGACTGACAATTATACCAGATGTGGATTGCGCTTGGAATTTCTACGGGTTCTTGACAAACATGCTCCTTGGGTCAGTATTATGGTCAAAGGCATCCATTTGCCTTGGATTACCAGTGAACTGATTGCTCTTTTTAAGAAACGTGATAAAGCATGGAAAACAGCTAAACCTAGTAATCATCCTAGTCATTGGCACTACACAGACAAGGAATGCCAAACAAATTTTGTTAGGAACAGCTTGCACATTGATTTTAACAACCCAAAGCAATTCTGGAAGAAAATAAATGATTTACGAGGGACGACGGCTACTAAAACAACTAATTTGAGGGTTAATGATAAGCTCACTAACAACCCAGCTACAGTTGTTGAAGTCTTTAGCCAGTATTTTGCTAAATCTCCTCAGCTTGATTCCTCAGTTCCTTTGGGTTCTTATACCATGCCCCAACAATGCGCAAGTTTATTTTCCTTTTCTGAAAATTTCCAAGATGATGTGGCCAAGATCATAAAGGCTCTTTCTTCAAGTAATGTTTCTGGTCCAGACGGTATTGAGAGTAAATTTATGAAAATTGCTTCTAATGTTCTTGCCTGCCCTTTGTCCATACTTTTTAATCATTCAATAAACACATGTACAGTCCCTAAGACCTTGAAATGTACAAAGAATTTTCCTTTTCATAATGGTAGTGATACATGTGAACTCAATAACTACAGGCCTATTGCAATAATTATCTCAATTGTAAAAGTTTTTGAAAAACTGGTATTTAATCAAATATCTGGTTATCTTGATACTAATACCTTACTTTCACAATGCCAGTCAGGATTTAGAAAGCACTTCTCTACAACTACTGCTTTGTTGAAACTCACAAATGACATTTACTCTGGCTTTGACAATAGCCTAATAACTGGTGCTATCTTTCTAGATTTAACTAAAGCCTTTGATTTGGTTGATCATTATTTGCTTTTAGACAAACTATATTCCTTTTGTCATCTTCTGTACGTTCATTCTGTGTATCTACTGTAATCCTTAAACTTTGGTTCTTTTTTAAAACACAGATAGGAGATCTTATTACCTTATTCTGCTGACGATTAAAGTATATTCCTTTGGCCTTTCAAGGTCATCTTGACTTTGGTTCAATTCATTTTTTCATCATCACTTGCAATACGTTTCCTTCAATGGATGTGAGTCAAATTGGCGGGGGGGGGGGGGGTCGTTAGGGGAATCCCTCAAGGTTCTTCACTGGGGCCTTTATTATTTTCACTTTTTATGAATGACTTGCCACTTTGTTGCACCTATTGCTCGGTTCATCTGTATGCTGATGATGCAAATTGGAAATTCAGGAGACCCTTCAGCTTAATTTTAAAGGTGTCATCACCTATAATACCATGGATATCTACATCCTATTATAGTCTTTTAGACCATTAAAATAAATTGTATTGGAAAAATAAATTAAAAATGTGATTTTTTTAATCCTTTATTGTGAAGGGCATATTTTCTGAATTACTTTAAAGCAAATTTAAAGCAAATTAAATAAATATTAGGCTATGCATCCGAGTCATTACATTAATATGTAAGACTCCTTAAAGTCCAATTTATTACATATTCCTTTTAATAATTACTTTGTAGCGAATACAAAAACACAATGTGTTGCTGTGTTGCTTGACATTAATGTCACAATGCATTATGGGTAGCTTCAAAATTTTATTTAGAATCGCTGAAAAAATATTTCCTGGCGTATTTAAATTTTGTGAAAAGTTGCATTCTGACACATTTATGAATGAAAAAATCTTACTTGAGTCTTGAAAGGAGATGTCGTTGCCATTGTAGGCGTTTTTCAGCTTATTTGTCATCACCCGCAGAGCCATAATCTGCTGACGGATGACGGTGTCTGGGCGTGTGATGTCCACGACCACTTCTGGGTTATTCATCTGGTTGGTCAGGCCGTCCTTCTGGACTTCAGGAAAATACCTCGATAATAAACAAGATGCATTAAAATCTAAATATATCAGATAAAGTTTTATGTCACCAGATAGGAACTGAATTATATATATATATATATATTTATATAAGAAAAAGGAAGGAGGTCTGTGGGGGTGCGGGTGGGGCCGAGGGGGGTGTGGGGGGTGAGGTTTTCATGCACCCTGTTGAAATCATGAATTTTCATCAAAAGCTTGCCATATATCAAGAAACAATACATTTTTTGCAAAATTTCAAATACTCACCCACAAATTTACTTTTGCATATTGTAATGTAATCAATTACAAAGCATTTGCATGGATCAAAGCTAAGATGAAGGCTGAAAAACTTCAAAATTTGTTTTGTAAACAAATGCCTGCAGAGCTGAGTTTGTTTACATAAAGTTGGGGTCAGTTTTCACAGGTGCACTGATTGACAAAAAGTACAACTATTAGACTCAGATCAGGATTCATTTCTTTCTGAACTTTTAGCATTGATCAAGCCCTGGAGCTTTATCAGCAGCTGGATGAGGAGCGGACCAGCCTCATCCATGGATGACAGCTCTTTGGAAGATAAGGCTGAAGATGGAACCTTGGAGAAGAGCTGCTAAAAAATAGAATGTGTCTTGTGGGAACGGTTAGGCACACCAAGCCTGAGCTGCCCCCTCAGCTGCTGCAGATGAGAGCGATGATGAGGAGAGCGGTTCTGTCATCCCTCTTTGCCTTCACCTCCACCACCGCCATGGTGAGCTATGTGCCGAAGCGCCGATGGAATGTTCTCCTCAGCACCAAGCACCATCAGGTGGAGATCCAGGAGGAACCGCAGCAGAAACCGACTCTAATCCTGGATTACAACCGCTACAGGGGGCTGTTGATAATTTAGACAAGGTAAGGTATTTATTTTATTATAATTTGTCAACCTAATTGCTTATTTTATTTAGCACAGTTTTGAAAAATAATTATAGATGTTTTATGAAACAGAAGTGTTATATTTGTGGGTGTTTTTTTTTTTTATTCCAGCTCATTGCTGGACGTTCACCCATGTCGCTCATCTGCAGCATTTTGGAAGTGAACGCCTGCAATGCCCTGGTCTTGTGGCTGTCTGTGGAACCGGCCTAGAACTTGCAGAAGAACAACTTTTGCCGGAGGCTCTTCTTACGGGAGTTCAATCTTCTTCTGGGTCAACAGAAATATGCACCCAGACATATTATACATCAATTCAATCGGCTTGGACTCAGGAAACCAGCCGTCCACCATCCCTGGTCTTTGATTGGCTGAGAGAGTTTTGAAACTTTAAAGTTCAATTTCTGCCCTTTCTAACAGTTTATTTTTGATCTCATTCTGCTAACTTTGACAATTGAACTCATTTTCAACTTCACTTCAGTTCTAAGGCATGTTCATCTATCAGTTTCAGCTACTAATTCACAGTTCAGATCATTGTGAAAATGTAACTATTAAACTATTCCTACTCAAATACCAGCTGTTTAAACATTTCAGCTGTCCAGTTTTTTAAACTGTGTACTGAGATTTCAGTTTTCTACTGTTTAGGATTTTTTTTCTCTTTTCTCCACTTACATATGTGGCTTTAATACACTTGTTAGTGATTTTTTGCTTTTAAATCTTTAAATCTATTCAGCTCATTTTTACAATTAAGCTAAATTTTCGCAGCAGAAAACTGCTTATTTCAGTTCAGCTACTCAGCTATCAGTTTCAAAATTCAGCATATCCTGCTAATTTCACAATTCAACTAATTGTGAAAATTTAACTACTTATACTCAAATATGAGCTGTTTAAACATTTTAGCTGCTCAGTTTTTTAAACTATGTTTAGAGATTTCAGTTTTCTGCTGTTTAGGATTTTTTTTTTCTCAATCCTCTACCTACTTTTTGGGCTTTTTAAAACTTGTTAGCAATTTTTGCTCCTAAATCTTCAAATACATTCAGCTCATTTTGACAATTAAAGGAACTAGAGGCAGGAAAAAATAAACGATGCTCACTAGCGACGCGCCCGGCTCTGCGAATAACTGCAGCCCAGCACGGGAGCGTGCACAGACGGCTATGTTACACAAACACAAAAATACCATTACCTGACCCTCTTCACACGCTCTCACGCCACACCTCCAATATCTCACGCTGAAAAGGCAACTCCCCGCCGCTCTCACGGACAATATTGCGGCGAAGCAATCCACGCTGCAGCCCTGATCACAGCTAATGCTACTATCACAGCTAATGCTACTGCACGCTAGCTCTCTCTGAGTCATCGGTGAGGTCAGATCATTGTCATCATCTCTAAACACAACCTATAATGTTTCTTACCTGCTCACTAGGAAATGAGCCATGGCAGCATCCTTTTTGAGTCCCAGATATAGTTGAAGCAGCCTCCATTCATCAATCACGTATCCGATCTAGATTCAGGTCCCTGCCTGTCTTTTAACATATTTGGTTTTTGACTCACGAGATGCCGCTGAATAAACTTCCTTTGTGCCACGCTTGGTCGTTTGCTGGTTGCAGTAGAATCCATTCCCACAGTTTGCTGGTGAAGGTTCTCAGTCATCCAGGTCATGGTAATCCCTGGTTGAACCCCTTGCATTCCCACAGTTCTTCTTTAGGAGTTTGGCGGTTGGCAAGCAACTTAAGGTGCATTAGCTCCACCTACCGATCTGCAGTGTCGAACACATTTTCTTTCTGTTTTGAAGCTGTCGTGAACGCGCAAGCAGTGTCAATTGACGCCACATCCGTAGGGCAGCGCGGGAAATTCGTGACCGAACTGCAGCGCATTTTGCAGCAAACAGCCTGTTCAAGAAAATGGAACAATACATGGGTGGCCTCATTCTTTTAGGTTTATAACGCTTCATCACCCATTAGCTTTGAAAAAATGAACATACATGTTTCATTTTTTACAGATTTTTTAAAGATCCTGCCCCATGTTCCTTTAAGCTTAGTTTTAGCTTCAATTCAGCAGTTTCAGCTATTGTATTCAGCAATAAAGCATTCAAACGCATTTCTGCAAGAAATGCAATTTATCTAGTTGTAACGTCATGACTCTCATGGTTTTTCTCCTAAAATGAACTAGGTTACACTCTCCATTTACAGGTCATGTCAACATGTCGGGACACTCTGATATCGTCTCCAGAGACATATATTCTTAGTTTGGTCTAAATGTCTCCACTCCTCCAGCAGCTATCACAGAGACATCACAAGTCAAAGATACTGACGCAAAGACCTTTACTATCTCTTTCTTGAATAAAGTTCACCTTTCCTGCCTCGTGAAAGACTTTATAAGTACAACATAAATCTATAATCATACTTTTTGAATGACTATGTGAAATCTAATGCCATATAATAGAGATAAGTGTTTACACTTTACAAGAAGGCTCCAAAATTAATTCAGTGATATGCTTAAGTAATGCTTATGAGTCTATTAAGCATTTAGAAATTGTTTCCAAAGGGATACATGTTTACACTTTACAATAAGGGTCCAAAAGTCATTTAGTAATGGTTAATTATGAATAAGTAATACTTAAATAATGCGTATGAGTCTATTAAGCATTTAGCAAGTGTTTCTAAAGAGATACATGTTTCTACCTTACCTAAGGTCAGGTAAGGGCTACCTGTTGACGTACACAGTACAGCATTAGTAAGTGAGTAATTAATTGTTTATTAATGCCCATCCAAGTAACATCCAAAATACAGAGTAGGGTGAGTGGATGCATTAGTTAGCTATTACTTACTGCTTATTCACTGCAAATACACAACCATAGTAAATGATTACTTGGGTATTTATTAAGGGTTTATTAACACATCAACTATCATGGTAATTACTGCACATGATGCTAAGTAATTAAACATTATTTAATGCTTATTACTGCATTAACTAAGGTTCAGTAATAAACAATAGTTAATGGCTTAATAATGCATTAAATAATATGTTTATTAACGCTATGTAATGCATAAAAGCAGTTGTTAATACTTTATTTAATGGTTTAGTAATGCTTAATAATGCACTAATTAACGTTAATAAAGGGACCCTTATTGTAAAGTGTTACCTAACATTCAAAGATCATTAAGATTAATAATTCATATTTATATGGAATATTAAACCACCAACCACGTTCTTTTCTATGGTGGGTAATGTTTCTCATGGTTGATCATGCTCTTATATCAAAGCATCTCCAGGATCACTGCTGCTGAAATGTACATCAGCTCATTGATTTCAGCGATGGTGGTTTTAGGAATCATTCTCAATGCTGCATTCACATCCTCAAGGATTTCTGATGGTACTTCACTCAGCCGTTGTAGTTGGCGTCGGGGTTGCCTGGTGTTCATTCGAGCTGTGATCCTATCGCTCAGGTCAGTTGCTGCCTCGTTCAGCATTGTTTGACTTATTGGGGCTTCATACACAATATATGGGGAGTTGATGTTAACTCCCCTCTGACCTTGTGTCCTGACTCCCCTTGCTGTAGCATTTGCGTCGTATCTCGTCAATCTCAAGTTGTGATAGGAGTTTCCGTTTGTGGATGTTGGAACACTGAGCTAATAGCTATTTGGCTGTTATTGTTGAGTGCGGGTTTCGAAGTAACCATTCTTCCTGCATTCTAGCCATGTAGCCCCTCTTACTAGGGCTACTGGAGTAGTAGCATTCCAACAGATCCAGGTTCTCACATCTCGCCCATTTCCGTCTTATTCCAGTAGCCCACTTTTCATCAGGGTGCTGAGTTCCCCAGCACCCTGCCTTGCCTAAGGACCCACACTGGATGTTGGTACTTGCCCCAGCCTGGATTTGAACACGGTTAAGTTGTTAAAGGGCACAGCAGTTTGCTAACTAACAACTTGACTCTTTTTTTAATGCACTGACTTTGTGAGGTATTTCTCCAGAGAACTCGTCATGTTGATAAATAAGCCACAAGTCATCATGTGAGGCTATTCCACAACTCATTTGACACAAACGTATTTGTTTTCTCATAATCTCCTCTGAAGCTCAGAAACTCTAAGAGGCAACAGGTTTTCTTTGTCCTTGACTCAGGACACAAAATAAAGCACCAGTTGCTACAATCAAAACCAATTTTTGCTGATGTACTGAACTTAAAATACACATTTTGACAATCTATGAGAATAATAGATGCTTTCAAACACCAGTGAAATGGGAGAACAATGCACACAATAACGGAGCAAAGGAAGAATAAATAAGACATCCTGGTTTTAGCAGGAATGAGTCAAAATGGAAATATGCAGAGCTCCTGAACAATGGAGTGAAAGCAAACAAGCTGACTCTTAATACCGGGATCAGACTGCTTAACGTCAGGCACGCTGAGCAGACTTTGGATTTCTAAGTAACCTTTTTGTGTTAGCCTGCATAAACCCTGTTTAAACCTCAGGGCAGCGGCACCCTTACCTGCCCTTGGTATGTCCATTCCAGCACTCCTCCTCACTGCCATTTCGAGCCGTCCCTCTCTCCTCCACGCACATTGCCTCGGGCAGGTTGGACCAAAATTTCTTGCACAGGTTGAGTTTCTCTTTTATGTCAACAACCTAAACAAAGATGGGAGGATGTCAAAATAAAATAACTCATGCACTAGGGTGCATTGTTTGTTTGTCTTATGGTCAGCGGCGCTAGCAGGAAATTTTCATAGAGGGGGCCAGATGGGGTCAGTGCAAATTTTAGGGTGGCACACCAAATTGGTCCCTGTGGTAACTCTGGGAGAGTTTAGCCTGTAGCTGTGCATTGCACTGCTGGCCAACAATTTTCCAGGGGCGGTCATAAAACCCCTGGCCACCCATTGGAGGCACCACTGCTTATGGGAGAAATTCATTGCTCAATAATTTGCTGATTAATAAGAACATAATTGTATGATTAAAAAGTCCTGTGAGGAAAGCAAAAGGAATTTAAAAAGTCATAGTTTGTGAGTCTGAGCAAATTACATTTTATGACTTATTGACAAAATCGTTTAAATATATTTCTCTGAAAGAAAAGAAAATGCAAGAAAAAAATATTTAAAAAGTTTTTTCAATAAAACCACAATCTCCAGATTTTATGACAAGAATCTGAAAAAAATAACATTTAAATATTTTTTGGAAGAAGCTATTTTTCAGTGCTTGCATTTGAAATTAAATGTGAGATTATATTTAATTTTTTTTATTCATGTTCCAACTTCCAAGCACAAAAAGTAGGATAGTATATCTGGACAACCTTAGAGAAAAGAAAAAAAAATGCTGACTCAATTACCTTTCAGAACCTAGCAAAAAATATTAAATGACAAAGTATATGTTGTAATTATTTTGTTAAAAAATGTACAAACATTGCTTTGAGCTGCTATTTTAGTCATAAAATCATTACTGGTGGCGCCAGTGCTCGGCAGCCTCGCCTCCGTCAGTGCGCCCCAGGGCAGCTGTAGCTACGCTGTAGCTCATCCCCACCAGCGTGTGAATGTGTGTGTGAATGGGTGGATGACTGATTGTGTTGTGAAGCGCCTTGGGGGGTTGTAGAACCCTAAAAAGGCGCTATACAAATACAGGCCATTTACCATTACAAACCGAACCCATCTGTTTTTACTGTGGCATCGTATCAAAAAGATTTTAAAAGTCTCTGTATTTGATTTAACCCAGAGAAATCTTAACTCTCAAACTACTCTGATTTAATTTTTTCTCCATCACCGGATGTTTGCATCATAAAAAAAGTAAAACCATGCAGGCTTGCAGCAATAGTTTCAGCCTGAATGTCAGATGTAAATGCTCCTTTGCATCCTGGCCATGTGACAAAGTCAGATATCGTTTCCCGACTTAAGCCTGTTGAACTCCAATCTTTCATCAAACACACAGAATTTGACATATTCCACTGAAGCTGAAGGAAAGCGTGATAGCAGCAGGTTGGACCCATTATCTTTTTCCGTCTGACTTGCTGTTGGCTTACGTGAAATTGTGGTGAACCTGAGCAGAACATGAAAGGTGCTGTACTGACGGTGTGACGCTGCTGTAGGCCCCGACACTGCTTTTGATGTGTTAATCCTGTCACACTGATGCCAAAGCACTTCAGCGGCTCTGATACTGCCCAGAGGGTCAAGGCTGAACTCAATGCAAGAGTTTTGACTGGCAATGTTTGACTTAACCTCAAACATTAACTTTAGCTTCACAAATAAGACATTCACAGTTTCCTCTCAGGATCTAGTGGGTGAAATGTGGGAATTTAATTGGCAACAGTTCATTTTTTATTTACTTTTTTTGCAATGCAAATATTTGATTGCTGCATCAATTAAGCATAGTGGCAGAAAATAAAGTGTTTACTTCTTCAATTTTACACAGACACGGGCGGAGATGATGTTTTAAACATTCATGAGACAAAGTGAATGAACTTTGATCTTCATGTAGACTGGATTTTTCAACAAACCTCAAAAGAAACATAATCACAGAAAACAAACGCTTTACAAAATCCAACGGGAATATAACAAACATACTTGATTAACTCAAAATAATGCAGATGACTGATGCTGAGAAAATAGATGTAGAAGAGGAGGGGGGCTGAGATTGTTCACACAATAATAAATATGCCTCTGGGAAAAGACTGCCTCTCATGTCACTTCAGACTGAATAAATAATGCAACAGCAGCAAGCAGCCATGCTGATGCAATAGCATGCAATGGACACTAGATGGCAATACGCTATTGAGAAATGGGATGATGGAGGAATAAAAGAGAGAAAACAAAAGTAAGAAAATACATGTCAAACCAAATATGTTTGCAAATATTTCTCTTTAACAACAGACCTCAAATCCATGAAGTCTAATATGGATTAGATGCATGAATCAGATAAAAGCTGTGATGAAATTACACCAATTTAGTGAGTCTATACTCGCTGGGATGGAGTAGAGAGGTGAATCCTATCACAATCAGCTACAGTACTGACAGCTCTGACAACCTCATTAAAACCACAATGAAGATCCCAGAAACACGCCTTCACCTCCTCGAACTCCTACATATTAAACTGCATCTGTTTACACACATTTCCTAACAAATGACTGCTGTCATGATTTATGATAGCTGTTCTGATTATTGGAAGATGGCTCAGATCTCTGATAAAGAGCTGATGAAGAAGCCGATCCAAGTGATTACTTAAAGAGCGCAGACCCACATGTTTGTGTTTGACCTCTCTACTTCACAACGTCATTTCATTTTATTAAGGCTTGCTGCCATCTGTTTATGCACAGCTCTAAGGTCCAAACAGTAGTTCAATCAGGTTTGAGTCTGAACCTTTACTGACTACATGCAACTCTGACTTATTTCTATCAGTCATACTATTGTAGATTTGCTACGTTGTTTGGGTGCGATTGTCCTGTTAAAAACCTTGATGATCTGTTCGGTTGATAGCTGAACTTTGATGCCCAAATGAATTCATGGCTGACTGAATGACAAGAAGGTCCAAGGCCGAACCATAACAGTTGATATGAGGTGTACCTGGCTTCAAACGCCGATGGAGACAGGCACCAACCCAACCTTGTGTATTTGACCATGTACATTTCATGTATTGATGCATCCTTTTATGATTGGGATCAGATTAAAATTGCTACTTTTTTTTTTGCAAAGCACTGATTCTTGAGAATTTGGATAAAACATGTCCAGTGAAGAAATCCACTAATTCTGTTGAAAATGAATAATGTGTCATTGTAAAAAATATTCAGGGTTAATCTTGCAAGTATTCTTTGCACAAATGTAAACTTTTCCTGACTTCAATTTCAATGTAATGATTTTTTGAATGATATATTAGCCCTTTATACAAAATGGGCTGTCCTCAGACAAGGAGTTGTCATTTGAATTGCATAAGTAATAGTGAAAAACACGTTTTTTTTTTTTTTTCAATAAAGTACTCACACATTAAATAATAGAGTGAAAAATACCTTAAAAACTAAAAGCATTGATTGTTCCTCAATATTTACTATTATTTTACAGTTTGTCAAAATGTGTCCCACATTTCTGTCAACACCGTCAGATATATATAAAAAGAAAAGAAATCAGGCAATTACATGGTCACATATAATCCTGAGGACCATCTTGTCCATCATGTATGACATGCAAGAAGTTAACCCAGCTCCCTGTGAGAAACAGGGAATATCATAAAAGCACAGAGATAAGATACATAGAGAGGAAGAGAAGAAAGAGGAATACTGGAGAAGGGAGAGACAAAGATGGAGGGAGAGAGTGGATGATGGGAAGACAAAAGTCATAAGTGATTTGAATGAAAGAGAAAAGAGGAGGAGAAGAAACTACTGGAGACGTAAACAGAATGAATACAGAGAAGGCAAGAAAAAGGGCTCAGATACTCCTCCAGAAGTCTACAGAACAAGGGAATTTGGCATGACACACAACACACTGCGAAAGAGGATGACTACAGACAAAAAACCCAAACACATAAGAACAGTGACTCAAAAGGTCCAGGATTTCTACCAGTGTTGCACAAATGACCACAGACAAACAGGACACAATAACACGAAAGAAAATTAAGCATCAGAGGATGATCTTGAGTGACACACTATTAAATCTCCACAGGGAGTTCCTCAGCAAAGAACCAAGAGTAAAAATCGCTTACTCAACATTCTGTGATCTTCGTCCATTCTATATCACAGCACCAAGAGCTTCAGATCGCAAGACATGTCAGTGCCAACAGCATGAAAATGCAAAGCTCATGCTTGATGTCCTTAGAGTGCATGGTGTGGTAGAATGCAGCAACCTGGACTGCAGTTTTGAACTTGTGTGTTGTTCTCATAAAAGCGAGGCTTGTCTTCTGCGGTCATGCACCCGGTGTCAGCACAAGCATACTCTTCCCACACTGCGACAAGAGCTGACCGATGTTGAATGGCAGCAATGGGAACGAGTTCCGGACCAAACAGCAAATGGAACTCACTGCAAAACAAAACGTGTAACACACCGTGACACATTGGCCGAGCTCATCAAACTGTATGAAAACAAACTAAAGAAGGAAACAACAACACATGTGTGCTTAGCTCAGAACCAGGCCAAAGAACATAGAAGAATGATCTAGAGCTGAAGCGAAAGCACAGTGGTTGTGCATGTGGACTTTTCAGAAGGATGGAAATGCAAATACATCTCTCAAGTGCAGTTGTGTCATTTTGATCAGAACCTCCCACAGCTCAGTCTGCACACTGACATGTACTGTGCAAATGGGATAAAAACAGGATTTTGCACAATATCCGAATACAAGCAACAGGATGCATCTGCTATTTGGACTCATATGGAACCAGTCCTTAAAGATATTCGTTTAAAGTTCCCAAAGGTTGACACCATTCACTTCTGGTCAGATGGTCCCAGTAAGCAATACAAGAACAGAAAGAACTTCTCACTCCTTTGCAGTGTCCCTCCTATGCTGGGTTTTCAAAGAACAACCTAGAACTTCTTCGCCACTTCACATGGAAAAGGAGCTCCAGATGGCATTGGGGGAACTGAACTGCAGACAGCCTTGTACTACATGGTAACAATATTGTGGATGGCAAGATCTTCCATGAGTTGGTTGGGAGAAGCCTTAACAGTACCCTGCTCTATTATGTCACTGAAGACAATTACAAGATATATGATACAGTTCTCTCTCAACAAGTGAAATCTGCTCCAGCCATGAGAAAAATCCACCAGGTCACACCTGATGGAAACCACATCCATTGTAGATCCCTGTCATGCTTCTGCAGTGAGCCACAGATGCGCCAATGTTTCAGCCCAGTGTTTCAGTTGACTGTAAAAACACATGCCAGGGTAGGGGCTAAAGAAAACCATGGCCCCATCACAAAAGGCCAGAGAAAGAAGAAAAGACCATTGGCAATGTTGATTGACCAAATGGAGTTGGAGGAATCAGAGCAAGAACCAAAGCATAGAGAAGATGACGACATCGATGGCCCTGTCACAGTGACAAAAATGAGAGAGCCTTTAGCACACCTGGTGGAGGATACTGATCAGGAGAGAGAACAAGAACCTGAGAATTGCCCTGATGGTTCTATAATGGATATATCAGCTGGAATGATTAAGTTTGGAGATTGGCTTGCAGTCATATATGACCTGAATTGGTGGTTAGCAAAGGCTGTCACAGTCAAGATGTTAAGGTAGGAGACCATAATAGAAAAAAGCCCATGGCATTTTCTGTTTTAATTCCAGTAGGATGCTATTCATTTTTGTGTAAAAACCATTCATTCATTCATTCATTCATTCATTCATTCATTCATTCATTCATTCATTCATTCATTCATTCATGTTGAGTTCTTTCATCCCCATGGGCCCAGCATGCAGTTCCATAAACCAGGTAGAAAGGATGAGTGCTATATATCAATTGAACAAGTTCTGGTCAAACTGGTGGAGCCATCATCACCAGGCCTTTTACATTATTTCATACTGCTGCTGTTTAACTTGTTTTTAATGGTTTTAACTTGTTTAATATTGTATGTATTAACGTTTGCTTGGGTTTTTAGATTACTTGAAATCTTTTGTAGCACTTTGAGATGTCAGTGAAATGTAAAGTGCATTACAAATAAAATGTATTATCATTATTATTATTATTTTTATACACACAAGATTAATGCTAAGTTATATCTAATTATTGATTATATATTTCCATATATATCTCCAATCCTGGTCCTCAAGATCCACTATCCAGCATGTTTTAGTTTCTTCCTTGCTCCTGCACACCTGCTTGTAAAAATCAGAAGGTCTGCAGAGCTTAAAGGCCACTAATTCAACCACTGAGTCAGTTCTGTTGGTGCATGTGAACAACTAAAAGATGCTAGACAGTGTATTGTTACTCTATATCCCGGTATTCAAGTAACAACAACGTGCGTCTTCAGGCAGAACTTTATTTATTTTCTCACTCCCCATATTACAACTCTTATCCCCCAGCGCCACCTGGTGGCTTGCTGATATCTCTACAGACAGTGGATGTTGAGGAGAAGGGTTGGGCACCTCACCTTTAGTCACGAACTTTAGTTTAACTTGGGTTTAATAAACTAGCAATAATATTGGGCAAAGCCCATTTTACATTGATTATTTTTGTTGTTTTCAGGAAATTTTGGAGAAACAGGTTATGGGAAGAATTCTACGAAGAGTTCAAGAGGCAAGTCGCCACTAGACCACACTGCTTTTTGTCACAGACAATAATGAGAAGGTATTATTGCCTTTTTGGTATGGTGAATGTTTATCGTACACTATAACACTACATCTTTGTCTCCATGTGTTTCTCAGGTTGACTCCAACTACCTTGCTCCTCAGATGAGTGAACATGTAGTATCAAGCACATTAATAAAGTTACTTTCAGAATATTCTGACAGAACTTGAGGTAATATACTGAGATTATCCAATTGCTTACTAAACAATATAGCACATTATAATTATTAAATAATAGCTACAGACCTGAGGGGAATGTCCCTCTTTAAGGTTTTTGACACACTGCAAAGGCTAATAAAGAACTAAACATTCTGATACAAAACTAATCATGAGCCGTGCTTTCCACTCAAGATAACCAGCCAGACAGCGATGATCAGCTGACTGTCCTGAAGGTCATGCAGTGGTTCACAGGAGTCACATTGGCACCTTCCACTACTGTCAGAAAGACAATGGTTCAAAATTAGCCTGTTTTGAGCGCATGGCTGATAACTTGTGCTTTTCTGTTGTGAGTGCATGTTCACACACTAACATTTCCAACTGCTCACCTCTGCACTTATGAAGTGTTCAAACTAAGCTTGACAACTGCAATTACGTCTGACAAAGGATTTCATATGATCTGAAAGGAACTGTAGTGTTGCAATTAGCCTTTCGCCGGCCCCGCCCCCAGAATGGCTATTGTCCAATCACACATCATAGCAACCGTTACTATCCGACAACTCCAAACAAGATGATGAAGCTAAGCCTAATTTATAGCATTAGCCTCGATAGTAGTCGTGTCTCCTTCGTTTCCCTTCAGAACCTCATCATCGAGCTCAACCAGCAACAGCCAAGCATGAGTGCTCCCCCCACCCGCGGCTGGGCGGAGGTCCGCCTCCCAGACTATCCAAGACCCTTTTAGATAAGACACACCATGCCGGCAAATCAGCGTAATATTACCTCAACCGTGTGTCTTATAAACGCACATTAAGCCTTGGCTCAACAGCGGGTGGTGTCATGATCACGTGATGAATTAATGCCGAGCTCCGGCCGGGAACTAAAAATGAAAGTAAACACAGGCTTAAGTTTCCTTTTGTTAACATAACCAGCTGAGATGATCAACTGGAGCGATGCAGAGCACCGGGAGCTTTTAGAGCTGCCTGCAGCTCAGATCATCTGACAGCTGACAGCTCACAGGGGTACCACATCGCCGCCACCGCTCACCGATCCACGCGTCCCCGGACTCCGCCTTCTTCTGAAACTCCAAACTCCTTGTTCCCTGCTACGCTTCGCTCGTGGAGCCGACACTAATATATCCCTCCACTGCATACTGTAACCCTTTTTGCCTCGATCTGGATGATATTGAGGAGAAATTGCTCCAAAAAATGTCGCTGACGCATCTGTCTACTTCTTTCCATCACGGAAATCTGTGGAGCTGCAGTATTTGATCCACTTATTGTCGGACTTGGCAACAGTAACTAAGGGGGGCGGGGCTCAGCGAAAGGTCAATTTAGGTCACAGCTCTTTAGTTCAAACTTTTTGTAATTGTTCAGTTATACATAAATTTAACCTGTTATTGTATTTAGCTCGAGTGGTTGTTTATTGTATAACAAAACTTGAAAAATAACAGCCATGCTGTTGCTCCACAACAGCTGTAATAGTGTTTCACCAGTTTATTTTTCAGGGTGTGTGCTTATGTTTATGTCAGCTCAATAAACTCAATATTTCAGTCTCCCATGAGTACATTTATTGAAATGATCATTAATAAACTTGGCCAGTAACAGTTCAACTTAAATACCAGCTGAAAATATATATATGGGCAATGTCCTTGGGTTTCACAAATCTGTCTGAACTTTTATATAAAAAAATCACTTATTATTGTTACAAACATCTGGCAACAGAGAGCCGCGCATGCGCTCTTTCCTCCTTTCCCCTCCCCGAACGCAAGCTGCGTCAACGCAAGCTGCGTCAATGTCAAAAATATATAGGCGTCAAAAACGGCATGAAGTATGTGTTGTTTGACGCATACGTCAAGGCCGGTGTGAACGCACCATGAGTCCCTGACCAGCACAGCGTCCTTGTTTACCCATTGTAATCACGAGGTAGCAGCGTGAGTTAACAAATCCTAGCAGACAATTACCGGAACGTGTCCCTTCAAAATAAGACAGTTCCTGGATCCTGTTCCAGCAAGATCCGGCTCAAACTAAGCACTGCTCTGAGGACTTCAAGACTCTGATGTGTGAGAGGACAGGTGGGACCACAATTCCTGGAAGTTCTTCACCCCATCTCCCAGAGTTGGTTTGACATCAAGTTCTGCTCTGTTTGGAGGGGATGATTATTCCACCAATAAAGCTGAACAGTTCTGACTGTAGCTGGGGTAGGAACACACACTGAGCTGCAAAATGGTGGATAGCTGGTGGAGTATAGTGAACCCTCTTCATCAAGGCTGTGGAAAATATGGTAGAGTACATGCTTGTGACTGAACTGGAAACGTAAACTCAGACCTGAGAGCAGAGGAGGAAGAGAAATGTAAACTCAGCCAAAACTTTTGTTTCATTTAGTTTTCCTTAAAGCCCCAGTATGTAATATTTTTACCTGTTTACTACCAAATTCTGTGTATCCAGTGCACAAACTTGTCCTTTTTCATTAATATTTCTCACCAACATCAATTCTAAATATTCCTCTCAGCTTCAAATTTTACATTTTTAATACATAAATTGTGGTCGACGCTCCATGGTCATCCTCCATCTTGAAATACGGTAGCTATTTAGGGACATACGAGCTCCACGTTATGCGTTTGCACTATGACTGTAACCTGAAAGAAACAGCAGCAGTGTGCCCTGGAAGCACGGCGTCTGACAATTCAACTAAGAGGAAGAAGAGACTAGCTGCTACACGTTGCTATACTTTGTTAGTTTGAATAACAAACAAGGAAATCAAAAGACACATCAAATTCATTTCCAACACTCGGCAGCCGCATATGATGAGATGAGAAGCTTGTTTACTCCGCTGCTCTCAGATCCACGTGACACCGGAACCCCCAGCTGATGCCACCCCTCCTCCGTGTGTGAATTGGTGACAGTTATGCTTGCTTCCTTCAGGACTGGTAGGTTGATATAACAGTTAACAGCAGTGTTTCCCCTAGAAATGTTTACAGCCGTGATGCTTGTTGACCGAGGGGCGGCGGCTCGCGCCGCCTCGTCGGGGGTGGGGTTGGCACTTTGTAGGCACTAACACTGAACAGTCATAATTAATTAAAAATGCTTTTTTGACTGGTCGAGTAGATAGATGCTTTGTGTGGGTTAGGCTAGAGTGGAAATAGATCAATCTCATGCTTTATATAAAAAAACAGACCAGATGGCTGGAGTGAATGCTGGAGGTTGTTGCTTTTTTGAGTGGGCCACCGAAGCTGCAATACTAATCTGAATGGGGCATGGTGCTAAAGAGTTGCATTTTTACCATGATTTCTATGAATATCCCACATTGGGCCTTTAATGAAATTTTTTAATTTGGTTTTTGGTTACAGTTTTAAGTTTACAGTCATATTTTTTTATTTACTTTTTAATTTACAATTTCTTTATTCAAGTTTCAAGTTTTTTTGTTTACATGGAGCTGAGCCTGTTTTGATGCCATATAAACCACACAGGATAATTTTAGCAGTAAACAGCTCTGAAAAATGCGTTGTTTTCAAACATGACTCATAAAGTTGAACGCATTCCGATCCAAACACAGCCCCACCTTTAAACTTGCTTTTAATGCCACCAGTAAAATCCACCCAAACAACCTGCAGATAATTATGTAATTGAGCGTTTACTCAGCGAAATGGACAAATACAAGGACGTGTTTACAGAGATTGATTATTACTTGTGAGCCCTTCAAATACTGATAGGAAGCTTTGAGTTTTTTACAACACTTATCAGTCTGTTGTTTTTGACTTGAGCAGATAGATCATACGTTTTTCTAACACAATTGAACTCAGATCAGAAATGTGAGGAAACCGTACTTTGACCACTGTCTTTCAGATGACTTTGTTTCTCAGATCAAATGTAGATGTGTTTGCTTTGAAGTTGTTGCCTCACTCCTGGAATCAACTATGGACTTGGTTTGAATATCTAACTTTTACTGCCTAAATAAGCAAATTGCACACATAGCTCTGCTCAAGCTGACCAGAAATGGTTCGACTCCCCCAGATGGCAACATGCCCCCTTCTCCATCTCACAGATTTTTAAGAACATCTCTGTCTTGTTAAATTATCTATTTGCTTTCATGAAAAAATCTGCGGGAAGTCAGCCGATTCCTCCACTGCCAGTTTGAGCAAATTTAGTAAGAGTTCAATTTAATCACAGACTTGACAGCAGGTCTTACTGTTAAAACCAAAAGGGCCAGACAACTCCTTGATCGACGTGTTTTCCCTGGCTGCTTCACCTCCCTTCTGCGTTAAAATATAGATTTGCACTTGATATAAATGCAGCATTCTTTCAGCATCTCAATTACTGAGGTCAGGGAGTCGGTCCGGCTCATGCCGAGACCTTGGCCATGTACCACATGTCTGTCCGGGACCAGTGACCACGTTGAGGGCAAGGCGAATAGTTTCTCCCCAGAAAGAAGGCCGCAGTAAGAAAAACTCTGCCTCTTCATAAAATTCTTTCAGTTTTGTTGTTGAATGAGGTAAATCTAAAACCTAATGTCTTCCTTTTGGATGACACTGACAAATCAAGTCTGATCCAAGTTCTGCACCTGTATATACCCTAATCTTAGTCTAAAAGTCTTTCCCATCAGCCAAAACCAGCCATCAGCTTTTGAAAAAGTTCTAGGACATTAGAGAACGAGGCTACCACGAAGCAACCCATATAGATGTAGTTGTCTCCAGTTTGCCGTTCCCCTTTGTGTCCTTGTCTGGATACATTCACCTCAGGAGTGAGTAGCATGTTGGTTGGAGCACCAGAGTGCATAAAGATGTGGTCCGTTCTCATCCAATCAATATCCATCAACCGAGTGCAAAAGCAAATACGTTTCTCCTTTCACAACAGATGAGACTAGAGAGACATCACCTGGGTGTTAATCCAGCATGATGGATATGCCAATGTGACTGGATTCTACCCTCTGCTGTTGTGTCTGTTTATGATTAATTCAATTCGCAGAGCCATTCTGAAGGCCATGTGCTTTAGTCCTTGTTTCCCTTGGTTATTGCTGATTATATTCCTCTAAGTGACCGCCACAGAGCTTTTCAACAACATGATTTGATATGGACATCTCAACAGTGAATCAATCTATCTTATATCCCCTGGTGGATAAATTGTCAGATTGTTGTGTGGCTCTACAGGGGCAGATGCATTAAAAATGAAAGTTCTGACTTTTAAAACGGGCTATTATCCTGTCTCTTTTTCTAATTTCTAGCTTCTAACACATAAGAGCAACATGTAGCTCAGTCCAGCTTCTTTAGGGGTATTTCCAATAAACATACCAGAAACAAAACTGTGGAGGCAATTAAAAGAAAGGAATCAATCAGGGTTGCCCAAGGCTGCTCAAGTATTTTTAGTTGAAAACATCAAAATTTTTTTGTTCAGGATCGCATATACATGACTTAACTCAAGTGATAAATAGTGAATTAATTAAAGTTAAAAATTGGTTTGATATAAATAGACTGTCACTGAACCTGAACAAGACAAACTTTATATTGTTTACTAACAAACAAAATAGAGAAGTATCTTTAAAAATAGACGGAATGGAAATTCATAAAGTTAAAGAAACGAAATTTTTGGGAGTCATGATCGATGAGAATCTTACTTGGAAGTCACATATAAATTATATAAAAGTGAAAATTGCCAAAGCCACAGCTGTATTATATAAAGTCAAGTTTCTACTGAATACTTCTGGGTTATTAACATTGTATCACTCACTGATTGTACCATACTTAAATTACTGTGTAGAAATTTGGGGAGCCACATATAAAACCTATACACAACCTTTGTTTATTCTACAAAAAAGAGCACTGAGGATCATTAATAACAGTCATTACAGAGATCACACTAACCCATTATTCATTAAATTTAAAATACTGAAATTTTATGACTTGGTAGATTGGAAAATATTGCAAACAATGTACAGAGCAAATACAAGTATGTTACCGACTAATATTCAGAAAATGTTTCTAAAGAGAGTGAGTGGTTACATGTTGAAAGGAACCGATGTTTTTAAATTACCTAGATTTAGAACCAAACTTAAGGACTGTAATATTTCTGTATATGGTGTAAGACTATGGAATAACCTTAACAGGGAAATAAAAGAATCAAAATCAATTATCATATTTAAAAAACATACCAAAGAAAGTGTATTAAGAAATTATGAAAATGTAAACTAAACTATGGCTATGATTAAAATCTGGAAAATAGAAAGTATTGGGGCTAGAAGAGTGTGTAAATAATTATAATTTTGGAATGTGTTAATTTCTCTATGTAAAAAGGGGCAGAAATTATAAGATATTTTCTTCATTCTGTTCCTTTTCATTCAAAATTATATGATGCTACGTATAGATATACTTTGTTGTTTTGTTGTTTTCTTATTGTTTTTTTTTTGTATATTTTTTTGAATGAAATAAAGTGAAAAAAAAAAAAAAAAAAAAAAAAAAATTAATTTTAATTAATAAATTTATAAAATACCAATAACTTATCAAGAAATTACCCCAAAAAATTATATAGCGCCCCCCTATAGTTGGATTAGGCTACAAATTTAAATATAAATTTTAGTCGACCTTAGGCACCATTGGTATGAAAAGCTTTGAAAAATCTCAAAAGGTTTTGAAATTATACTAAAAAAACATTTTTTCATTAAAAACAATTTTATTCATAAACTACAAAATATTTTCAAAATCCTAATAGAATATTTAGTCTGTCGCTACTGCTCTGTTGCCTGCTAAAGTTTCAGACCGATGGGCTTTTAGCTGTTGGATGAGTTAACGCAAATATGTTTCAGCTTCTACACAATTTTTCTACTAATTAGCATAATTAAGAAAAAGTCAAAATGCACCTGAATTAGCATGACCTAAAGAACATACAGTATGACCAATTTGATGTCTATTCCTAACAGTTGTTGAGACGTTTGAAAAAAGCATCTTTTGGATAGAACAGCACCACCTAGAGGACAAATCTAAAACGTTTTGTCAATGTTTAAGTCACACAGTAATAAATATGATCTATAATTTTCCCAACAAAATCTTTTATTTTCATTAATAAAAGGATAAAATTTAAAAAGGCCTTCAAGTCACGCCCACTTTTTCATCATTTTCAATATATGGCTTCAGGGTATGGATGTGCACATCTCTACCAAGTTTTGTGAAAATCCATCAAGCTGTTTTGCTGATATAAATATTTTGACCTTTTAGCACCCCCTATAGGTGAATCTGAACAAAATTCGATACACATGGCGCCTTACATCACATTCCCATAGCAAAAAGTCTAGCAAAGTGAAAAAGTGCACAGTTTTGATCAAGTAATTTTGGTAGATTAATGAGAAAGATTTTTTGTCACAGCTTCAAGGGCTGAGTTTCCTTTCAATGGTCTTTACAGTATAACTGGTGTAGAAAACTCATTCATCACTTCTTTAATTCATTCAAATGCTGAAAAAATTTCTTAAAATAGCTACATATTTGACATGCAACATTGCAAACTGGTTTTTGTTTTACACCTTACACCAAAAATATGAAGATGTTTATTTTTTAAAAATCTCATGAACCACTTAATGAACTTAATGAGACTCTCGAAAAAATAAAAAGAATTTTACAACTGATTAATGTTTGATGTCAATCTGATTCAAGATGGCTGCCAAAGCTAAGGGTGGTAAGGGGTAAAATATACAGGTCCTTCTCAAAAAATTAGCATATTGTGATAAAGTTAATTATTTTCTGTAATGTACTGATAAACATTAGACTTTCATATATTTTAGATTCATTACACACAACTGAAGTAGTTCAAGTCGTTTACTGGTTTTAATATTGATGATTGTGGCATACAGCTCATGAAAACCCAAAATTCCTATCTCAAAAAATTAGCATATTCCGACCGACCAATAAAAGAAAAGTGTTTTTAATACAAAAAAGGTCAACCTTCAAATAATTATGTTCAGTTATGCACTCAATACTTGGCCGGGAATCCTTTTGCAGAAATGACTGCTTCAATGCGGCGTGGCATGGAGGCAATCAGCCTGTGGCACTGCTGAGGTGTTACGGAGGCCCAGGATGCTTCGATAGCGGCCTTAAGCTCATCCAGAGTGTTGGGTCTTGCATCTCTCAACTTTCTCTTCACAATATCCCACAGATTCTCTATGGGGTTTAGGTCAGGAGAGTTGGCAGGCCAATTGAGCACAGTAATACCATGGTCAGTAAACCACTTACCAGTGGTTTTGGCACTGTGAGCAGGTGCCAGGTCGTGCTGAAAAATGAAATCTTCATCTCCATAAAGCTTTTCAGCAGATGGAAGCATGAAGTGCTCCAAAATCTCCTGATAGCTAGCTGCATTGACCCTGCCCTTGATAAAACACAGTGGACCAACACCAGCAGCTGACATGGCACCCCAGACCATCACTGACTGTGGGTACTTGACACTGGATTTCAGGCATTTTGACATTTCCCTCTGCCCAGTCTTCCTCCAGACTCTGGCACCTTGATTTCCGAATGACATGCAAAATTAGCTTTCATCCAAAAAAAGTACTTTGGACCACTGAGCAACAGGCCAGTGCTGCTTCACTGTAGCCCAGGTCAGGCGCTTCTGCCGCTGTTTCTGGTTCAAAAGTGGCTTGACCTGGGGAATGCGGCACCTGTAGCCCATTTCCCGCACACGCCTGTACACGGTGGCTCTGGATGTTTTCACTCCGGACTCAGTCCACTGCTTCCGCAGGTCCCCCAAGGTCTGGAATCGGTCCTTCTCCACAATCTTCCTCAGGGTCCGGTCACCTCTTCTCGTTGTGCAGCGTTTTCTGCCACACTTTTTCCTTCCCACAGACTTCCCACTGAGGTGCCTTGCTACAGCACTCTGGGAACAGCCTATTGGTTCAGAAATTTCTTTCTGTGTCTTACCCTCTTGCTTGAGGGTGTCAATGATGGCCTTCTGGACAGCAGTCAGGTCGGCAGTCTTACCCATGATTGCGGTTTTGAGTAATGAACCAGGCTGGGAGTTTTTAAAAGCCTCAGGAATCGTTTGCAGGTGTTTAGAGTTAATTAGTTGATTCAGATGATTAGGTTAATAGCTCGTTTAGAGAACCTTTTCATGATATGCTAATTTTTTGAGATATGAATTTTGGGTTTTCATGAGCTGTATGCCAAAATCATCAATATTAAAACCAATAAACGGCTTGAACTACTTCAGTTGTGTGTAATGAATCTAAAATATATGAAAGTCTAATGTTTATCAGTACATTACAGAAAATAATGAACTTTATCACAATATGCAAATTTTTTGAGAAGGACCTGTATAAGGGAGATACAGAAAGCATCTTGGACTTTAATCTGTGGGGGAGGGATGGGAAATTGACGTGTGGTTATTTTAAATCTTGTACTACGCTTTGAGTTGCACTTGCTATATGAAAAGTTTGATTTGATTTGATCAGTATTTCATATGGCAAAAACTGTTTTAACCTAATCAGTTTCACAGGTATTGAGCTCATATTTGATGTTAAAGAAGCTCAGTCGTCCCATCACTCACACCCAAGAGCTAAATGTGGTGCAACATTTTTGCTTAAAATTTTGACATCAATTCTTGACATTAATCGTAAGGTTTAGCAAAATATATCTTTAACTTTTGGGTGGATTTGATTGAAATTCTCTAAAAGAAACAAGCAAACCTTGAGAGCCAACCTTATTAAAGATGGCCACTCCTGCTAATTGCCTTTAATAAATAAATACAAAAAAGGTAGATTGAAAATTATGGATTTTGAGCTACAATTTGATGTACTTAGCCTAGTGAACTAGACCAAATTCTTGCTTTGCAGAGTTTGGTCTAGGCACGCTTCATAGGAACCCTCGCTGCCTGTGGCTGTCCAATCACAGCTCGCTATAGTTTTGGTTGGGCCAATCACAGCGCTCTATATTTTGGGCCAATCACAGAGCGGGAGTAGCCGATGACATCAGCGCTGCGGCCGCGAACCCAAGCAACATGGCAGCAACTCAGGAAACACGTTCATTTGAAACGGCTTTGTCATCAACATTGGATTATTTAGACTCCAACGTGCGTAAGTCTGTCGGCTATACTTAGCGGCTTCTTATTTTTATCAAACAAAGTAGTGCAATGTCCCAGTACACCTGATATTCACATGTTTTTCATACAAAAACGACAGAAATCATTGATGTTAGACGCCATTGCTGCCTCCCGCTTTTCCGTCGCTGTGATTACGTCACGTTGTTCGTCACTCTGATTGGTCCTAGCGCTATCCAATTGCGTGCTGACATTTTGAAAGACAACCGTAGATCCCGCCTCACGACTGAGAGCCGTCAATGGGTCGTGGCCAGACTATATATTCACATATATAGGATGGCTTGCCAGGCTATGATGTACTAGTAGATGATAGACATTTACAACAAATACTCAAAGTGCTACAATATGACAGAAGATTTTGCCATATTGTGTGTATAGTGTCTGTGTTTTTTTTTAATCATAGTTTCTCAGATACAGCCTTATTTATGATTCATATATATTTAATGTGACTTGAGTATAAGCAGGAAGATCCTTTTTTTATAGACAAGCAGTGTTTTATTGTTGCTTGCATTGCCTGTTCTCAGAAAACAGGACTGTACTATGTGGCCCATTTAAATATTACAACCTCCAAACATTTGGCCAGTCCCATGATTACAGAATTACAGAATATTGATGAAACAGTGGTGAGTTTGTGCATGTGAGTTCACCCAAGGCTATGACAAAAGAAGTTTGAAAGAGAGGGATGATTAAAGGAAAGCTATGCTCTGTGGAGAACAGAGCAATCATCAGCAAACCTGCCTTCTCCCAGCAGCCCCTGCTCCCAAGAGAAGCATGAAGCCTTCAGCGTAATGGGGTCATTGTACCTCATTAATATATTGACACATATGAAAAGTAGCAGAGCCTGCATGGCTACAGCATTAGTCCATAAGAAAAATTGGGCAATATTTTTACCGTCCCTATAGACGGTGGCTGACTTGGCACCTAAAGCTGAAATTTAATAAGAGAGTAATTAGGCTGAAATTGTTACAGTAGCCTGCTAAGCTTCAAACCAACACAAACCTCACAATACCATTGCAACAAACACCTCAAAATGTACTGCTCAAAAAAATAAAGGGAACACAAAAATAAGACATCCTGAATGAATGAAATATTCTTATTAAATACTTTATTCTTTACATAGTTAAAAGTGCTAACAAAATCACAAAAAATTATCAATGGAAATCAGATTTATCAACCCATAGAGGTCTGGATTTGGAGTCACACTCCAAAATAAAGTGGAAAAACACACTACAGGCTGATCCAACTTTGATGTAATGTCCTTAAAACAAGTCAAAATGAGTCTCAGTAGTGGGTGTGGCCTCCACGTGTCTGTATGACCCACCTACAACGCCTGGGCATGCTCCTGATGAGGATGGTCTCCTGAGGGATCTCCTCCCAGACCTGGACTAAAGCATCCGCCAACTCCTGGACAGTCTGTGGTGCAACGTGGCATTGGTGGATGGAGTGAGACATGATGTCCCAGATGTGCTCAATTGGATTCAGGTCTGGGGAACGGGCGGGCCAGTCCATAGCATCAATGCCTTCATCTTGCAGGAACTGCTGACACACTGCAGCCACATGAGGTCTAGCATTGTCTTGCATTAGGAGCAACCCAGGGCCAACCGCACCAGCATATGGTCTCACAAGGGGTCTGAGGATCTCATCTCGGTACCTAATGGCAGTCAGGCTACCTCTGGTGAGCACATGGAGGGCTGTGCGGCCCCCCAAAGAAATGCCACCCCACACCATTACTGACCCACTGCCAAACCGGTCATGCTGGAGGATGTTGCAGGCAGCAGAACGTTCTCCACGGCATCTCCAGACTCTGTCACATGTGCTCAGTGTGAACCTGCTTTCATCTGTGAAGAGCACAGGACACCAGTCGCAAATGTGCCAATCTTGGTGTTCTCTGGCAAATGCCGAACATCCTGCACGGTGTTGGGCTGTAAGCACAACCCCCACCTGTGGACGTCGAGCCTTCATACCACCATACACATGGTAAATGTCCTGTATTTGTATAGCGCCTTGTTAGGGTTCTACAAACCCCCAAGGCGCTTCACAACACAGTCATCCACCCATTCACGCATACATACACATGCTGGTGGGGATAGAATAGAATAGAATAGAATAGAATAGAATAGAATAGAATAGAATAGAATAGACTTGATCCCACAGTGGGGAAATTCACTTGTCACAGCAGCACCATAACTCAAAGGGTAATTAGAAGAAAGATAAAAACAAGGATACATGTATATACACATAGGCAGTAATCTAGTTTTGTAATCTTAGATCGCAAAAAAAAAAAAAAAAAACACAAATAAAAGATGAAAACAAACTTGGTACCAACACTATGCAGCATACTGTAAGAGACACAGACAACAATCTGAATCCGGTTTTGCACAAGTATGAGCTACAGTGTAGCTACAGCTGCCCTGGGGGCACTGATGTAGGTGGGGGGCCTGCTGTACAGTTGCGCCACCGGTCCCTCCGACCACCACCAGCAGGCAAGGTGGGTTAAGTGTCTTGCCCAATGACACAATGACAGCAACAGACTGAGTGGGACGCGAACCTGCGACCTTCGGGTTGCAAGGCAGCTACTTAACTCCTCTGCCATCATTCACCCTACAACAAGTTAAAACATAATAAAGTCCTGTTTTACTTACAAGTTATCCAAAAAGTCTCGACCCCCGTCGCTCGGTAAGGTCAGCCATATTGAATAAAATTTTCCATCGCTCAAAGTAGAACAGAAACAAGATGACGTATGACAACGTGACTCAGGAAAAAAAAACTTACTCAAAAAAACTAAAGAAGCAGTTCTTACTCTCAATTTCTGTGCCATGTAAAATCAAAAGTCCAACTCTAGTTCAGAGAACAGAAAAGCTTTAAGTTGTTTGAACTTTTTCACAGATTTGAATTAATATATCTACAAACATTATTAGTCTGGTTAACTGTTGGGGTTAACAGTGTATAAGTTTTGGGATGAGCGCGTGTTCTTTTACATCCTGTTACACTTCAGCAGACCTGCCAACCTTGTCAAAATGTTTTGAGTACCACTTGTGCGACTTTTTTCACAGACTTTTGCAACTCCATTATCTTAATATGTAATTAATAAAAATAAATAAAAAAATATTTTAATATGTATTTAATGGTAATGATTTATTTTGTATATTGCAATATTTCAAGAATGTAATATTCTGATTCTTTTTTCTCATTCATTGGGTAATTTTTTTTACTTCTTTTGTACGAAGCTGAAGTTGGTTCCCTTTTTAAGTTTCCAACTCAGAAAGATCAATTCCCACAAGTTTTTCCACCCCCAGTATCTTTAACCTGCTGTAATTATAAAATGTAAAATGTTTTATTTTAAGGGTGACCAATCAGAACTCTTGAAATAAATATACTGTTTATAAACATCAACCTATAGAGCTGAAAAACAGGTTACTAATATGATAATCCAAACTCACAATAAAAAAATGAAGAAAGTGGCCTTCTTTGAACTAAAGGTTTCACAAATTACCACCTGGAATTTATGGATTCTGCTGTTAATGTAGAATAATTTAATCCAGGTTTGAAGACTGTTCTTTAAGGACTCTGCTATTAGTCTAATATAATCTAGTTAAGCTCTGAAGAATCTAAGTATTGTAGTTTTTTAGCAGAGCCTGTTCTAATGTGGTCTACAGGTGAAACTCAAAAATGAGAATCTGGTGTAAAAGTCCACTTGTGTCAGTAATCCAGCTCAGACTGAGAGACCATCTAAAGTCTCAGGAACCCTCTGCAGGTGTTCTGGATGTATTAGCTGATTAGAGTGTCACACTTTGAGTCTAGAATATTGAACCTTTTCACAATATTCTAATTGAGTTAATTCTCAATTTTGTTTTCATCTTTTATTTGTGGTTTTTTAGTGATCAACGATTACAATACTAGATTACTGAATATGTGTATATACATGTACCCTTGTTTTTATTTCTCTTCTAATTATCCTTGTGAGTGCTGGTGCTGCTGTGACAACTCAACTCTACTTGGAATAATTGATGACCAAAGTAGTCATCAGAGACGCCATCTCAACAATGATCAGCAGCTGCTGTGTTGCTTTTTTCTCTTTTCTGTCTTGACAGTGAGTTGCTAACTTGTTTGGTTTTACATAAACCTGATAGAAATGGGTTATAAATGCTTAAACATGATAGGGTTTTAATAGATTTAGTGTCATACAAAGCAAAGGCTTTAACATCTGCAGGATAGTCGCTAACATCCTCATTTGTGTGAATTAGATAAAATACAACAAAAATTAAAGACTAGGTCAAAAAAACTTAAACCTAAATATTTTTTGGGCATGCATTGGAGATGCTGTATGAAAAATTTGGTTACCTTCCAGGAATCAAAACATTTCAAACTCTCAACACAAGAAGCTCCTCATCCTTTATAGTGTCCAAACCTTTCAAGAGGAGGGCCAAAATTGTCAAGTTAAAAGTTCTTGCAGGCCACAAAAATGTTATTTTATTTTTGTTTTAAGAATGCAAAAAGTGTTGAATGGGGATTTTTTTCAATTTGTAATCCTTATAATTGGTCCCAAAAAAATTAAAACTGAACATAAACATGTGTCACTCTCAATAGTCTGTTGGAGGGAAGAAATTAATCATTCTAGAAATACAATTGAGTGACCACATAAAATTGCTCCAAGGGCTAGAAATGGCCCACTGACCACAGTTTGGATACCTCTGCTTTACAGCTTGCTACCATGCTGAGTGTTATTACAGAATTAGGAGAACGACCAGCACCCCACCACAATACTCTTGTTTATTTTCTATAAAACTCAGGTCAACAGTCCATGACAGAACCAACGCAGACCAGCCAGCACCCTTCACGCATACAGGTCATTCTAAAAACGCTAATCAATGCAACACATTTGGACCGTGGGAAGAAACTGGAGAACTTGGAGAAAATACAGATCTCCAAGATTGAAACCAGAGACCTTATGCCACCCTGTCCTGTTCTTTTATTTCCATACAGGCTCTGTGAAGAACGACCAACAAATTATCATCAGTGTTGGGAGTAACAAGTTGCAAAAGTAATTAATTACTGTAATGCATTGCTTTTTGCTGTAACGCAGTAATGTAAGGCATTACAGAAAAAAAATCAGTAATATTTTACTCGGTACAATGTCAGTAACGCGCGCATTACAACGCATTTTTAAGTTTGTGACGAATAAGGATATGAAGAACATTGTAGTCAAATGCTCTTTACACCTAAAGAACTGTTGTTATATCTGTTTTAACCACAACCCCTAGCCCAGTCAGATACCACATCACCATCCACTGGATGTGTGATGAGCTACTTGAGCATCATGAGCTACATTTAGATTCCCAAATCCATATTATTTTGGTAAAAGTAACTTAAAGTAATGCAAAAGTAATGTAATGCCTTACATTTTAAAATTAGTAATATTGTAATGTAACGAATTACTTTAAAATGTGAGTAACAAGTAATAAATAATGCATTACAGTTTTGAAGTAACTTGCCCAACACTGATTATCATAATGCTATGTGTCCAGAATGAAGTATTTTTTCCCTGGCAGGTAGCACTCTCACTCCCTTTATGACACAGTGTAATTATGCCCACACAGCAAATTCAGCATGCTCAAATTAACACCGTCAGAGTTGATTTCAACACTTTTAAAGTGTCTATATGGGTCCACACCAGAAAGAGTTAATTGAACTCTTTTTGGAGAGTTGGTATTTTAATATAGTAACTCTTAACACTGGAGTTGACAATTTAACACCGGTGTTGGAGTTAATATAGTAACTCTTAACACTGGAGTTACATTTTTAACTCCAGAAGAGTTGGTTCTTGACACTCGACGTTCTAGTTTTTAAATGAATGTTGGATATGCTAGACATGTTAGAGTCATTGCCTTACATTTAGATTTATCTATACCTTGTTGTAAATTTTAGATAGATCTTCCTGACTTTATTTTTTTTTTCGTGTGTAATGCATTTCTCTCACTTTAGACTAACTCATAAAGCTGTTGAATACTGTGAGATTGAAAACCTCGACAGCCCGATGTGAGCTGTGTCTCTGCGGGACTCCATTCTATGATCATTGCATCTTAAATGGTTGTGCATTGATGAGCTTACTTTAACAGATCCATTCTCCTGCACAAAAGGTACAACTTATCACTCATTCAGTCAGTAACCCCAATCCACACTGGAGGCATCAGTGTCGAGGAATGGCTGCGGAATGGTTTACTTGCATGCATTGTGGCGCATCACAAGATAATTGCAAAACCACCCGTGATTTCAGAAGTCCACACAATAACAAGCAAGGACAAGGACAGCTGTATGTATCTAAAAAGATCTGTGGTTTATTTTCTGTTTTGTTTAAATCGGCTACGGGGGTTTCAAAGGAATGTTCCGCACCGCGATCGGTTTGGCTCAAGCCTATAGACTGTAATGGATTCTATTTGAAGCAGAGACATTCCGCTGCCGTTCAGCAATGCTGATGTTTCCAATGTGGATTGGGGATAAACCATTGTGCATGCTTTATTTTCATATGTTTGTAAGTATACAATCTACAGCTTGCCTTTGTTGGCAGAGGTAATTGTTAAGTATACTATGACCGTAATACTATTATACACGATAACATGATACAAATACATGATAACGAACGTAAATCACGAACATTCCAGCAAACGGTGTCAGTGAGTCGCGTTGCTGTTTGTCAATCCAAGGCGAGATGTTCAAATATCAGGAAATAAGACTCCAAACACTGTAACATTGATGTTTTATCTCCACAAATAACACAAGCCTGAAGAAGTTCTTCCATGTTGTGAAGTTGTTAATGCTAATGGATAGCTTCTACTAGCCGAGATGCAATCTGCTCTATCCTGGATGCTAAATCATCACGGCGTTCCCCGTCGCGAGCCAAGATGGGTGAGTACATGAATTCTAATTTAACAACGTGATGTGCAAATGTCACAGGCTTTTCTAATCCAAGTGTTTCTAAGTTTATTTTATGTTGGCTGCTAATGCAGGGAACAGGAGTAAAAGGCTTTTTTCACGGTTACACTGCATGCAGAGTGACTGATTGTATTTAAAAAATAACAAGTAAAATACGGTTTCTCAGTGAACTTGGTCTTTAAGAGGAAAATTTTTATGCATAGTCAAACAAACAAAAACTGATATTTTTTAATAAATTTAGTACAAAAGTTTGAAGCAATGTTCCTCTTGTGCCACAAGTCAAAGATTATCCTTAGGGCTATAGCAGATGTTATTTCTGAGAAAGAAAGATAAAAAAAAAAAGTAAGATTTTGAAAAGTCATGGAAAATCTGAGAACCTTATCTCTCAGCATTTAACCTTAACACCAAGCAACTCCACCCAAGCTCCTTGGTTTCCTGTTTGACAACAAGCAGACCTAAATCCAAGCTAAAAATGTTACTTTAAAGACCTGTGTGTGGGATGTTTTGGAGCAGCGATGTTAATGTTTGTGAATGAGGACATATCACTCAACAGCTCCCATGTGCTGAAGCATTGTGTTTAAGTAGTTTTTTTTTCTAGGGGAAAATGCTGAACATCTGTGGTGCAGTGCCACTGGATATAAATATTGTGTGACTTGGAAAAAAAACCCACATTTTTGAATATGTTTGCATTCTTTTTTTTTCTTTTTGCGTTTTCTCCGCAGGGTGTCTGGGCTCTCCCTTAGATATAGGGTGAGAAGCTCAGTCATCTGGGAGGGGCTCGGAGTAGACCCGCTGCTCCTCCACATCGAGAGGAACCAGTTGAGGTGGCTCGGGCATCTGGTTAGGATGCCTCCTGGACGCCTCCCTGGTGAGGTTTTTGGGCACATCCAAATGGGAGGAGACCCAAAGGAAGACCCAGGACACGCTGGAGGGATTATGTATCTCGGCTGGCCAGGGAACGCCTTGGGATTCCCCCGGAGGAGCTGGCCCAAGGTGTGGGGAATATACATATACACTCACAAGTGAAAAAAAAATCAAGTTTTTTTATTTGACATAATAATTATAAAACATGGGACACAGTCTAGCTGCCCCAGATTCGGTCCAGGAAAACAATAATCCCCAGACTGCTTTATAATTTTTTTTACTTTATAATCACTATACTGTAGATAATTTATTGATGCCCTGTTTAAGCTAAGTTGTAAATGGGGCCCATATAGCATATATGTTGATTGTTTGACCTCCTTTGATTCAGTAGATTTTCACAAAAGAATTTTATGATTTTCTTTCCTTAACAGAATGGACACTTAGGGAGCATACAGTCTATTCTACACATTATTTAAATAGAAATACAAGAACATTTTTTTAGCCTATGTGAGTTATCAGACTTCCAACTTAGTATCTTTAAATGTATATTTTGGCCAAATCCACCTGTTAAGATGCAGCAATGTTTTTCCACAGACCTGCAGTGTTGTGAGTTTCATGAGCCCACAGAGTTTAATAACTTAGTTCTGCTCTTGAGTATCAACAGTGATGCTCATAAACCTTTAGATGGACTTAAACTGTTATGATGCTGGTTTAAAAAGCAGGAATGTGATCCGTTATTAGGAACCAGGCAGCAGAGAACGTAATTGACTTTAAAACATTCGTCTTAACTGTGTTAAAAAACGTCAATTATTTCATTTATCTGCCCAAAGTCGTGGCTTTTTCACTGATAACAAACTTGTTAATAACGCAAATATATTTTAATTTAGCCTCGGCGCTCTTATTTCTAATCATTTACTTCCTTAACGAGCGGCTGAGCGCTGCGCGCTGCCGCTGGAACACAGACAGCAGCAGCGCTTAGGCAGAAATTTGCAGTGTTGTCCGGGTGGAAATCGGGAGAAATTCGGGAGAATAGTGGCGGCGGGAGATTTTCGGGAGGGGGCGCTGAAAATCGGGAGTCTCCCGGAAAATTCGGGAGGGTTGGCAAGTATGCCTGTGAGGTACCACGTGCTAGGAAATGTACCAAAGTTATCCCATTGCACAAAGGAAGTGATATTCAGAACATAAATAATTACAGACAGATATCAATAATTAATAATGTGGTGAAACATTTTTTGAGAAAAGTAGTCATTCAATTATCTGATTACATAGTGTTAGCCAGCGAGCCGTCCCGCCGTCATTAGGACAGCCTAACGTCAAAAATGACGGCCTGAAAAATGAGAGACGGTTTGATGCAAGCCGTCCCCGTTTTCTGTAATGTCCATCAATAATTGACATTTTATGCAAATAATATAAAAACTGATTATTGCACAAATAATTCGACAAACGTGTTCAAGTCTGTACTACTGGAAAGGCGCAGATTAATTGCAGTGGTTCCTCAAGCACGGAATCCCCGTTTCTGTCTTTGATCTCAGCGGCGCAGCTGGAGCATGTGGATGGAGACGCGCTTCTAAAGAAGACGGGGTGACGTCGATTACAGACCTGGTTTTGGTTTCTGGAGCTTGGTGTTGAGCTCAAAACATCCTCAGTAAAATATTGTGGGTGACAGTAAAGTCCTAAATCTGCGGTTATAACTCGTTAACGCAAATGACCTTAAATGCCGTTAGTTTACGAACACATGATGAACACGTTTCCAAACTCTCTGGACATCTCCTGTGATTTAGTTTCAACAAATTTAACTCAGCTGTTTCAGCTGATTGTCCCATTTTAATAATAATACGCCACAACAGGGCTCAGCTCCAGTGGCGGCTCATCCATAGGGGGCGCTAGGGCGCCGCCCCACCAGTCTCCCAGGAAGGAGAAGAAGATAGGAATCACAAAATATATTTAAAAAAACATAAAAAGTAAACTAAACGATCTATACACGTGTCACGTGTCCTCTTGCGGGCGCAGCAATCTTTACCATTGACTTAATATGGGCTAACTGGCGCATGTGCAGTGGTTCCCCAAACCGTCCACAACGAGAAAGAATAGGACAGCGTTTGGGCGCATCTTGTAGCGATCGTCACCGCCTCACCGGGTGAATTCTGCTCAGACCAGGGGGAGGAGATCGCTCATTGGTCAGGTTGTTCACCCCGCCCAGAGGCGAAAACTTTCCACAGGCTAGCGCGTCGTGCTAGTTCAGTTGTTTGTTGTTGCTGCTGCTGCCGCGCACACCTCAACTATGGAGAAAACAAATACAGTTGCGTCTTTGATCAGCTCAGCTTTTACGTTGGGATATAGAATTTCACGAACCGAGTGGATTTTTTTTTCTACACCACACCAATTATGGCCATAACCTGCAGGTAAGCCTCATTTTAGCTTTTGGCTTCAGGAAATTAGCATGCTGCCTCGTTAGCGGCTAGCACTGCTCCATATGGTTTGAACTAAGAGTGGTACTTCTATTCTTCTTGTTTGTGAGTCTGGGCTTTAATCTAAACGTCTGCTTCTGTGAATATCTTGCTTTGTGTCACTGTGTGTTTTTCTGGATACGTGTAGCGTCTATTTTACGTGCCCCCTCTTGGTGGCCATGTGGTGGTGCCCAGGCGGCCACTGCCAATCCTGCTGCTCCCGGTGCAGCTGGCTCCTTTTGATGGTGTTTCCCTTTACTTTGTTGCCTATTACATCTGTACTCAGCCAGTTGTCCTTTCATTTTAGCTCGTGTGTGTGTGTGTGTGTGTGTGTGTGCGTGCGTGTGTGTGTGTGTGTGTGCGTGTGTGCATGGGATGGGATTGGGGGTAGGAAGAGGGAGATATAAGGGATCTTGGATGCTGATCTGTGGGGGAGGGGTGGGAATGTGACTATTGTGTGGTTGTTTTTAATTGTTCAGCGCTTTGTGTTGCACTTAAATGTATGAAAAGCGCTTTATAAATAAAGATTGATTTGATTATTTACAGCTTATTGGGTGTTGGTAGAAAGTGGATTCTATTGATTAGATTAGCCTACTCCCCTTAAGTGTGTGTGCAGTTTGTGTAATATATGGGTGAATGGATGAATGTTTTTGTCAAAAACATGCTTAATATATTCAAAAACATTTTGAACAACTTTGTTGCCGGAAGTGCTACTGTGACCGTCAGTTGTGTGACGCTGATGCATAAGAATCAATGGTAATTTGGCGTCCCCTAGTAGTGATATGTGGTTAGCACCCCACCCAAAAATAAAGTCACCAGCCGCTACTGCTCAGCTCAGTAATAAAACACGAGTGCTATTAATCTTTATTATTATTATTATTTTTGTGTGGGTTACTGTTGGACATAAAATTAATGTTATGGCTCTGCTAATTGTGTACTGAACATTTTTCTTTTTTGAGTGTTTATTGTATGCTGAGTATGTACATGGGACTTTATGCTTTACTGTATTGTAGTACTGGAGGTTTGGGGGGTAAACATTGTGAGCTGGTCCAAGTGTGTGTATGCGTGTGTGTGTGGGGTGGTTTGTAATTTTTTTGTGCGTTTTTCTTTGGTGATTATTTATTCATTGTTATTATTATTATTATTATTATTGTTGTTATTATTATTATTATTATTATTATTATTATTATTATTAATAATAATAATAAAAAAGTTGTTTCTCTTTCATTAACTGTATATGCCTTTGGCTGCCTTCTGCCGCTTTTTTGTTGTTCTGTTTATGAGGACCCTCACGAAAATGAGATGGTACATTTCATGAGGCTACTCATCATTAAATAAATGTTTAAATAAAATCGGAATGTGCATTTGAATTTTGTCAGGCTCTTTTCTTATCAGTTAAAAGTTCATGTTTGAGTGCCAGTCACAAGCCAGATAATTGTTAAATTCACAGTCGAACAGAGCTCCCAAGCATTGTGCCACATATGCACTGCTAGACCATTTTTGTGTGGTGTTGGAAAAAGTTATCTTGTACAATCTTGTAGAATTTCCATAATTGTACGTCTTGCTGACCAAAAGCCGATAGATACAACAAGTCAGAAAATGGAAGTGTAGATAGGCCTTCTTTACTTCTACATGTATCCCAAACAATAATGTTTCAGTGGCTTGACATGTTCCTGGACGGCAGAAATTTAATTCCAGGGTCAAGTTTTTTGGAAAGAAGTGGACGTGGTTTCTTTTTCTTTTTTCGGCCCTGACAACTGACTTTACATACCACTCCTGGATTGTTTTTCAATAAATGTGGAAGAGAATAAGAAACAATTGTGCACAATCAGTTTTGCTATTAATACACGTTAACCAATTACTAATGGTTTCAATAATTTTTTTTATTTTCTTGCTGAAAATAAATGTGAAATTGCAGTTTCCACTTCACAGCGCACACGAAAAAATAAAAATTAGAACTCAATCTGAGACAAATTATCAGAAGAAAACTTTGCTTTTTGCACCTGTCTTTCACACATTTGTACTTTTTACACAAATCTAATCAGACTCCCTGAAACAGAAAGACTGGCCACATCACTGGTCTATCACAAAGCCAGCAAACACAGACAATCCCACAGTCACGCTTAGCAGCAATTTATTGACCCCCATGCCTTCATGGTAGGGAACTGGACTCCAAAAGGAAGGGAAAAAATAAAAACAACATCATGGAGAAAACAGACGCATAAGTGCAAAACTTCCTTGCTGCTGAGAATCCATTCTAAGTATTGATCCACCATGAATCCACCTTTTCTTAAAAAGCTGATTGCCTCTTTCTGACTCACTGGTCTCCCAGCTACAGAGGGATAGATAAAGGATTTGATGCTGCACTGAGCGGAAAGAGTTCTATAAAATCTCACTCAGCTAGAAAATGTATTTTTATATATATTTTTATCCACTTGTATATTTGACCTTCTATGTGGAAAACTGATGTGGAGTTTTTCAGAGGAAGCCATTTTTCTCCTATTAATTTTTTAAATGATGTTAAATTAAGGTCAAGGTCAAGTAAATTAAACAGACAGTTGCAGATTTCTAAAGACTTATGAACATTTAACATCTCGCCGGTTGCTCAGGTCTTTGAACAACCTCTGTTTGGAGAAAATAAATGTTTTGTTTGGAGGAAAATGACTGAAATGCACAATGTCAGCCTGATAGGATCCATCTTTGGGAAAACTGGAGTAGAGACCAAGTCAGACCTTTTCCAAATTCAGTTCCCAACCTCACAAATGTGCTTCTGGATTAATGGCCAAAATTTTCCAGAAATACACTCCTAAATGTTGAGGAAAGTACGCCAAATGCAGATGATTCAGAGGTTTTGGTAAATACGGTAAATGACATTTAGGACTGGAATTTGTTTAGCAGAAATATGATTTTCCAGCTGGAAGTGTCCCAGAATGCACCAGGAATAGTTTTCTCTAACTATAGAGCTTTATGTATGGACCCATTAAAATGCAAAAATCGAGACACTACAAATGCTTTTCCATAAGCACTGAAATTTTTGGGAGTAGAACTACAGCAAAGTGACAGCAGCTGTTTGCTTGCCAAGCCAGTCAGAATTGAATTTTAACCAAAGAATTCTCCCATTAAAATATATCAACTATTACTTTTATAATTTGAGTTTCTCAAGTGAGTTTATATTAAGAAAAACATAAATATAAGTAATAAGTGGCAAACATTTGCAGGATAAATCAGAAAATATAGGTCATCAAATAAATCTGATTCTGAAAATGCAGATGCAATTTAAATGGCCACAATACACAAACAGTGTAATATGACATTATATTTCCCCTAATGGTGCAACGTTTTCCAATGTTTTTGCACAGTAGAAAAAAATGCCTTTAAAAAAAAGCGTTTTTTTTTTTCTAAACAGTAGAGAGCAATTTCTGCAGTTGGTTTAGGAAATATTGTGAGATTTGTGTGACTGGATGCCAGAGAGTCACTGCTGATTGTTGACTTTCAAATAAAATGTTTGCTATTGTGCAGGAGAGTAGAACAAACAAGTACAGTCGTGGCCAAAGGTTTTGAGAATGACACAAATATGGGAAATTGGAAAAGTTGCTGCTTAAGCTTTTATAAAAGCAATTTGCATATACTCCAGAATGTTATGAAGAGTGATCAGATGAATTGCATAGTCCTTCTTTGCCATAGAAATTAACTTAATCCCCAAAAACACTTTCCACTGCATTTTATTGCTGTCATTAAAGGACCTGCTGAGATCAATTCAGTAATCGTCTTGTTAACTCAGGTGAGAATGTTGACGAGCACAAGGCTGGAGATCATTATGTCAGGCTGCTTGTCGTCCATGAGAGTGGGTTCACTCACAATTCTGCCCAAAAACACAGCCATGAATAAAGAATGGTACCAAAACACCCTCCAACAGCAACTTCTTCCAACAATCCAACAACAGTTTGGTGAAGAACAATGCATTTTCCAGCACGATGGAGCACCGGGCCATAAGGCAAAAGTGATACCTCGGTGGCTCGGGGACCAAAACGTTGGCGTTTTGGGTCCATGGCCTGGAAACGCCCCAGATCTTAATCCCATTGAGAACGTGTGGTCAATCCTCAAGAGGCGGGTGGACAAACAAAACCCACTAATTCTGACAAACTCCAAGAAGTGATGATGAAAGAACGGGTTGCTATCAGTCAGGATTTGGCCCAGAAGTTGATTGAGAGCATGCCCAGTCCAATTGCAGAGGTCCTGAAAAAGAAGGACCAACACTGCAAATACTGACTCTTTGCATAAATGTCATGTAATTGCTGATAAAAGCCTTTGAAACATATGAAGTGCTTGTAATTATATTTCTGTTCATCACAGAAACAACTGAACCAAAGATTTAAAAGCAGTTTAGCAGCAAACCTTGTGAAAACTAATATTTGTGTCATTCTCAAAGCTTTTGGCCACGACTGTAGATGGAAGCCAAAATTTAGATTTATCCAGGAAGAACTGAGATCACAATATTTACAAATTGACATTTTCCCTTTGATTTGTGAGGAATAAGATGATAATTTCTAGTATTTCTTTTTTTTTTTTGGTGCAAAGAGACATTTCTGAATCAAATATGCCTCTTAAAGTCTTGGGAAAATGTTCTCATTCATACATAAACCTCTATTTAAATGCACAATTCATAAACATAAGGTTGGTTGGTTTAATGTTTGACATATGCAGGCTCCGTGTATTGCTCTGTCCTCTTTCTATCTGGCTTCTTTAATTATTGTCTCACAATACACACACACACACACGCACGCACGCACGCACGCACGCACACACACACACACACACACACACACACACACACACACACACACACACACACACACACAAATAAACTGTATTTCTCAAGGGAGACAAAAGGAACCAATTGTACAAAACCTCACTACATTAAACAGCACAAAACTTGTTACAAAAGTTAAATTATAAGCACTGCTTCTTATCTCTAATGCCCCTCTGAGCCTTACAGTGTGTGTTGCGCCTTTATCCTCCTCTTTGGACTTTAAAATCTCCATTTCTCTCTGTGCTTTAAGAGTGTGTGTTCTGACAGAATGTCAGGCAATTAAACAGTCATGGCTCATTGAGCTGGAGGTGGGTCTACTCCTCCAGGCCCCTCTTTAAGCAACAGAAAAAAAACAGTACAGGCACTCCCTGCCATCTCTTGCTCACTCTGTGACTCACCAACTCTGCAGTAAATGCAGACAAGAAGTTCTTATCAAAGGACGCTTTAAAGTATTATCAACTTCCAGAAGGCTGAGTGGCATCACTGTCACAGGTAATTAATTATACAGCACCAGAATGTAAATGAGGACAGTGTGTGGGACAACAAACTTGCACTCTAGCAAGAGAATCTCTTGTCCCAGATCTGCAGGGCCTCCTGCAGCATAAACACGCTGTCAACCTAATGAAGGGATGACAAGGCTGTTAGAGAAAGATGGGCACTTTTACACGTATTGATACTGAACAGTGAGGAAGCATGAAAAATAAATAACAAGCAGCCATTTCAGTTAAAGACGTGCATGTTGAAGAAAGAGGCTGGAGGCGAAACCAAAGTCGCAGTGACGTGATGCTTCTCAGGTGTAACAGGCCTCTAAAGAGATGCTGTCAGCTGAAATCTGCGTTTGAACTCTTGCTCATTAATAAAGCGAGGATCGAGACGTGCAATCAGGAAAAGGCAGAGTACCAAATATATAATTAACAACACTCAGATTGATTTGCAGCTCCTGTTTTTTTTTTTTTTATCTCTTTCTTAAATAACTGCTGTCATCTTGGATTGAAAAGCTAATATTCTGCAGTATTTTCAACAAGAGTTACTTTTTTCCACACACAATATCTAGCATACAAATTATTTTGCTTACCTCAACATTAAATATTGATGTATCTACTGGAAAACAGAAAACTTTTTCTTGCCCCTTAAGGCTATAGCGCATAACATCACCAGAATTATATTAACTTTTCATGGAATAGAAAGTGTAAAGGGATGTCTTTTAGTACTTGGCTTGCTTGTAGGATTTCTGAATAACAGTGCTATATTGTTGCACTTTCTTTGACAACTGGAGATAAAATCCAGGCTTTCTCTGAGCTGAGTGTGTGCCAGCCAACATGAATGACCCCAATTAGCATAGTTTAATGTTAGCCGAACACCCAAGTATTTCAGCACCTTCATTTTTTTTATTTTCGTGTTTGTCTGAATAAACTGCAAACAGCAGCAGATTTTACTAAATGCTGACTGAAAACATTATCACTGTTTATTACACCACATAATCTAATACTCTCATGTTATTTTTCAGCTCTTACTGAATATGATGAAATTCAGTTATGTCCTCAAGTTATAACATTTTCTATTCAGGGTTTCTCAGCCATTTTTAAAACACAGCACTAGATCACAACAAAATATAAGTTATGTCCAGGGGAGGTTCTAGACGAACATTAGTCAGGGCCCACTGCTTTGATAGAAAGGCAAACTTTTAAGAAAACATTAAAGAGTAACTAATCCCCAAAATAACTATTTTTTTTGCTTATAAACTGAATAATTGTGTCTTTACCAATGCAATCTTTCTGTTTCTGTGCATTTTTGACATGTTTGTGTAAACTTGATTCATCTAGGTCTAAAAAACGTCCTAGTGCTGCCCACTGTGGGTTGAACTGTGGCTACTGCGTTTTAAATTTGTGATTGACTGGGGGTGGAACGATTTCACGGCACAGGCCTGGTCTCTGTGTAATAACACTCAGGTCAAGTGTAGTCTTCTCCCTGGTTTGGATAGCTAGATGGATAGCTCATCTAGTAAGTCAGTGTTTCCCAACCCTGGTCTTCAGGGCACACTGTCCTGCAAGTTTTCCATGTCTCTGCTTCAGCACACCTGATTTAGATTGCCTCCTCAGGAGGACATCACATGCTGCAGATGCCTGTTGATCACTCATTCATTTAAGTCAGGTGTGTGGCAGCAGGGAAACACTGCTGTTTGAAAGGGCAACATGGAAAACATGCAGGACAGTGTGCCCTGTGGACCAGGGTTGGGAAACACTGTAGTACTGTAGCACTGTAGTTACCAGTAAACTACAGAATCGATTTTAAAGTGCTTCTACTAGTCTATAAATCACTCAATGGTATGGGGCCTAAGTACAAGTTGGATCTCCTTTCAGTATATACAGCAGGGCTCTCAGATCCCTAGACAGCAGTCAGCTGGTAGAACCTCGGGTCAGAACCAAACAGGGTGAAGCTGCTTTTAGTTATTATGCAGCACATAGATGGAATCAGCTTCCTTATGACCTCAAACAGGCCCCAACTCTAGTAACTTTTAAATTAAAATTAAAAGCCTTCATGTATTCATTAGCCTATGATTGAATGTTTCTTATGCTGCTCCTTCTGCACTGTAACTGCTAAACTTTTTTGACTATGCCTTCTATCTAATTGTCTGAATTATTTCTTTGTGTATTTTGATTAATGCTTTTGTTGCTCCTGCTCTGTAAAGCACATTGAATTGCCTCCATGTTTGAAATGTGCTATACAAATAAAGCTGCCTTGCCTTGCCTTGCCTAGTAAGTCACCCAACTTACACGCAGAGGACCTGGATTCGAATCCAGGCTAAGGCAAATACCAACATCTAGCCTGAGTTATCAGTCAACATCTTTGCTGCGTCCTACTTCAAACCGAAATGTCCGCCTCAGATGTCAATCGTCAAAACAACGGACAAAGGAAAATTTCTATTAATATTTATTATTAAATTTTAAAACTTCATCTTCTGGGAGCAGACAGGCAGTATTAGATCTGCGCTGCTAAAAAAAAAAGCCTAGCGTCGTTACTGTCACTGTCCATGTTTTTCTCATCAGAAGCTAGCTTTCTCTGTCAATGTCCTCCGTACCACAACCCTGACCCCTCCCGCTCCCCCTCCCTCGTGGGAAATTTCCTACACTTGGCCATGCCCTTCTGTGTCTCCTGCCAACGCTCACTTTCATAGCGTTTTCTGATGGTGTGCAGTCCCTCTTTAAAAACATTTCCGTTAAAGAACATGTTCACTGAGAAACCGTTTTCTACTTTTTTTCTGAAATATGATTGGTCACTCAGAGTGTCACTTGCAAACTAAACGTGAAAATAGTCTACTACTCCTATTTCCTGCATTCTGATAGATAATAGATAGGGAAATGCTGAGGTCAAAAAAGCCACTAAGATCTTTCTCACACTGTCAATTTGCATTCATTGATTCACCCATCTTGGCACACAACAAGTTGTTGTTGATTTTGCGTCCAGGAGACAGGAGAGAACATCTCAGCTAGTAGAAGCTAACCGTTAGCATTAGCAACCCCACAACACAGCAGAACTCCTTCAGGCTTGTGTTATTTGTGGAGATAAGGCATCAATGTTGCAAAGCTAATGAAGTCACTGGTAGAGTCACGTTGCTGTTTGCCAATCAGGCGAGATGTCCAAATATCTGGAAATTATAATGAGCAAGACTCCAAATCCTGCTGTTTTCTGCTCCAGCTAACTTCTACTTCCTGAAACAGGAGCGTGAGAGCTTTTTTCCCACGTAGATCATCTCACAAGGATTTCATTTATACTACGACCACTGCAAATGTAAAGAAACGAGTGAACTTGGTCTTTGAGTATCTCAAATTTTAGTATGTATTTATAGCAATATAATGAGAATTCAGTAACAGCTGTTTTTGATACAACGGCATATGAATGAGTTTTGAAATTTATCTATTTTGCAAATAACACATTGATTTCTTATCTCCCTCAGTACAACATGAAATTATCTGTCTCAGCATCACTTTCATATCAATGCACTCAATTGCCCCTCCCTGGGCTGCCACCTTACTGTGGTGGAAGGGTTTGAGTGTCCCAATGATCCTAGGAGCTAAGTTGTCTGAGGCTTTATGCCTCTGGTAGGGTCACCCATGGCAAACAGGTCATAGGTGAGGGATCAGACAAAGCGCAGCCCAAAGACTTTCTAATTTACATAAAAAGGCGCTTCCACACTAGCACCAGGTCGGTACGGCCAGGCCGAAAGACTTGGTTTCACATCAGGGTAGCCCGAGAATTTCCAGCGCCAAACTGGACACTTTTTCTGCCCTCTTCCCAAGCTGGTCTGACTCGCGCCGAAACCAGTCCAACACACCCACTGCCGACTCATTGGTCGGCTCAAATTCACGGCTACCTTTAGGGGGAACCTCCGATTAGCGGACAGAATCCGCCAGCGGGGGGCTTCCCGCATGCGCGCTTCATTATCACTCTGAATGTGGAGGAGTTAACAAGCCTCTGACTGAAGCTGTTTTATCTGTTTCTGTCTGCTATAATGAGCGCAGCACGCACACACACACACTGACACAGTGCTGCCACACAGCCTTTGTTTAATAAGGAAGAGACCATGGACTTCTCCGCGCTCCTTTGACCCACCCAGCTGTTTCTCTGTTCCCGTCTGCTGTGAAGAGCGCAGCGCAACGCAACGCACGCACGCAGCGCAAAGCACACACACACACAAACACACACACAGTGCTGCCATACACAGCAAAGCAGGATGAAATATCAGAGGGCAAAGAGTCTCCAAAGCACAAGGACTTCGCGCTCCTTTGACCCACCCAGCTGTTTCTCTGTTCCCGTCTGCTGTGAGGAGCGCAGCGCAACGCACGCATGCACGCAGCGCAAAGCACACACACACACACACTAACACACACACAGTGCTGCCATACACAGCAAAGCAGGATGAAATATCAGAGGGCAAAGAGTCTCCAAAGCACAAGGACTTCGCGCTCCTTTGACCCACCCACATGCTCGGAGAGGCGCTGCTGGCATCACTGATTTATTCGCGCCAATTTCTGAGACCGCCCATCACGTCCGCATTCCAAAGGGTGTCCTGGACGACGTGTATAAATAACCTGGCGGGGCCGACTGAGGCCGAACGATCGGAGCCGACCTGGTGCTAGTGTGTAAGCGCCAATATATATTGCTGGATGCCTTACCCGCACTGTTCGTCAACTGGATAAACGTCCCTATGCGGCGGCCATCTTACTTCAGACAGCTGCCCCCTTTTGTAACATTGGTGTCAATGGTGCATGTACCATTTAAATAACTCTAACTTGCTCAATTTTCAACCGATTTTCAAATGGTTTGATTTGTTATAAACACCAGAGATGTGGCTGTGAAATATGATGGATTTGGCCCATTAATTTAAAAATGTTAAAGTATGTCCTATCAAGCCTATGTGTCATAAGGTTTGTAATAAGGCAACCCGCTTGTAAATCCGTTAATATTTCATCGAGTTAACAGTGTTTTTGTTTAAGTTGTTCACTCACCTTCCATCTACCATTGAGAAGAGAATTTAAGCTGTCCGAAGTAAGATGGTCGCCGTGAAGGGGCGCTGTAAACTCCCAGTTAAGGCATCTAGCAATATATATGATATCTATGAGTGCATCGACATATATATACTGGACAAAGCCCGCCCATTTGAATATTAATATACAAAATTGGAGGTTCCCACCGCCTCCATTTTGGCTGTGCCACATGTCTCGAAAAGAGGTGGAGCTGATCGGGTGGGGCAGTGAGGGTGGGCGATAACAAACAATGTAGCTACTAGCTAAACTAAGCTAACCCCCGAAGCTAAGACAGAGCTCCGGGACAGAAGCACGCGGCTGCAGCAGCGTTGGTCGTCTGTGGAGCTGTAATATGAACTGTAAAAATACAAGGAGAGCCTCAGACCACTGCAATCGGAGCCAGGCGCCCTGGCTGCAAGTGAGCTCACGCTTCGCTACGCTATGGGGGAGATCAACGAGACATTAGCTACATGCTAACTCGAAGCTAGTGGAGTTTTTTGGGCGCTTTTAGAGAGACTCAAGCTCTGATGCTCATCTAATTATTCATAATTTCAAGCATTTAATGACACCTAAATGGAAGAGTTACAAAAAATTCACCCCCCTCAGAGTTGCCATGACTGAGTTTTTAGAAGTTTTGCTAAAAAAGTCCACTTTTTACTCAAAAAAATGTGCCGTTATGCATTTTAAAACGAAATACTCACAATAAGCGTTTAAAATATACGCTACAGAGTTATCTCTGTAGGTTTGCTGCCATAGGTTTAGACTGCTTGAGGACATACTGACCACTTTCCACACTCTGCTACTCTCTTCTACCACTACTCTCTAATTGCATTATTTCCTATTATTTCAGCTGTTAGCTTTATTTTCTTTCTAAGTGTTTTTATCCCCAGAAGAAGCTACACTGGCGTTCTGCTGAGCTGTGGTGGCCTCATGGAGGGGGCCATCGGCTGGCACACTGCTGCCAACCACCTAACATTCTCCCTCTCCTGATATTACATCTCACTTTCTTTAACATAGAATGTGCTACTACTAGTTCACCTGTTGAATTAATTATATTTGCTCAGATAAAGGCAATAAAATTTCTCTTACTAAATAGAATTTGTACTACGAAATCACAGTGTAGCCATAGAAACACTGGTGTATATGTTGTGTGTGTGTGTGTGTCTGCTCTGTCTTCTCAATCCACTCGCTACATGCTTGCTTAGTATGAGGACTGTTGAAAGGACACTGATACTAGTCAGTGACTCGATGCAATCTGCTGGGTTCCTTATATAGGAAACCTTTTTACTGATTGGCTTAATGAACTGAACTGTATTGGAATGTTTACTTTGTAAAGTGCCTTGAGTCGTGATTTGGCGCTATATAAATAAACTGAATTGAATTGAAAATTGTATTTTTTGGACAGTATTTTATATGAATTAGAAAAAAAATAACCTGCAAATTGGCCTTTAAGTTGGTCTGCTGAGGAGAGAAAGTGCACTGCCGCTGCGGCTGGGACACAGACAGCATTGCTTTTACCTTTAGCTCAGTGGCTCGGAGCTTCCCCGACGGAGAATACAAGACAGATTCTACAATACATGCCACACTCTAGGGTTGGGTGATGTATATGTATAATTTTATATGTATATGTATAATTTTTCCAATCTCCAATGCAGGGCTGTACGTTAATGCTTTTAGCTTATAGCACTGGTGCTGCAAAGGTTATAGGTCATATAGCACAGAAGAAAAAGTTGTAGCACCAGTATAAAAATCCTGTTACAATCTCTAAAAACCCAAAAGTATTTCTTACACTGACAAACACTAGTAGTTTATAATGAAAACACAATAACAAGCAGACATCAAAGCAAATTCCTGGTAATGTGAGTCTCACTCATGTCTTATCTGGCAATAAAGCTGATTCTGAAATATTTTCAGACGTGTTTATTTGTCAGTGTAATTTCAAAAGAACATTTTCATTTATTCAAATTAGGGCATTACTGTTCATTACAGAGATCCGTCCTCAACAGGATAGACAAGTGTTTCCCAACCCTGGTCCTGAGGGCACACTGTCCTGCATGTTTTCCATGTCTCTGCTTCAGCAGATTTAGATTGCCTCCTCAGGACATCACATGCTGCAGATGCCTGTTAATCACTCATTCACGTTTTTCTGTTCTGTTAAAGGTTTGAAGTAAGGCTGCAGTTATCAAATATTTTAGTATTTGAATATTCTATCAAATCCTCTGTCGATTACAGTGGCGGCTGGTGAATTTTTTTTTTTTGTGGGGCACATTTTTTTCTTTTTTTTTAATGTTTGTTGTGAATTGCTCGTGATTTTTATCTAGAGAGACGCTATAAAAAAGATTGTTCTTTCTTCTTTTTGCAAGTCAGTTTTTCAGACGCACTAACCACATAAGAATAATAAGAATACCTTTATTTGTCCCTCAGTGGGGAAATTGCAGTATTGCAACAGCACAAGTACAGTAAAGTAAGGTGAAGTAAAGTAAAATATGAGTAGTACACAAACAATATCACACAAAAGTATTTAAGTAAATAACTTGAATTAAAAAGTATTGAATTGTGAGTTTGATAATTATTGCACATAATAACAGTAGTAAGTATTGCACATGTATTGGAAGGTGATGACAGTTGTAGTGGTATGTTGCAGATGTATGTGTTACATATTAGGATTGACCATTATAGAGTCTAACAGCTGCGAGAAGGAAAGACCTGTGGTATCTCTCCTTCACACAGTGAGGGTGGATCAGTCTGTCACTGAAGCTGCTCTCCAGAGCACACAGGTCATCCTGCAGGGGGTGTGACTCGTGGCCCAGCATGGGTCTGTTTAGCCAGGACCCTCTTGTCACCCACTTCTCGCACTGAGTCCAGAGGACAGCCCAGGACAGAGCTGGACTTCCTGATCACCCTGTCCAGCTTCTTCCTCTCTCTCCCTGTGATGCTTATGTTTTATTGGTCGGTTTGAATAAGCTAATTTTTTGAGAAAGGAATTTTGGGTTTTCATGAGCTGTATGCCAAAATCATCAATATTAAAACCAATAAACGGCTTGAACTACTTCAGTTGTGTGTAATGAATCTAAAATATATGAAAGTCTAATGTTTATCAGTACATTACAGAAAATAATGAACTTTATCACAATATGCTCATTTTTTGAGAAGGACCTGTATATATATATACAGGGTTTCCCCCAGCGTTATATTGGCCTGGCGGGCCGCCTGCCCCCCGACAGGCTAAACGTCACTTATTTATTTATTTTAAAGTTTTTTTAATGCACCAAACTAACATTTAAATGTTAAATTTAGCGCTGAAACAAATTCATGAATGTTTCGATTTAAAAAATTATTTACTGATTCGAGGATTTGTGAAATGCGCACTGCAGCCGGACTTTAATTTACACGGACACATTTTACTGGCGCACAATGTTGGATATCACTGGTGATCACGACAGCATGGAGGACAATGGAGAAAACGATAAAGACAAAAACTCTTGCAAACGGCAAAAGCGGTTCAAAGTTTGGGACCATTTTAAACTCAGAAGAAGTGAAAACACGGTCGAGTGTCTCCACTGTAAAGTTGTGTTAGCTGAGGCTAATGCAGCTGCATGTTGCTCGTCAATACAAAGACAGACCGAAGCGTCATACACTTTAAGTGTTCTCAATAAATCACTGCTCTTTCTGTTTCACCATCGACCTTCTCTGTCGGTCACACACACACTTTATTAAGTTCCAGGTCATATACCGTAAATCCTCTAATATTGGCCTGTATTCCATTACCGGTCAGGTCTCCTAAATTAGCCGGTCTCGCTGTCAGCGGGGGTAAATACCGGCCGGTCTCCAATAGTGGCCGGGGCTACTATTAGAAGCAACATGTGTGTGTTTTACGGTAACAGCGGACTAGTGGATCATAATCTCCAGCTGCAAGATGAGCAGAAACAGAACGGAAAATGCTAGTTTGCAGTGATCACTTCATCACAGGTAAGGGCTTACTAAAGGTTTTTATGGCGTTTAATTGAACAGTTATTTAGAAACGCAGCTACAAAAACAGCAGGTAAACAGTTTGATACTGTTTTCATGTGTCCTCACCGCAAATAGCTTTTAGAGTGCTAATGTTTTTAGCAGTTAGCTCAGTGTTGTAACGTGGCATTAATACCTTAGTAAAATCAAACAAATGTACCAGAAAATTGGATTTAAAAAGGCTTAAAACGTTAGTTATAATAAGTAGATCCTAGCACGTACTCACCGTTAGCATTAGCTATCATTACGAGTTAATTACGTAACTAAAATAGCACATCTCACCAGCATAAATAAGACAACGGTCATTTAAAGCTTCTCCGGATCTCTAAACTGTTAACCAACCTGAAATAAAATAGTTGTAGGCTTTCAGACTCACAAAAGGTTTTAGGTTTGCAGTGTATTATGAGATTTGCCACACGAGATGGTTTGTTGTGTCGATCGCTTCAGCGTTGGGTAAATCCTCCAGCGTGTATGAAAAGTCCGACTTTTAAAATGAAATGAGTCATAACCTAAAGGAAGATATCGCGTCTGTGCCAGCTCGTTTAGAGCACTCACTTTCATCCGTCACGCTGTGTTTTATAGTAGAGCAAAACACTTCCTGTCCACTGGTTGAGTTCAGCGCGGCGGCAGGGTCACGTGAGTGAAACCCAGCAATCATCACGTTTGAATTGCACGTGAGACTTCAGTCACCGCTCAAATAGACACAAATCTTGTTTTTATTCATTCTACTGGTAGTTAATTTTGCTCAAATTGAAATATAGGCCTGCCTCTAATTCTGGCCTCCTTCCAATAAAGGCCTGAACCAGGATGCGCTTGAGTAAATAAAGGCCCGGGCCTGTATTAGAGGATTTACGGTATACTTTTCTCACACAATGCCGTACAGGTGATTCACATCATGGTAATCATGTCATACATCTGATTGGCCGTTTGTTTGGACAAAACCAGCTCCGGTGGCCTAGTGGTAAAGTGTCCACCCCGGGACTGGGAGATCAGGGTTCGATTCCCGGTCGGGTCATACCAAAGACTTTGAAAAAATGGGACCCAATGCCTCCTCGCTTGACACTCAGCGCTAAGGGGTTGGATTGGGGGGTTAAACCACCAAACAGTTCCCGAGCGCGGCCACAGCTGCAGCTCACCGCTCCCCACCATGGGGATGGGTCAAATGCGGAGATGTAATTTCACCAGTGTGTGATGATGACTTGGGACTTTAAAACAGGAAATACCTTTTAAAGTAAAAGTCTGACAAGTGTGGCGCATAAAATGATACAATGTCCAACAAGTTGTCTTACCATAACAGCACAACTTCAATCCTAGAACAGGAAACACCCGCTTCAGCCAGCTGAATCCACGACCAGGTAGGCTAATGCTAATATGTAGCATGCATGCTAACTTTTGCTTCAAGTAGGGACCGGAGAAAACACGTTAATTGTGTTCACATTAAACTAAGACTGAATAAATTCTACAACTGAAAGAAAAATCCCCATCATCCTGTTTATGTAGATGGCTGCAGCTGCAGCGATGTGGAGCAGGGCTGCAGCTAATACCTGGGGCGGAGTGCACCAGCTGGGCGTAACTTAAGCCAGTCTTAACCCTTACGTCTGACTTAGCTAAGTCAGGATCCTCTTCCAAAAGCTTCGCCATACAGCTCTGTGATTATAGATATTTTTGAAGTGCGTTCACCTGCTTTTATCGACCTTTATGGCGTTGTTCAGCGCCCGACGCGCTACCCGATGAGATTCGGGAGGATGAGCGCTGCGCTGAGCTCACATCCTCAACACGAGAACGCTGCATCCAGGAAAATGATCGGAATGGCTCATATGGATTATTATTATTATTATAGATCAGGGCTATTCAAATGGCGGCCCGCGGGCCACTTCCGGCCCGCGGGCCCTCACCAGGTGGCCCGCCTGGCCCTATCCCCCAACCACCAACAGAAAAAACCCAGTTAAAAACAGTTTTTGCGTGCGAGTTTCAAAATTCCCACACTGATATTGCACTTGAACGCAACACCATTTTAGCAATCACAGACATATATATGTAGACACCCCGTGGACTGGTGCTGCCTATTGGAGCTGCCCATCTACGTACTCATGTCTATGTCTGCAGTTGACCAATAAAAACACACCTTTGGGACGCCGCAGCAGCAAGACTCTCTGGTTTCAACTTATGCTTAAAATGCTGATTATAAACTACACACCCGTTTTATTTTTGTTAACAGACCAAATAAAACCAGAGTTATACTAAAATAATTAAACTAAGAATGGGTTCAGTAGCGTTTTGTTGCTGAGGGAGAGGATGCTGCTGCGTGATCTGACAGCAGGTGTCAAAAGGTGCGCTGAGGCGCTGTCACGGAGCGGAGAAAACACTGAGACAGACATTGACGGCAAAACTTTAGATACTGGAGCAATTTGTGACCGATAGATAGTTACTTCTCTGTAGTTTAGTGGTTTTTTGTATAAAGGAGGATGAGAAGGAAGGATGTCCAGCTGACAGCTCAGCTGTTTAGCTGGAAGACGGGAAAAGGAGCAGCAAGCGTTTTATTCGTGGACGGAAATGACAGGAAACGTGGGTTTAGAGGTGGCGAGTGCATGAAGAGGTGGAGAATGAGGGAAAAAATGTGTCCGTGTTAAAAAGTCTCTAAAATACAAAAAAAGGACTAAATAAACTAAAAATAAACTGTAAACACACTATATTGGACCGCATACATGACAATTTACCCCATAACTCACTGTTGCTGCATCTTCTTTTGTTTTCTGGAGGCTTCCCCCCACCCAAAAAAAAAAATCTAAAATCCGCTTTTAATCCAGCTTGGATGGAAAAATATGTGTGACAATGAGCATCCTGTCACCGGATCCCGATTGATCATGCACCTGGGCTGCTGGGCCACGAGTATATACGTTTGGCTGACTGGTTAGCGTGCGTGTCTCCCACCCGGGAAGTCCGCGGTTCGAGTCCCACCCGGGCCCTGCTTTGTCCACCTTGTCACATATGTTTATTTTGCATAGCTGCTATGCTATTATTGTTCATTTTCATTTAGTAGCTGCGATCGAGTTAATGCAGGTTAAAAACCATAAAAATGTTTGTATTACCAGCTCTGCAACTGTTGAATTGATGCAGATCATTAAAACAATAAGAAGACGTGCATTGCTGTTATTTTAGTTGTATTTGTAGGAGTGGTGGAGGTAATCAGTCAAAATATTAAAATTTAATATTTAAATGTTGTCAGTAAAATACATAATAAAGATTTGGGTATCCGGCCCTAAGCTGATCCGCGATTTAGAAATCTGGCCCAGTAGAGAAAGTAATTGAATAGGCCTGTTATAGACCATACACAATTCTCTAATAATAGAGTGCTTAAACTCACGCACAGGAATAAACAAATTCATAGGCTGCGCTGCAGCCCCGCCGAGTCTCCTCTGTGCGTTCCATCTGTTGCTTATTTACACGCTCATAAAACAACTCTAGGCCTAGATCTTCCCACTTAAGCCTGCTCCACACCAGGCGTAAAAGTTACACCTGGGCGCAGCGGCTGAAGGGCTTACGCCTGAGCGGTGCACTCGTCTTAACAACGAGTTGGGTGTAACTTTCAAATCTACGTCATTGCTGTGGCTGCAACTAAGGCAGGCCGTTGTAGCATGTAATTTACTAACATATCTATCATTGATTATAATTTTAGGTTGAATTATTGCCAATCTATGTATATTTAGAAAAATATTACACCATTACATTGTTACTAGTAGAAATTAGTAACATTTCTAGCTGATTTTGAAACACAAACTCATTAGAATTTTTTCCTCTGTTTTGAAAGGTCGTCAAATAGAATATTTGATGAATTGACAGAGGATTCGACAGAATATTTGAATACTAAAATATTAAATAGCTGTAGCCCTCGTTAATGCAAGAGATAGGTGTAGGAAACTATTTTCAAGTTCAGCCTGCATGAAAAACTCGGAGTGATCGATTATAATCAGAAATAATCATAAAAAAATATTTTTTCAGTGAAGCACACCTTTAAAAATTAATATGGGTCTTTAACCTGCAAGTCTGACCTTAACAGCCTCGTCTCACGCATGGAAAACCTCAAAAGTTGGCAGCCCTGAATTTCCTGAAGCCAAAAGCTAAAATGAGGCTTACTTGCAGGTTATGGCCATAATCCGTGTGGTGTAGTAAAAAAAATCCACTCGGTTCGTGAAATTCTACATCCCAACGTAAAAGCTGAGCTGATCAGACTGTTTGCTGGCATTGTTTTGCTGGGAAAATGTCCTTGTGTAACTTCTCCCTCTGTCCTGCGTTTGTTGCTTTATTTTAATGTCCGGCTGGTCGGGTCCAAGCTCTTTAAGGCCAAGTTTTTCATGTTGTGTCCTCCTACTAAACAGCTCGCTTTTCAAAGACGCAACTGTATTTGTTTTCTCCATAGTTGAGGTGTGCGCGGCAGCAGAAAACAACAAACAACTGAACTAGCACGACGCGCTAGCCTGTGGAAAGTTTTCGCCTCAGGGCGGGGTGAACAACCTGACCAATGAGCGATCTCCTCCCCCTGGTCTGAGCAGAATTCACCCGGTGAGGCAGTGACGACCGCTACAAGATGCGACCAACCGCTCTCCTATTCTTTCTCGTTGTGGACGGTTTGGGGAACCACCGCACATGCGCCAGTTAGCCCAAATTAAGTCAATGGTAAAGACTGCTCCGCCCGCGAGAGGACACGTGACAAGTACGTCGACGATTCGGCCGTGTTAAAAGTAAAAATGTTTTTTTAAATATATTTTGTGATTCCTATCTTCTCCTCCCTGTGAGACTGGTGGGGCGGCGCCCTAGCGCCCCCTATGGACGAGCCGCCACTGATATATATATAAAAGCAAGTTAAACTTGTTTTCATCAATTATTGGCTGGTGAGTGTTCCGTGACCATTTTTGCGTTAAAACCTAGCTTGTTCTGTAGATTTGCTATAGCAGCTTTAAGCCCCTCTGTTTACAGCTGGAAGCAATGCCTCTCGTTTATAAATGAACAACTCTAGCCGGGCAGCAGAGCTAAAACACATTATTTTACAAGTATTAATCTCACATCCCAGATAGCAAGCTTACATTGAAACAATATTGATTTTTCATCTGAATCATCAAAATGGTTGACATTGAAATCTTGATGCAAACTAGATGTTGAATCAATGTTGCAAAACTGATGAATTCTGACAGAGACAGCAGGGATACTGTGAATATTTCTCTCAATTGAAAAATGAGTGAAAATGCATTGATCTGTAGTTGTGTTGAAATTTCAATGTTGTTTCAATATTCAGGTTAATTGAAATACAATTGTAATGGCATTGGTCTATAGTTAATAAATCAACATTGTTTCAATATTAAATTTGGGTGCAAAATGATTTTGATTCAATGGTTTAACATTGACAATGCAATGTGGATTCTACATTGTTTCAATGTAAGCTTGCTATCTGGGATTATGCTGTGCATGGATCTCAAAGTCTGGATCTGCTTAAGGGAACAATGTGTTGAACAATATGTTAAAATTCAACTGTAACTGTTGCACAACTCTCAGTAAGCATTTCAGTTTATGCAAAACTGAAACCAGAACATGACTGTTTATCTATGATAGCGCTGGGATTAATAAATCCCACATATTCACTGTAAGGCAACAAAAACCAGTAGAAATAAAATATGTTTTCAGTTTTAAAGCACAGATTAGTAAAAATCAACAGACTCAACAATAAAAAAAATCATGTACAATCTTACACTGTGCTGCATCGCTCTCCAAACAATCCTCTGGTTTGCAGCATAAAAACAGGAAAGCAGAAAATCCTTATTAATTAAATTTAGTGGAGGTGGAAGAAATAATTAATGGGCACACAAAGCGGTAAAATAAAGGCCAGCTGCATAAAAGACGATTAAAATGTTTTGAGAACAAATTAAATTCCACAAAAACATATTTGTTATTAAATTAAACAAATACCCCATTTATTATTGATATTTTAAAAGCCAGAAAGATGGCAAAACACAGCTGCTTTAGAACTAAGAAACATGCTTTAAACACATTCAGCTTTAATAAATAAATTAGCATAAATAATGACTTAGTTTCTTATATGAATGACTGAAAATAGAAAAATAAATGACACATTTTATTAAAGGTTCATTTTGGAAATGGGCACCAAAGAAATCTGTCCACTGAAAGCCTTTTCTAATCCAAACTGAACTGTGTCATGTAGCCATTAACCCGATTCAGGAATCTTTTGAACAAACATTCGGATAATCTAACCGAAAACGAAGGCTGGCTTTGGAGCAATTTGTGTGGTCAGCCTTACAAAATCTATCCATCTCCTTTTATCCATTTTCTTTTCTGCTTGCCAAGTGCACAGAGATGAGAAGGCCGCTGATCTCAGTGCATCGCACCTTCCAATGCCCTTTTGGGGATAAAGTTGTTGATTTGTTAACAAACACAAATCAATAGCCGAGGCCCGAGCAGAGGACAAGCACAAAGAATTAATTTCCAGCTCCGGGGGCTTACGATGGCAAATCACCCGCTTTAATCAACAGTGTCAAGACAGAAAGACAAATGATGTTTACGCTGAATCAGAGCTGAAAACGGTAGCGTCGGCTTTGTGTCCCTACCAGTCTGTCTAAGCTTGTGCCAGCTGCAGTGGGAGGCGGCTCCTCTGGGCTGTAGGGCCTGAAGCGGGCGCTGAACATATTTGAAACACCACGAGTGGACCTCATAATTGTGGCAGGTTTTGGCTGGCCACAGCCTTGGAAAACCTGCAATTATAAGAAACATGGGTACACAGCTGTCAGCGGTTTGAGTGACTTTAGATGCAGAAAATAGGGAAAACGTTTTTTTTAAAGGTGCCATGAATCATCCACCCCACATCACTATTGGCTCTAAGTCAACTCAAGGTAACCGCATTTACAAGTCAGTTAGTTAAGAGCTGTGACCGACCCTATTTTAAGGTATTCCAGTTTAGGTTTTACAAGCTTTTGGGGAGAACACCACATATAGTTAAACCCTAAACAAAACTGCATCTGTTGCATGAGAAAACCAATAAAATGTCAAGCTCCCAATGGGAACTGGCATCCAAATCAGTGTAGGAAGGAAAAAATATTCCGCGCAACCATCTATATTTTTTCCTGTTTTTTTTCTAACTGCAATTTTGTGGTCAAAGAAAAAATGCAGTTAAACACAGGAGACTCATTAAATAGTGTTAGCTGGACTGTGATTATCTGACCAAATTGGAACATGTAATTCAAAGACATGACCTACACTTGAACAAAATTAGAACGTGTAGTGTTACACATACAGTGAAACCTTTTCATTGTTCCCTGACTCACCCTGTAGGAGACTTGGGCGCTGTTATCTTGCATATTCATGATGGCCTCTGATATCTTGACATCAATAGGATCCATAACAGATTCAATGTTGAAAGGCCCTTCTAGCCTCTGTGCCACCAGCAGCATGGCATCTGTTACAGCAAGGGGAAAAAAAAGTTTGAGCATTAGAAGGAAACGAGGTGAAAAATGAGACAAGTTCTTTTGGCACAAACATGTGAAAGGGTTAGAAGGGTCTTATTGTTTTAAGGGTTCAAATGCTCGATGCTATCCCAGTCAAGATTGAATCAAGATACTTCCTGCACAGAATCATCAAAGACAAATGCAATGTCCCTGAAACACTCCCACTGAGTTAAAGCTCATCTCTTTTTCTGTTTTAACTCTGCTAGGGATGTCCAATATTATCGGTCTACCATTAATATCGGCATTAAAATTATGTCAGAAAATGACATTCAGATGATCCAACTTTTACAACACATATCATACATCAAACTCTTCAGCTATGTCTCCTCTCTCTCAAAACGTAAAAGTATGACAGATTTGAGGTAAAGGTTTTGAGATATTTTAGTTTATTTGGCACAAATTGTGAAGTAGAAACTTGCCCTGTGTAGTGAACGTATGCTGTCCTCAATTAAAGGATGAGCTTATGTGTAGCTACAGCTAACAAACGACTAAAACAAAAACAAGAATCTTCAGCCAAGGCTTGCTTTTCTTATCTGAAGATCTTTATAAATGTTTTATCACTGTAACTGAAAAAAAAATACATTACTAACTAATACACACATCTGAACTCTGTGTATTAGGGAGAACGAGATTCAGCTGCTGTTGGAGACAAAATAAATATGGCACTACAAACTCAAATTGAAGTTGTTATTTTGTACAATTTTAAATTTAAGCATGCGTGATAAGAGCTATGTGATTTTAGTAACTTAAAATGTTTTAGTTTTTTTTTAAGAGAGGGGGACACAGCATATATTGGTATTGGTTTATATCGGTATCAGAAATTACGACAGTATCAGATAATATTGTATTGGATATTTGTAAAAAGCTAATACTGAGCATCCCTAATGTGTGTGTTTTACATTATTAATGGCATTTTGTTTATATGACATTCTGCTGTTTTGAATTGCTTCTCAAACTTTAAGTGCATAGGTTATGAAATTCTTAATGTGCTTTCGTTTTGCTTGTGGTCTATGCTGCAGAGTGTTGAGCTCTGAAGAAGAAGAAGACGGAATTAAAAATAAAAAAACTGATTTCAGAGCGAATAATGGACTCTTTTCTTTTCTAGCTCAGACTTGTACGTATTTCAACTTGTTTAAAAGCTTCAATGCAACACATCTTTAATTAGTAATTAGTATTAACACAATTAAAAGATAAGGAAAATCTTGTTTAAATGAGTAATTAAGCCATTTGAGGTTCTACAACATGGGGAATTGCTTGTTTGCTATTTAAACCATGGTGATGTCAATGCGTTTTCACTGCTTTATGGACACGTCAGGAAACATGTTCAAATAAAGATGCCTTATTTACCTTTAAAACACTAAATAATCTCTACATTAATAAAAAAGTCAAATAAAGGCCTACACACATTTTTTCACAGGTTTAAATATCATTTTGCATTATTCTTTCTGATTACCAGTCTTTAAACCAACGTGTGTCATAAATAATAATGTTTGCTGTAAATTCAGGTTTTATGCAGATTAACCCAATCAAATCAACTCATGTATGTGTCACCCGGCTCTGATCACTGCAATCTGAGGCTATGCTAGTAACAGTCAATGGTTACCTCCTAGCTCCGTGTTAGCTTCGAGGGTTAGCTCAGTTAGCTCGTAACTGCATCAGTTAAGAGTTTATGGGTGTCAATCATTTGCCCCCCCCACAGCCCCATTCTCAACTCCACCTCTTTTCCCATTTTTGGAGTGTCTGGGCATGACGGGACGGACAAGATTAGGGTGGTGGGAACCGCCTATTTGGCTTCATAAATCACTTTTAGAAAGGAATGGGTGGAGTTTGTCCAGTATTTATATATGTCTATGATCACAATTAACGTGGTCATCCTGTCATCTCTACTGTGTAACAATGAGTCCAAACATAATGGCACTCAGTTCCTTTGCTGTTTATTTATCCTGGACATGTAATTATACAGAAAGTAGCCTGTCGCAAAACTTGAAAATGCTGCAGTTCCACTCACCCCACCCTCATTTGAAAAAAAAAAACAAACAGATAAGATCATAATGTACTTTAATTATTAAAAAAAAAGATATGTAGAATAAAGTAAACAATCAAGCAAACAAACAAAAATAACCAAAAAAAGAAAACATCTAACAATTTAGTTCTTTAATAGAGGACCTGTCCAGCTTTTCAGTCTTCTGGGATCACTAACAGGAGACGAAAAAGCCTGAAAAACATTGGCTCGGCGCTGGCTCCATTTCCTTTCCAATTATGTCAGAGTCTGAGCCTTTGAAGAGCTTTTCTGTTTGTTTACACTGTGGATTGCAAAGAGCCTGTGATGCTTGCTGAGATCTTAATATACAAATTGCTTCACCACTAAATGTTTTTGTAGAAAAGCTCCTCAAATTTTGACACTGTGCAACCACATTACCTAACATCTGAGCTGACAGAATAATTGGCAAAACCAATTATATTTATTACACCCCTGTCAGCAGTGATAGGCTATTTGTTTGACAATGTTCTGCAATTCCATTTCCAAGTTAGCCTAGTGAACTAGACCAAATTCTTGCTTTGCAGAGTTTGGTCTAGGCACGCTTCATAGGAACCCTCGCAGCCTGTGGCTGTCCAATCACAGCTCGCTATAGTTTTGGTTGGACAAATCACAGCGCTCTATATTTTGGGCCAATCACAGAGCGGGAGTAACCGATGACATCAGCACTGCGGCCGCGAGCACAAACAACATGGCGGCTACGCAGGAACCATGTTCGTTTGAAATGGCTTTGTCATCAACATTGGATTATTTAGACTCCAACGTGCGTAAGTCTGTCGGCTATACTTAGCAGCTTCTTATTTTTATCAAAGTAGTGCAATGTCCCAGTACACCTGATATTCGCATGTTTTTCATACAAAAACGACAGAAATCATTGATGTTAGACGCCATTGCTGCTTCCCGCTTTTCCGTCGCTGTGATTACGTCACGTTGTTCATTACTCTGATTGGTCCTAGCGCTATCCAATTGCGTGCTGACATTTTGAAAGACAACCGTAGATCCTGCCTCACGACTGAGAGCCGTCAATGGTTCGTGGCCAGACTATATATTCACATATAGGATGGCTTGCCAGGCTATTTCCAAGTTTGATTTCATGAAAATATTCAATTCAATTTAGTTTATTTATATAGCGCCAAGTCACAACAAGAGTCATCTCAAGGCACTTCACAAAATAAACATTCCAATACACCCAGCTGATTGCATCAAGTCATTGACTAGTGTCAGTGTGTTTTCAACAATCCTCATAGTAAGTAAGCATGTAGCGACAGTGGAGAGGAAAACTCCCTTTTAACAGGAAGAAACCTCCAGATCAGGGATCTCCAACCTTTTGGAGACCGTAAGCTACTTTTACACCATGAAAGTACCAAAGAGCTACTGCCATACAATTTAATCACATCGATACTTTCCATGTGTCAGTATGCTTAATGTGTTAAAATGCGTTGTATTCACTAGTTGCTTTCTCTATTTCAATACATCAATATTGTAAAAAAAAAAAGTAAAAGTAAAAAAGTGACATTCCTGTTTTGAAACTCAAACTAAACAAAACATATTTAGTTTTATAACTAATCGGATACTTTCAGATAATGTCATACAAATCTACTTTGTGTGAATGAGTTGACTTTTTTTTTTTTAGAATAGATCAGTAACATAACTTTTTGAGCACACAGGAACAGCTAACCTGCTCCTCTTCAGTCCCTGACCCTGTGTCCTGCCTGGAGCCTAAGCAGCAATGTCAGTTTTTTATAGTGTTAAGCTGTTTTGTCATAAATGAACAAATACTTCCAAAAACTATAAAATGCCATTTAAAGAACATTTAATGTTCTTTAAATGGCATTTTATACAAAATTGTAATTGTTATGTTATGATTATTTTTCAAAGCAATGCAACACAAAAATTCTCATAAAATGAATAAAGCTAAAGATGTTTTAAATAAAATACAAGCTAAATATGATGAAAACAAAAAAATTTAAATAGTTTGAACTGAAGTAAAAAAAATGTAAAAACAGAAATAACATTTCTTCCTGCTTTCCTGATTCATTCAATCATTTTTATGGGTTTTTTTGTTTATGAAAGTTAGTTTTGCTTCATTAGTGAATAACTGCAGGTAAACTGATGCTTTGCTGCGTTTTTTCTTGACAATATTAAAATAAGGTTGGAGGTTTGTCCTTTTTCTCTGCAGCTGCCTCTGGATCAGCTGATCCATGAATCTCTCTCTCTCTCTCTCTCTCTCTCTCTCTTTCTCTCTCTCTCTCTCATTCACAGAGCGCAAGAGAGGGAGAGAGAGAAAGAGCCTTCACGATTGTGTTTTGTTACTAAATGGGACAATCAGCTGAAACAATTTAGGGACATTTGTTAAAACTAAATCACAGGAGATGTCCAGAAAGTTTGGAAACGTGTGTTCATCATGTGTTAATAAAGGAATAGTATTTAATCTGCGTTAACAAGATTTTAGCGCAGATAGGACTTTACTGTAGCCCAGAATATTTTACTGAGGATGTTTTTCAGCATGAGACTCCTGAAACCTAAACCAGGTCTATAACTGACGTCACCCTGTCTTCTTTAGAAGCGTGTCTTCATCACAGCTCCAGCCACTGAGATCAAAGCTGAGAGGAACGTGGATCCGTGCTGCAAACACTGCAATTAATCTGCATATTTCCAGTAGAACACAGTTGCTGAAAGATTTGTGCAATATTCCTATTTTTATTTTACTTCCACAAAATGCTGATTTTATATGAGATATTACGGGAAACGGGGACAGCTTGCCATCAAATTTTAAAGCCATCCCTCGGTAATTATAAGTCAGGCAGAATGGCTTGCTGGCTGCTTCCAGGAGAGTGACTGTCAAGTGCATCGCGAGCTACCGGTAGCTCGTGTGGAGGACATTGGAAGATATAACATATACATATATATATCTAGGGCGACGGTGGCATAGGAGTTAAGTGGTCGCCCCACAATCGGAAGGTCGTGGGTTCGCGCCCCACTCAGTCTGTCGCTGTCGTTGTGTCCTTGGGCAAGACACTTAACCCGAATTGCCTCTGTTGGTGGTGGTCAGAGGGGCCGATGGCGCAATGATGCAGCCTCGCCTCTGTCAGACTGCCCCAGGGCGGCTGTGGCTACTCAGTAGTTTACCATCATCAGCAGTGTGTGAATGTGTGAGTGCATGCAGCGTCTTTGAGTGTCCTAACAAAGCGCTATATAAGTTCGATGAATTATTATTATTATTATATATATATATATATATATATATATATATATATATATATATATATATATATATATATAAAGACTTAAATGTGGTTTTCATCCTGATATGAATCTGTACATTCTGCCCCTTTAAGAACATGTTATTTTGGAGAGAAGGTGGAGCTGGAGCCATGGAGGAGAGAGAAAAAAAGGAGGAGACTCCTGCTTCAGGGAAAAAAGACTAATTTTTTTGAGGAGGAGCAGCGTAATGATGAAAAGGACTGAAAGAAAAGAGACACGTGCGCTGGTGAGCTGAAGTTTGGAGCAAGAGTGCAGGTTTGTGCTCGTACAGAGCTTGTGTGCTGTAGTTCCGGAAAAAGTTCGGGTTAGTGCGGTTCGCCTGGAAGAGGAGTAAAGCCTAATTTATACTTCTCCGTTTTTGTCAGTACGGACAGACGCACCGCCATGATACGTCGTTCAGTGTTGTTTTCGTCAACGATAACGATGACGAATTGATTTTGTTGACGCCCCTTTTTTTCGTAACGAAAACGAGACGCTGACGAGCTAAAAATAGCTCTTTGGTGACTAAATCATGACGAGACGTGCGGGAGTTTTTGTTAACGAGACGAGACTAGATGAAAATTAGGCTCAAAATGCATATTTTTGCCCGTCTCACAAAAGCTAAACGTAACAGCGCTGCTGTCTGTGTCCCAGCCGCGGCAGCAGCGGACATTCTCTCCTCTCTCCTCGGCAGACTAGCCGAGTGAACCCGAGTGAAGCTGAGTGAAGTTAGCTCCCCCGCCCACATCAGAAATCCAGCACAAATGTAGCACTAACACAGTGGTTCTCAATTAGTGGGGTGCGTCCATCAAGGGGGGCGCGGGAGAAGAGCTGGGGGGGCGCAGCGTACGCACCCAACCCCCCCTCCCCCCTCCCCCACACCGCTCGGAGCCTCCCCACGGAGAATAAAAGGTCATTCCAACCTCCACTGGCAGTCCAATAAATGAGGATCACAGACTGATTTGTGAACACAGAAAAAGTCCAAACATGAATTTTATTTAATGGAAAGGCAGTGCATGTGTTAGATGGAAGAGAAATTTAGATTTTTCTTACTTTTTTTTTCGCTTTATAATTGTTGTTTGTTAGAGTGACGTATGAACGGCCTGAATTAAACACGGTTATGTTAAAGGGGAACTAGAACCCAAACCAACATTTTCCTTGTTGTTGTTGATTAAAGACAGCTTGGGTGGTCAAAAGTAGCATGCAAAAAGATCAAAGCTATGTGTGACCTAGTTTTTATGTAAATTAGAAAGTAAAAAAAAAGCGAGAGCAATCCCCCCTCTTCTGAGCAAGCTTTCATGCAACGTCACATGACGGAGCCTTGCCTCCTCAAACCTGCATGTCACTGCCTTATGAATTTCGGCTCCACCCTCACCAGCCCCGGCCATATATAAACCAAACGCACCCGCAGGAGGAACGGAAAATGCTAGCTAGCTGTAGCTCCAGCTAGCACCCTCCCTTGTAACTTATTTTCGGTTTTAAAAGAAGAAAAATGACTGAGGCGACTCGCAGCTGCACGGTTGTGAAAGAGGCCTAAAGCTTCTGGCAGGGCAGTTTTATTTATACAGCGCATTTCGTACCCGAAGGCAACTCAAAGCGCTTCATGACTCATGGCTGTTAAAATGTGAAGATTCAGAGCTCCGCTGACACGCTGGATCCAAAGATCCAAGTAGCTACTGGAGTAACGATTTCTACTTCAGCCAGAGTTTTAAAGTCAGGAAGCATTTCACCAAATGAAATAACCAGAAGTCTACCAGACTCTCTGAAAGAAGGGTTTCCACCTTCTAGATCTGGAAGCTCTCGACATTGCGCTCTGGTGCGCAGATCTGTCAGACGTGCTCTGAGCTCCTATTGCGCGCCGCTTTGTGCGCACTGCCAGTTGCGGAGAATAATGCAGATGCTTTGATGGCAATCTTTCCATGATGTTACCTCCACGATGGATTCTTCTGTGGGCAACAAGGTAAATCCCCCGCACTTTCCCCTACCGCCCGACATTCGCCATCAGCGCGTTAGTATGGCAAGCCGTTTTAACATTTAAGCAGACTGGATATGTATTCAGAAATCTATAATTCTGTTGTTCCTAGCAGAAATTAACATTCCAGAAATCCATACAATCAATCTTACTGTACACAATGACCATTGTGCACCCCCCCCGCACAGTGAGAGGGGGGCGCGAAAAAAATTATGTATCCTAGGGGGGGCTTGAGAACCACTGGTGTACGTCCGTGTTAAAAAGTTTCTTAAATGCAACAAAGCACAATATAAACTGCAAATATAAACTGTAAATGCACTATATTGGACTGGATACATGACAGGATACCCCAGAAAAGCACTACGCCCTCTGTTGTCCTGGCGGGGAACTACTTTGCAGCACCTAGCAACTAGGTACTCTAGAATGAATTTTAACATCATAAAGTGGATATTTCTTAGGCGGAACACATTTTTTTTCTCATTTCTGCTCTGTTCCAAATTCTGTTACTCTCAAACGGTGACATAAGGGTTGCTTTTTATGAATTTAGAGTAATCTCTAGAGTCCTACCTTCATTTTGATACCAAAACAGCTGAAATAAACCATGTAGTTCTTGAGATATACTCAATTTATTTTGGGCACGTCTTTTTCGAGAAAATCTCTGTAAAATGGCCTAGGGCTCAAGGGGTTAATTGTTAGATTTTGGAAAAACATTGCTACAGAACTTCGTTCAATCTTTCATAAGACAATCCCACTGGACCCTGTTTTGTTTGTCCTCGATCTGTCGGTAGAGGGACTTTCTTTGTCTTCAGGACAAATGACTTTACTAGGTAAACTCTTACACTTAGCAAGGCGATGTATTTTGTTTCAGTGGATTCGAGGACAACCCCCTTCTGGTACACAGTGGTACAGGGAGACATTCAAGGTATTCCCACTGGAGCGCCTCAGTGCTATCATAAAGGGTAACTGTAATATCCTCTACGGGATATGGCAGCCTTTACTTGATCACCTGCCTAGCCAACTTGCTGAGTTATTAAATAAGCGGGGGATCTCATTTTGTTTTTAAATAAAAGTAATGCCACCCCCCTCCCCCTTTTTTTTCCGTCTTGGCTTAAAATGTAGATTATGTGCTTTGGCCAAGAGGTGTACATCTGTAACTCATGCACCTGATTTTTGTATTGGTTTTTGTTTTTGTATTGGACTTGGCTGTGTTGGACTGTTGTTGTTTGTCTTGTTTCTAAAAGACAATAAATTATTGTTAAAAAGAAAAAAGAAAAACATGAAAAAATTACTGAAACCACTACAAGAAAAAGGCAAAATAACAGAAAGAATGTACAAACAGCAAACATAATTCCAAGACGACATAGTACAATTAATAGAACTAATAGCAAATTCTACATACTTCAAATACGATAGAACTATCTACAAACCACTGGAAGGCTTTGCCATGGGAAACCCATTATCAGCTACCCTCTGTGAACTTTTCATGGATGACCTAGACCAAAAAGCCATAGCCACTGCACCCTCCGACTGCAAAATCAAGTTATGGAAACGATACGTGGATGACATATTAGAAATCATTCCAAAAGGACAAGCAGAAACACTAATGGAACACCTGAACAAAATCAATGACACCAACAACATAAAATTTCCATACGAAGAAGAAAAAGAAGGTAGCATAACTTTCATGAACATGAAAATAACCAGACAATTTAAACTAATCTGATCTCCCGCTGGCTTGTCCCAGAGGAAAAAGGACCCGTGCATTTTATGTGAAAAAGACTTCCTATGAGGAGAATTAATGACCCTCATTTATGAGGAGTACATGAAGTCCAGTCCACTATGGCGCGGATGCCACACTGAGCCAAATTCTCCCCGCATCACTTTCAACGAGCAAAGAAAAGCCACAGGCCAGCCAGAGGAAATCTTGTTATCGACGCAAAATGATCATGTAATTAGATGCACCTCATCCTCTTCAGAGTGGTTTTCAAAAACAAATGAGAAACTTAATATAGATCATGCAAAAACAGCAGAGTTTTATTGTGATTTGATTTAAAGCTGAATCTTTCCATTTTTGATACAAAAACTAGACTTATTTGCTCACTCTTGCTAAAGCGCTGAAAAAAAATAGACAAGGTAATATTACTCTGTCTCTATTGAGATTGATGCCCACTTAAATTCAGCCTATGTCAGCCAGCAGTAACCTCCAGCAGACAAAGACAAATTAGAAAAGTGAATAGGCCCATCTATGGCTCTTTGGCTCTGAAGAGTTTCACAGGATGAAAAATGGCCTCCAGTGAAATTTAGATTTTGTAAAGCAGAGCTCATCTGTAGTTCAGTCAGCTAATGGTGCTATGAAGCAATCTAAAATGGAAAACTCAACTCAACTTTATTTGCACAGCGCCTTACAGACACAATGCATGCCACCAAGGCGCTTCACAGAAACAATAAAAACATAAAACATAGGAATCAAATAAGAGAAATAAAAACACAGAAATCACAGTAAAACCAGTTACATAACAATAAAAAAGAAGAAAAAAGCACAGTGTCCCTTAGTCACTATTTGTCCTTTTCAAACTCACTAGCTCCTTGAAAATACACATATTATCAGAAAATAAAAAACAAAAAACAATTGGTTATAAATGTTTATTAGCTAATAAAGAGACGTAGGAATCCCATAGATACTCCAAATTGAGACCATAGGGCTAAAACAGAAAAATGTAAAATGCTGCCTTCAGGTTGGGAGTGAGTCACTTTTTCACTAGTGATTGAAGGATGGAATAGTGGTCTGATCGACAGATTGAGGCTTCATCCTCAGTAATGACATTGTTGCTCAGGACTGATGTAGTGCAGAAGTAAAGCCCTTCTCTATGTTCTAACCTTCAATTATAGTCACAAGATTTAGATCAAGTACTGGTAGTCCCGTTGTTGAGCTTTGAACTCCGTTGTTTGGCTTGAGTGGTGGTGGAGGATCTCATACAAGCGGAAAAAGTGCCCCTAAATGTATGTAGGGGGTTGGGGGGAAATGCAGACAGCTGTTGTTTATAGGGATGCACCGATTGATCGGCCACCGATCATGATCGGTGGCCGATCAATCTTTTATTCAGGCTACTTTTGGCCCGTAACCCACGGCTTACAACTTCTCAATTTGTCCACAGACCAGTTCAGAACAGGGCGGCTCTTCTTACCATAGCATAACAGCCGCTGACCTGGAACTGGAAACAGCAACCTTTTCTAGCAGCTGAACTGCCCTTCAAAATAAAACTAATACATAACTCATGATTAATAATGATACTCTTGTATCATTACTGCAACTGTTACAATAATGATGATGATGATACTACTACTACTACTACTAATAATAATAATAAATCTCACAAAACAAATTAAATTTTTTTTTGCTTTCCTGCACTATTTAAGCTACACTTACTCTATGTAAGCTGAGTCCAAGTTGTCTCTAAGAGAGTCTGTAGTGTTAAATATTGCACATGGCCTCAGCCTGAAATAAAACAGAGGTCAATTTATGATACGTTCTCATCTCCTACTTTTTATACTAATAATACAATGTCAAAGTTGTGTACATGAGAAAACAATATTGAACAATTTATGGATTTGATGCCATGATCGGTAATATCGGGATAGGCAGATACTGCTTTTGGGGATCGGTGATTGGCCCTCAAAATCCTGATCGGTGCATCTCTAGTTGTTTATAGATTTTTTTCTGTAATTTTGGAGATTTCAAATGATAAACGGCCCAAAAAATTACCGGTACACACTATACGCTAGATAAGAGTCCCAGTACGCTGTTACCATGAATTTAAAAGTGCCGGTGCTGCTTACTGGTGCATACTGGCCGACTTAAAGCACTGTGAACGACAGAACACGATATAAGCATCTAAAATGACCTTCCTATATAACTTGGCCAGACTCAGACAAAAGCCCAGATAACACTGCGTTTTTCAGCCATCGTAGACAAATGTTTAATCGCTAACAGAGTTGTGACAAAAAAGCAGTGCACGTGAACGTGATTTAAAGATCTGACTCAGTCCAATGTGATGGGCCCAGTGCTCTCACGACCAAATCCAGCCTGCGACAGAATTGAAGCGGTGTCAGAAAATCCATGTTTCTTCTCTGCACTTGAACGATGAAATTACACCCAGGGAGTGACACAAAAACCTAGTGACGAGTGTACAATGTGAGAATAGCATTTGCAACATTAGCAACAATGGAAGCTACAAGAAAGGACATGTGGACCTCTCCTTTTTGGAGTTCGGTTTGGAGTCTAATAAAAGAAGTGGTATCTCTAGTGCTGTTTTCCCTTTCATCAATGTAGACTTGGGTATCTGTGGCTATTAGTGATGTATGCAAGTGATGCTGGCGTGTCCTTCTAGACTTCTCTAGAGTTCGCACGAGACATGAAGAAGTCCTTTGCCATGGCCAAAAAACGTACAGCGTGAAACAGGCTCGTTTTCCTCTGGAGGTTTTTCCAGGAAGATCTAAATGGGAGGAGACTGCAGAGTATACCCTTAACTCTCATGTGGGATTAAACATCTTCTCTGGCCTCGGAACACTTTGGAATCCCAAATATATGTTGCTGGGGAGAGGAATGTTTTCTTTTTTTGATCTGTTACTGTACCTCTGACTCAAACTTCGATATGCAGAAGGAGATGGACAGCCGGATGAATGGATGCTATTTTTTATTTTCATAAATATTTTTTAAAAAATGAGAACAAGTACTAAAGCCATTCGGATCCTGATGAACCAGGTTGTTGTTTTAGACTCATGAGGAGCCATAATAGAATAAGTGGCTCCCTTTTCAGCTTTAATTTAGTGTTGTTTATGTAAAACGCGTTACCATGAATCATTATATAGAAACAATGGTCTGTCAATGGGTTTAGTAAGTCTAAGGATTGAGAGTTTGTTTTTGTTCTCAGGTTTCAAAAGTTTGAAACCTAAAGGTTTAAAACATTTCTGTCATGTTTTTCCTGCAGTACCACCATTAGACTGAAGGTTTCCTTTCAGATTTATATAAAGACACCTATCAAGGAGAGAGTGTTTTGAATTTTGCTGCAGCCGTTCTCAATACGAAGAGAATCAATCATAGAGCCTTTCCTCCAGTGTAAACAGAAATGAAAGAATTGTCACTTTTAAAGTCCAATATAACAACTGGTTGAATACAGCAGAAGAAAGGCCGGCCTGAACAAACTCAGCTATAAGATAAAGTGACTGCTAAATTGGAGACCTTTAAACAGCTCTTAATTTTTTTCAAAAGAGGACAGCAGACTTTACTTTACCTCCTTTATTGTAGGAGGAATTTTAGATATGATTGTTTAATCAGTGAAAGGAAGTCTGCATTCTCCCAACTCTCTACTGCAAGACAGGGACTAACAAACAATACAAAGGCAGCTATAGGGAGGACTGGCTGCCAGAAGTCACAGCAGAACACCTCAAAATAGAAAATAAAAAGATGGGACACATGGTAAAATTACAATTACATCTGCACATTTTTACCTGAACAATGTCTCGTTGCTGCTGTTTGATTACTTTGTGATCCCATTATTTAGGTAAAAATAACTTTTCAAATGTGACTCTAAAAATGTTTCCTTTTCCATGAGCTGAACATTAAATCTGTCATTGATTTTAGTCACTTATCCTCAATATATTGTCATACATATGAGCTTCAGCAGCAGTTGAATTTATAATAGCACACAAATGGGTTCAAAGTATGATGCTGAGCAGAATAAATGCAACCCTCTGATAGTGCATCATTACTGCTGTCTGAAATGCTGCATTTAGGTAAAGTTTTCTCATTCCCAGAAAAAAAACCCTCAGACTTTTTTTTTTCAGAAATAAAGTTAAAGGCTTTCAGTTTAATTCTTTTTTAACGACTACTCTATAATTTTGAAGAAAAATAAAAGTCACAGCACTCTAAACCAACCGTTAGCAGGACTTAAAACCACTGAAGCAGCATCAGCAGTGCTAATCAAAGGGAGCAGCACGGTGCAATAATCAACCATTCAGGATCAGATTGTTTTACTAATTAAGCATTGAGACGTCTTGGAGGTTTAATCACAGAGTGCTAACTTAACCGTTTCAATTATTTTTGCCTAGAAAAGTGTTAAAATTCTAGGATCGCTACCTCCAAGCTAGGCACTGGCACTGCTGCTTATAGACACATCAAAGAAATGTTTCCCTCTGTTTCAAGAAAAGCTCTTCTTTCTGCTTTTATTTAGGTGAGAAACACATTTAAATTGTGTCTGATAAATTTAATATTAATACAATTGAAAGCTTGGGAAAAGCCGACTTTGCCATTTTGGCCACTTAACTCTTTGTTTTTTAATTTCCATTTAAAGAAAATTAAACATTTCTGATAGATTTGCTTTTGGAGGATATAAAAGAGATGTAGTCAATTTAAAATTAGCATTCTATCAATGTGGAAATGTAAAAATTACTTTGTGTAAAGTGGGTAAACAAAATAATCAATAAATTTACTAATGTACATGCACGTATGCAATGTGTTATGTGCAACAAATCAACACAATAAATAACATTCTTCATTAAAAAATATATTAACCAGTCTCTACCTTGCTCTCATTAACTCATTAACTGCCAGCCGTTTTCTGATCAGAAAGCCCCTGACTGCCAGCGTTTTTACTGTTTTTAGAAGAGTCACAGAACATTGTGCTCTATGATCATGTAAACGCCAAAACTATCAAAAGAAAGAGTAGACTCACGTCTTACATCAGGAAGAATCACCGTATTTCTAGCTTTATCCGTTCGTTCACAATCTGGTACCCAACCGTCGCTCCAGAAGCATTTCCGGTTCGGCGCATCGTTTTTTTCACAGCAGCGGCCCAAAACAAACTCGTAATCCATTGATTTTCTGCTTCCTGATCACGTGATGTGTCACATACACGGATGAAGATCCGCTTTAGACACGTGATGTTTGTTCTCATGGTGCGGGGGCTCATTCTGACGCCCACCCCGTAAAAAAATGCAAATGACGACTATAGTCGTCAATGGCAGTGAATGAGTTAATACAAAAACATTTCAGAAGATTCATATTTATACGTACCTTCATTTGCACATTCATAAAAATGCAGATCACTCTGGTTGAACAGTTTGCCTTCCATTAACTCAGTGGTTCTCAATTAGTGGGGAGGAGCGGGGGACGCGGCCAAACAAGCTGGCCAGAGTGTCCCAGTAACATATAAACAATGCAATTAAACAATTTCACTTAAATTAGGAATAGCATTTTTCTGCGGTCTCAGCGCACATTCCTTCTGCTGCGCGGAAACCCTGAACTGGTCACCTGCTTGTGGCGTAATCAGATGTCTCTATGGAGCTTGCTGAAGAGGTTAATAACGAGGTTCTGGACTTTTGCCTCAGACTCATGGCTGTTTAAATGTCCTGATGATTCAGCGCTCCCCTGACACGCAGCACACAAGGATCTGAAGCGGGTGCTGGAGTAACGAGTTCCACTTCAGCCAGTTTTAAAATCAGGGAACATTTCTCCAAATGAAATAACCAGAAGTCTACTAGACTCTCTGAAAGAAGGGTTTCCACAGATCTAGAAGCGCTTGACATTGCGCTCTTGTGCACAGGTCTGCCAGATGCGCTCTGACGTCCTCTTTTGTGCGCCGCTTATGCGCACTGCAGCAAAGTGCGGAGAATAATGCAGATGCTCTGATGGGAATCTTTTCATGATTGTGTTACCTCTGTGATGGACTCTGTGGGTAATGGGTAAAATATCTGTGCACCTGAATGAATCATTAACAAACTTACTCATGGACAAATAAATAAACAAATCGCCTCTTATAAAAACAACCGTTGAACGGCTCAGCCAATTATGGTTGAATAATTTGTCTAAACACCCAACCCTACCACACTCGTACCCCTGCTCTTAAAAAACATCAATTCTTTCATTTATCTGCCCAAAATCATGGCTTTTTCACTGATAAGAAACGTGTTAATAACGTGAATACACTGCTCACAAAAATTAAAGGAACACTTTTTTTATTGGGCCTGGCATGAAATCAATGAAACCTGTCTGATAATCTGGTTGATTAAGCAGCTGAGGGCATTGTTAATCACTTTCAGCTGTATTGGTGTTCATGGACTTAACGACAGGTGCACTAAAGTGGCAACAATTACAAAACCCTCAAAACAGGACTGGTTTAACATGTGGAGGTCATTTCAAGTTTCTCTCTCTTGATCTTTTTTGGCTGGTTTTCCACTCGTGCTAGTTTTGGCTTGAGTAATTATCTCTACTGGCAGCATGAGGCGATTCCTTAACCCTACAGACGTTGCACAGGTTGTCCAACTTCTCCAGGATGGCACATCCACACGTGCTGCAGCAAGAAGGTTTAATGTGTCTCCCAGCACAATCTCCAGAACATGGAGGAGATTTCAGGAGACTGGCGGTTATTCTCGGAGAGCTGGACAGGGCCGTAGAAGGTCCACAACCCATCAGCAAGGCTGAGCACTGCTCGTGCCCTACAGAATGACCTCCAGAGGGCCACTGGTGTGAATGTCTCTACCCAAACAATCAGGAACAGACTTCATGAAGATGGCCTGAGGGCCCGACGTCCTGTAGCGGGCCCTGTGCTCACTGCCCAGCACCGCAGAGCTCGACTGGCATTTGCTCAAGAACACCAGAATTGGCAAGTCCGCCACTGGCGCCCTGTACTTTTTACAGACGAGAGCAGGTTCACCCTGAGCACCTGTGATAGACGTGAAAGAGTCTGGAGAAGACAAGGAGAACGTTATGCTGCCTGCAACGTCGTTCAACATGACAGGTTTGGTGGTGGGTCAGTGATGGTCTGGGGAGGCATATCCATGGAGGGACGCACAGACCTCTACTGCCTAGGAAATGGTGCTCTGACTGCCATAAGGTATCCAGATGAAATCCTTGAACCCTTTGTCAGACCCTACGCTGATGCAGTAGGTCCTGGTTTTCTCCTAATGCACGACAATGCCCGGCCTCATGTGGCAAGAGTATGCAGGCAGTACCTGGAGGATGAAGGAATTGAAACAATTGAATGGCCTTCACGATCCCCTGACTTAAACCCAATAGAACATCTGTGGGACATTATGTTTCGGTCCATTAGGCGGCGCCAGGTTGCTCCTCAGACTGTACAAGAGCTCAGGGATGCCCTCACACAGATCTGGGAGGAAATGCCACAAGACACCATCCGTTGTCTCATTAGGAGCATGCCCCGACGTTGTCAAGCATGCACACAAGCTCATGGGGGCCACACAAGATACTGAAAAGCATTTTGAGTTGCAGAAATTAAGTTTTTGAAATAATGGACTAGCCTGCCACATCTTCATTTCACTCTGATTTTAGGGTGTCTACACAATTGAGCCCTCTGTAGGCTGAACACTTTTATTTCCATTAAAAGACTTGGCATCCTTTTGTTCCTAAGACATTGCCCTGTCGTTATTTGTATAGATATCCAACTTCATATTGAGATCTGATGTATCTAATATGTTTCTTTAAAGTGTTCCTTTAATTTTTGTGAGCAGTGTATATTTTAATTTAGTCTCGTCGCTCTTAGTTCTAATCATTTTCCTTCTCAATGTGCGGCTGAGCGCTGCGCACTCCCGCAGCAGGTAAGTGCAGAGCAGAGCTGAGTGAAGTTAGCTTCCCACCCACGAATGGTTAGTGCTACGTTTTTGCTGGAAGATGGTTTGATGAGCAGCATGCGCGCTGCCACTGGAACACAGACAGCAGCAGCGGTTAGGCAGAAATTTGCATTGTTGTCCGGGTGGAAATCGGGAGAAATTCAGGAGAATGGTGTATCCGGGAGATTTTCGGGAGGGGTGCTGAAATTCGGGAGTTTCCCGGAACATTTGGGAGGGTTGGCAAGTATGCGTGCAGGACTGAGGGGCGTGTCGATTGGTGGAAGGAAGCAGGAAGCAGCTCCAAAATAACAAAAGTTATAACTGAACCCGACCTGGCAGTGACCTACGGGATCTAACCGTGTATGTACGAGCCCGAGCCTCGCCTCGTGCGTAATGGCGCCCTCGCTTGTTGTTGAGTTGGGACAAAGCAAGCTAACAGCCAGGCATCGGCTCTCATGCTGTTGTGAAGATGGAATACACAAACCGATCGGAGTTTTGTTTCCCATAACACGGATTATAACATGAGTCGTCAACGGTAAGACTTAATTTATGCGTTTCACAGTATAGAAATGAGCTTTGTTGTGCTGGTTTGTTCGCTGCTGGTTCATATTTGTTTATATTTTGCATTTGTGTCAAAATATAAGCAAATCTCATTTTGGAGTGCGCGTGCTTGTGGGGTGCATGTGAGCTGGTTGAAGAAGGCAAGATTAAACAAACGCTTCAATGTTAAATATCGGCTTCTCAGCCAGTGAAAAATCATTAGGAAGCCATTATAGACATTTTTTCAAGTGGAAAAGTGAAAATTTCAGGTGATGACTCCTTTAAGATTTAGACTAATGAGCATTTTTAGAAGCTTTGCTGAAAAAGAACACTTTTTACTCAAAAAACTGTGCCGTTATGTATTTTTTAAAAAATACCCACAATAAACATTTAAAATATTTTTTTTGGACAGCATTTTACATATTTTATTAACCTGCAATTTGCTCTTTAAATTAATTGGATGTACATTAATTTTTTAAGCTAATACTCTGCAGTAAAGTACTTTTCTTTGAGCCCTGCTAAAATATAGCTTGCATGTTTTTTTTTTAAAGTAAACGCACATATGAAGTCTTAAGAAGAAATCAGCAAGGATTAGGTCTTCCTGTGGGAACAAATGGATTAGTTACTGGCCACTCAGCAGAGTTCATTTATTTATTTATTCAGACTGGATTATTTCAGTGCAACAGTGTGACCTTCAAGCTCTGTTTAGGTTATATTTCTATTTTAACTACAGTTGTATAATCAATCATTTGCAGCATCCAGAAGCAGATTTGAAAATATGAGCTTTATGTAAATGATAAACACCTTAACATTTGGCAATGAACTTTCAAAGCATGTTGTGTCTTATGTAATATCAATCAATCAATTTTTATTTATAAAGCACTTTAGTGATCAAAGTGCTGTATACATAGTTAAAACCAAAGTCATTCAAAGCCACAACACCAACAATAAAATAAAAATAAAAAATACAATATTTAATGTCCTTTGTAAATGAAGGGACTAGCATACAGTGACAGGGATGAGCAATCTTGGTCCTGGAGGGCCCCTATTCAGCATGTTTTAGTTGTTTCACTGATCCAACATGTCTGATTAACAGGCTTTTGCAGAGCTTCATGAGCTACTGAACAAATAGTTCAACCATTGACTCAGGTGTGTTGGAGCAGGGAAACAACTAAAGATAGCGAAGCCCCAGGACTAGGATTGGTTATCCCTGTTTTAGAACATCCTCAGGTCCCAGGAAAACAATGTCTACATCAATGCAAACTGCCCCTGCCCATAGAGGAAAAAGCATCAGGTTTCATTGAAAAAACCCATCTGACTTCTGACTCAACAGTGTCAGGAAAACCACCGTAATATAAGTATGTCCTAAAATGTACACCTTACTAGCATCCCTTGAAAGGATTGCATGTCATTTGCCTTTTTAAACTAAGATTAATTAGAAATTTAAAGAGCAAATTGCAGGTTTATTTTTTTTCAAATTCATACAAAAATACTATTTGAAACATTTATTGTGGGTATTTCATTTTAAAATACATAATGACACAGTTTTTGAGTAAAAAGTGGCCTTTTTCAGCAAAGCTTCTAAAAATGCTCTTCTTTCTAAATCTTAACCTCTGACGTAACCAAAGGGAGTTATAAGCTAAGCGCTGCCTCAGCTCAGTGTGGAGAGTGGGTAGTTTTAAGGTAGAGAGGTCGTGTTATCCAGTCAGTGTGTGTGTTCACTAGTTCTGGATTGCTTTAATTTTGATAAACTATTGTTCATGGAGGCTGTACAAACTTCAGCCTGTCCGGACATCCGAGTCCACGGGTTTCCAAATAAGAAAAAGAATGGCATATTTTCCGTGCCTGAGGGCGTTTTGTCCATCTGAAAATATGAGACTTCACTTCTGCTTTAGCTACGAAAAACGCCCCGTCATTGTGGTGCACACTTCAGACTGGAGGATTACAGTCCCAAACAATGTGATGGAGTTCCTCGGATGAGAGGCTTTTAAAAGTAGCCGGCAGGCTTCTGGCCAGATCTCCGTCGGTACCAACTCATGGAGGGCTGCGCTGGTCTCGAGAGACCCGTGGCAGGGTTTAAACAATTAACTGCAGCTTCTGGAGCCCAGTCAGAACCGCTGTCCTGACCTCCAGAAGAAGATGCACGGCTCAGTGGGCCAGTCGAGCTGGTTTCTGGGTGGGAACCAGCATACAGCAGCACGCATGAGCTCCAGAACCGGATGACAGGCGTCTCTCTCTCTAAAATGTTAAACTACATTACGCGAACGGATATTAACGAGTATGAGACAGCTGACAAACGCTCATCAGTTTATTATTCCCAGGTATTAATATTATATTAACTTACTGATGCTATTTTTAATTACCTGGTACATGATAGTAATCTGTACAATATTGTGATGTTAGCACACGAGCTTAAGCTAACATTGTTTGGGTGCACACCTGCTGCTCCTCCGCTGCTTCTCCTCACATCACAGCTCAGTCTCTCTCCTTTGGCCTGTCTCTGGCTTGTCTCTGCTCTCTGAGGCGTGCAACAGACTCATAACTTTAAGTTATTTTTCCATCATAAGTATATTTATAAACATTTAAAATTTTCTCTGTGTCAGAGCCGGCATTAGAATCCATATTCTTCTCTGGATTAAGCTAACAGGACTCCCTTTGCTGACATCACTTGGTTTGGCAGAAAAAAACCCACTTTTCTCACAAAAATGATTCTAAAAGCCTAAATAATTTATGTATGTGTAAATTTTTATTTTGAATGGGTTTCTATTATGTTTCTCTAAACACTGGTAGGGTAGAGTTATCACTGGTTTTGGTTCTGGTTTTTCCTGTTTTCTGGTTCTTTGTTTTGGTTTGTCTTTGTTTATCATTGTTGTCTGTAATTTTCCTTGTTTTATTGCCCATGTTGGGTATCCGCAAGTTTTTAATGCCTGTTGTATGTGTTTATCTTTTTTGCCTACTTCCTGTTCCTCTGTTATCATATTGGCTTGGTGATATAATGTTCTGATTACTGACATTTTGTGAATCACTGGATGTTCTGATGTCCAAAGTAGATATTGATCTGTGTGTGTTGGTTTCCTGTATGTGTTAATGTTGAGAGTCCCATCTGTTTTCCTTATTTTCATGTCCATGAATGTGATGCTGCCGTCCTTCTCTTCCTCATATGTAAATTTTATGTTGTTTGTTTCATCTATGTTGTTCAAGTGATTTGTTAATGTTTCCATTTGTCCATTTGGTATGATTTCTAATATGTCATCTACGTATCTTTTCCATATCTTTACTTCACAGTTGGGGGGCTATTGTTATCGCTTTTTGTTCTAAGTCTTCCATAAAAAATTCACAGAGGGTTGCTAATAAGGGGTTTCCCATTGCGAAACCTTCAAGCTGTTTGTATATTGTTTCATTATACTGGAAGTATGTTGAGTTTGCTATTAATTCTATTACCTGTGCTATATCTTTTGCTGTTAAATGTGTCCTTCTATGTAAGGTTTTGTCTTGTTCGTTGTCGGCGTGACTCTGAAGATGGCGGCAGTGAGTCGCCAAAACGTCAGTAAATTAAGGTAAAGAAACATCGTTATACTGTGTTTAAAGCAAGAAAAATCAATGGAGATAGAAAATAAACACAGGAAGAACATAACAAGAAGCTTAAAGTTTGTGTTGGAGATGACTTTCATCTACAAACACGTCAAATGTACTTTATATTGACGTGGTTATGTTTTCAGCGCCCTCTTGGCTCATTTACACTTAGGTCAGCTTGGCTTGGGCAGGGTGGGGACAGCCCACCCCCGCACGGCCAGGTTGTGATTCTACCCGTGCCATCAGAGGCTCCCACTAGTAGGTAAGCGTGAGAGTGAAAACTTCAGCCGGGCAATCAGCCCATAGCATAGGTGGGTGCAGGGGCGTTGCAAGCTTCTCAAAAGTGTGGGGGATGTTGAGACTTTTCACACACACACACACACACACACACACACACACACACACACACACACACACACACACACACACACACACACACATCTGTATTTACACACCCTGTGCTATTTTACCAGTATGCATTATCCTGAAATTGTTACCCTGAACTTATTTGGAATGCAATGCAAATTTTAAATTAATTATTTTTCTCATTCATTTGACTGTTTTATTTTGTTTATTTATGTTGTTGCTCTTTTTTTATATTAAGCTGAAGTTGGTTCCCTTTTTAAGTTTTTAATTCAGAAAGTTTAATTCCCACTCATTTTTCCACCCCCAGTATCTTTAATCTGCTGTAATCATAAAATATAAAATGTTTTATTTCATGGGTGACCAATCAGAACTCTTGAAATTTCAACATAATAGGTTACTAATATGATAATCCAAACTCACAATAAAAAAAAGAAGAAAGTGGCCTTCTTTGAACTAAAGTTTTCACAAATTACCACCTGGAATTTATGGATTCTGCTGTTAATGTAGAATAATCTAATCCAGGTTTGAGTCCAGGTGTTGTAGTTTTTACACTAGACCAGACCTAAGGTGGGTCAGATGCAATAAAGTTCTGAAATTTGCATTTTTTTAACTGTCACAAATCAGATAAAGGTTTAACCAATCACAAACTGTTCTTTAAGGACTCTGCTACCAGTCTAATATAATCTAGGTAAGCTCTGAATAATCTAAGTATTGTAGTTTTTAGCAGAGCCAGTTCTAATGTGGTCTACAGGTGAAATTCAAAAATGAGAATCTGGTGTAAAAATCCACTTATGTCAGTAATCCAGCTCAGACTGAGAGACCATCTAAAGGCTCAGGAACCCTCTGCAGGTGTTCTGCATTCATCAGCTGATTAGAGTGTGAGTCTAGAATATTCAACCTTTTCACTATATTCTAATTGTCAGAGATTCTGAATGTGGGGTTTTCATCAGCTGTAGCCAGAATCATCACAATTATAACAGATAAAGGCTGAAATATCTGGATTTGCATGGAATGAGTCTGTCTCATAGATTAGGTTAACCTTTTAGGTTCAATTACTGCCACTCAGGTGTTCTTTTTTTTTTATTTAACCTTTATTTATCCAGGTGAACTGTTTGAGAACCACTTCTCATTTACAAACATGACCTGGCCAACAGGCTGCATAAATAAGTAAAACAGTGAATGCATACAATATAAAACATAGCACAAACATTTACATTAAAAAAAGTAAGTATAAAATATTAAAAAATAAATAAATAAAAGAGCTTATATATGTAGTATCCAGATTGTCAGCATGAACAACAGTCAACTATTGTATTTTGGATGGTCTGCTTGAATTTGGAGATTGGGATGAAGGATGTGAGTTTGAGGGTGTTCTGGAATGTATTCCAGTCGTGTGCTGCTGCAAAATGAAAGGCATTACGTCCAAAGGTGGTAGATGTTGGGGGGGTGTTAAACTTTATAATGTTACTTGATCTAGTTTGGTAAGTGTTATGAGTGGCATGAAGAAGAGATGAAAGGTAGAGAGGTGTCTTTCCCAGGATTGTCTTGTATATGAAGAGAACCCAATGATGGAGGCGCCGGGTGTGAAGCGAGGGCCAGCCCACCAGTTTATACAGATCACAATGATGGGTATGAAAGGGTGCATTAGTGGCAAAACGGATGGCTGAATGATAAAGTGTGTCAAGTTTTTTTAGGGTCGTATTTGGTGCTATTCTATATATAATGTCGCCATAATCCAAAATTGGCAATACAGTAGTCTTAACAAGGGTGCGTTTGGAGGCATGAGTAAAAGAAGCTTTATTGCGGAATAGAACGGCCAGTCTGGCTTTGACTTTTGTCCGAAGGTTATTGATGTGTGTGGTGAATGAAAGAGAGGAATCCAACCAAATGCCTAGGTATTTATAAGTTTTGACATATTCCAGAACCACACCGTTCATACAAGTGATTGTGGGGGGAATTGAGGCAACGGGTTTTCGGCTGAATAGCATGCACTTGGTCTTAGTGGTGTTCAAACAGAGGTGGAGATTATAAAAAAACTGCTCTATAGAGGCTAAGCTGAGTTGAAGACTGGAAGCCACAGATTGGGGAGAGGGACCACTTGTGTACAGAATGGTGTCATCTGCATAGACGTGAATCCGGGAGGTGCCAGCAGCCTCGGCTATATTATTGATATAGATAGAAAAAAGCGTTGGGCCCAGAATGGAGCCTTGAGGCACACCTTTAGAGACAATCAGTGGATCTGACATAATGTCCTCCGCCTTTAATTGCTGGACACGGTTAGTGAGATAACTAGCAAACCATTTACAGCTGGAGGTGGACAGACCGATATTGGACAGCCTTTGTAAAAGGATGCTGTGATCAACAGAGTCAAAGGCCTTGGAAAGGTCTATAAAGGTAGCGATACAGACCTGCTTACTATCTAATGCTGTAATTACGTCATCTAGTACCTTTGTGGTGGCTGTTATACACCCATGTCCTGTCCGAAAACCAGATTGAACGTCAGACAGTTTATGATTTTTATCCAGAAACTCATTTAACTGTAGCTGAACAAGCTTCTCAAGAACCTTAGCAAGACATGGTAGGATGGAAATTGGGCGATAGCAGTTTGGGTCAGATGCAGAACCACCTTTAAAAAGGGGAATAATTCTGGCTAATTTCCAGTCAGAGGGCAACTCACACAGTTGTAGGGACATGTTAAAGAGTCTTGTGACAGGAGGGGCAATAATGTGGGCAGCAGCCTTTAAGAAAATGGGATCAAGACCATCAAGGCCGGCAGATTTATTTGTGTCCAGCCTAATGAGTTCATCCTGGACTTCAGAAATGGACAGGGGTGTGAAAGAAAAACCACTGTGGCTTGATGGAGAAGGCTCTGCTGTGCTTGTGTCTATGGGGACTTGATCTTGTTTTGATGTTGACACTTTTTGAGTTACATTAACAAAGTGATGGTTTAGAAGTGAGGCCATTCTGTGCTTTTCAGTAATAACAATGCCATCAAATATCATGGAGGCTGGTAAATTAGGGGAAGACATTTTATTTTCTATTACCTTGACCGTTTTCCAGAAAGCCTTAGCATCAGTGCCACTTGCAGTGAGTTTTTCTTTAAAATGAGAGACTTTGGCATTTCTGATAGCCTGTGTAGCTTTATTCCTGCATTGACGAAAGGCAAGCCAATCAGCTAGGGATTGGGTGGAGCGGGCCTTTCTCCAAAGGGCATTTTTTAGATGAATAAGCTCAGCCAGGTCATTGGAAAACCAGGGACTATAACGATTTTTGATTCTAATTTTTTTCAGAGGAGCATGTTTATTCATAATCATACTGAATGTGTTTTTGAAAAAGGACCATGCTTCATCCAGGGAGGGGATGGATTTAATTCTTTCCCAGGTCACAGCCTCAACATCTTGGAGAAAAGCTTGCATGTCCAATTTTTTTAGAGAGCGCTTCATAACAATTACTGGTGATCTTTTGACTGAAAAGCCAGAGCGTATACATGCAATAGCACAGTGATCACTTATCTGACTGAAAACTCCAGCTTTATAGTTAGATGGGGTATTAGTCAGAATAAGATCGATCAAGGTGGATGATGACAAGGACTTAGGATTAGGTCTAGTGGGTTCAGAAATAATTTGGGTGAGGTTTAAAGCATCAAACTGCTGCAAAACTGTATCTGGAGGGTTGATCATATCCCAGTTTAGATCACCCATGAGAACAAACTCAGAGCATATGTGAGGTGCTAGGAGCTGGCTGAGAGTTGTAAGTGTAGAGGCTGGAGCTGAAGGTGCTCTATAGCAAACAGCCACAGAAAGAGAAAAAGTAGTTGAAAGAGTTCTTGTGCCTTTGATGAGCCTCAAGCTTCACTCAGCAGAAGCAGCTGGGTTAGGGTTAAGTTCAGACTTCAGCATCAGCCCTGTTATGACCAAAAATCTATCAGACAAGCAGATTAAGATTTGTTTTGCTCTCAATGGGAAATTATCAAATGAAATTGAAAATATTTATAAATATGACAACAACTAATTATAGGATACTATTGGACTGAAAGGCTGTGATCCAGAGACAACAGGACAGAAGTGAAGGTTTGTGCATTTAACAAAACATTTAATAAATAATCAGAGCTGCTGTGAAATATTCTCCAGTCCACATCCAGACAGAATCACCGTCTCTTCTGTCTCATGATCAGCAGCAGCTGAGATGTTTATGCTCACAAAGTTTTACTTTTTTTATCAACATTCCCACTTTCAAGTGCAGCTCATTCCTCCTCTCTTGTGGTACGAGCAGAGCGCACTGGGAGTAGGGTCAGGGTTAGGGTTAGGCTTGTAATGAGCACGCGTGCGATTTTATCAGTTGGGAGGCGCAGAGCAGCTTGAGAAACATATCATTGATGGAATGTACAAGAATTTTTGACGTAACACCGGTGCGCATAGGTGCAGGTTTCAATGATCAACAGGAAAGGGAGGGGGGGAGGGGAAAAGAGCGAGAGAAACACAGAGGGACCAGACTGTTAGTAAAGTTTTGAGCAAAACTGCTGGAAAAGTGTGTTTGTTCAGCCTCCTCATTAGAAAAGTGTGGGTGTTAAAACACCCACATCCCCCATGGGTGCGACGCCCATGGGTGGGTGTGTATGATCGGCTCAGAAAGAAACGGACAGCAGGGAAGCAGGGCCGAAAAAAGTGGTCGGCTCAGCATTAACAACGCATCAATGTAAATGCAATGACCCAACCTGGCCCAGACCGAACTGACCACAGTGTAAATGCCCCAAACACCAAGCACAGGGAACATTTTCCAGCAATTGTCCTAAAATTGGTCTAAACAAAAAAAATACCTAAAATTGAGATAGAAAAAAAAAAGTTTGAACTTGTTATTCCTTAGTTCTTCTGTAGAACAAAAGTAGAAAAAAATCTGAGGGATTTTTAAATATTTAAAATCTCTGAACAAAAATACAGCCCTGCTTTCATACCCACACCTGTCTTAGTTAGCCTCTGGCTAAATGCTAGAACAGTTTCTTTGTGCGTCATGCTCAAACTGCAGATAAGGTAAGGAAAGGCTTTGTGTTAATGTGACCTGGCATGTGTTTTTTTATGTTCAAGTTCTCACAGATTGTTGAATTATTTTAATGAGTATTATTTCTTGCATGGTTATAGAAAAGAATTGCTTCTCTCAGCAGCGTAGCCTCTGGTCTATATATATATATATATATATATATATATATATATATATATATATATATAATTTTTTTAATTTATTTTTTTTACTTTCTGCGGTTTGATTAATTTTCACCTCCCAAATATCTCATCTTCTCTGTTCGGTGAAGCTGGTATGGGATGATGGTTTGAACAGCAGCAACAAGAGTCAAAATGAATGTACTGGTCTGTAAAACTGCATTTTCTTTATCCATCTAATTTTGATTTACAATAACAGTGTAAAACAGAAGCTTTTGTATTAGCATCCAACTATTCAAGTGGCATTTTATTTAAAGGTTGAATATGGAACAATTTAATAAAAAGCTATATTTCTTTTTAAAATAAATACCTCCACGGGGTGTTTAGAGGTGTGCAGCATTAAGGTACAGTATTTTCTTTAAAATCTATATTTTAATAAAAAAATAATCTAGAATTTATTTTGACGGGCACGACACTGGGTTTATGTTTACATCTACCAGCCAATAGAGGGCACCATTGCAGGTTGCCAAATACAGTAAACAGTCCGCTCAGCACAGTGAGGCTGGCACTGTGGAAAATGGCAAAGTTGGCAAGTCAAGCAGCTGCTTTTGAGCCCAGACGATGTCGATAATAGAAAGGCTAATGTTAAATACTGTTGTACAATAAACTTAAGTACTTGGAAACCTTGTTCTATTGTTGCAATTACAATCTCCACACACTAGATGTCGCTTTGGTGTTCCTGTTCCATATTCAACCTTTAACTTTAATTTCTCTGTCCTTTCTGACATTTTAACACTGAGCAGAGTCAATGATTTTTTTATGCTTAGACGGCAAGCTAATTGAAAATCTTTTAGCCTGTAATGAGCATGAAATATCAGAGCCAAGACATATAGAACTGACATTTCTTCTGCACCAGGGAATAATAATTCAATTGACGGAAAGACAGAAAGAGAATTGCTGCAAAATTAATGATACCAATCCAAAGTGACTGAAAGTTGTGTCTAAAGTTATTTCTTATTTATATTTTTTAATGTAATGCATGCATATGGTAGGCTTGGTTAGTTTTTGAAAGCAAGCAGCAGTCTGCAGATAAACAAATATAAATCTTTATAAAATACAACACAACAGTTTGCATATTCTGATTCCACATACACTTAGGGGGTTTGATTACAACTTTTATGCAGTTTATTCATTTATCAGAGAAAAAAGTGAGATTTATTTGGAGTAAATAAAACACTGACATACGTTTTTGTAATGATTCATACCTTAAAGAATTAGATCATAGCATAACCAAGACAGATTTCTAGCAATAAACAGCATTAATATTTTGTAGATTCATGACCAAAATTTTTGGTTCAAGCGTACCTGAATTGCAGAAATTTCGGAAAAACACCACTGAACAACACTCGCTGGACAAAATGGGTTCTTCTTGCTAATTTCCACATCCATTATAGACTGCACTTTTATAATGTTCTTCAAGCAGCAAGTTCCCATGATGATGCTGGATCACACAGAGCTCTGTGTTCCTTCCTGGTGCCAATATCTTGGAATGCATACAGCTGCAGACAACATGCTAGAACCGCGGTGAAGTTAGTTTGAAGTTGGATATTCGACAGACATTGGTTCGCGACGGTTAGCGATGAGTCTTCATGTCGTGCGCTGCGCCACAGATGGCGGTTAGCTGGGCTTCCGAGGACACGCTTGGGAGCGGTGGTTCGCTTAGGGACCATCAACAAATTTCTAGTCATTTCTAAACGACTAAGAAAAAAATCAAAAGCATCCGGATTAATTGACTAAATCACAAAAGATTACTTTTGAGTTGTCTTACTAAACTACATCTACAAGACACAACAGTTTTAAAAATATTTCACACAATTTGATCTTTTTTATTAAATTGTCATCAAAAATTAAGTGATTTCTTTCAATAGCTTCTAGGTAAATGAGTCTCAATACCCAAAACCATTTCTCAATGGTGTTACTAAGTCCGACTAATGAGACACAGCAGTTTTTAACACATTTCATACAATTAGATTTTTTTTTATTAAGATTTTTATCATAAAATAAGTGATTTTGTTCAATAGCTTCTAGGGGCAAACAGTCTAAATACCCAAAACCATTTCTCAATGGTAGTACTAAGCCTGACCAATGAGACACAGCAGTTTGTAACACATTTCACACAATCTGATCTTTTTTATTAATATTTTTATAAAAATATAAGGGATTTTTTTCAATAGCTCCTAGGTAAATGAGTCTAAATACCCAAAACCATTTCTCAATGGTGTTAGTAAGTCCGACTAATGAGACACAGCAGTTTTTAACACATTTCATACAATTTCTCTGGCTCACTGTGGCAATTTCATTTAATTTCATTTAGGTCAGGTCAGGGACGAGGTCCTGCCCCAAATGGAGGAGTTTAAGTATCTTGGGGTCTTGTTCACGAGTGAGGGAAAGATGGATTGCGAAATCAATAGGCAGATTGGTGCTGCGTCTGCAGTGATGTGGGCATTGTACCGGTCTGTCGTGGTGAAGAGAGAGCTGAGCCTGAAAGCGAAGCTCTTGATTTACCGGTAGAGCCACGTTCAAACCCTCAGCTGTGGTCACGAGCTTTGGGTAATGACCGACAGAATGAGATCTCGGATACAAGCAGCCAAAATGAGTTTTCTCCGCTGGGTGTCTGGGCTTTCCTCCAATAGGGTGAGAAGCTCAGTCATTTGGGAGGGGCTCGGAGTAGATCCGCTGCTCTGCCCCATCAAGAGGAGCCAGTTGAGGTGGCTCGGTCATCTGGTTAGGATGCCTCTTGGACGCTCCATAGTGAGGTTTTTCAGGTTCCTTCGGAGGAGGAGCTGGCCTAAGTAGCTGGGGAGAGGGAAGTCTAAGCCTCTCTGCTAAGGCTACTGTTCCCTCAACCCAATCCCGGATAAACGGAGGAAAATGGATACCATACCATACCATACCATACCATACCGTTTTATTTATATAGCGCAATTTAAACACAGCATGTGAGCTGACCAAAGCGCTGCACAGGCAACAATCACAAAATAATGATATTAAAACAGGTACAGTTAAAAACAATCAATAAATATAGATAAAAGCAACCTAAAAGCAATTTAAAACAAAGGCAAAGCAACAATAAAAATAGAAAATAAAAAGTCATTGTCCAAAAGCCAAAGAATAAAAGTGGGTCTTCAATCGTGACTTGAAGACAGCGACAGATGGTTATTGGCGAGTTTCAATGGGTAGGGCATTCCAGAGGACAGGGGCAGCATATACAAAAGCCCGCTCCCCCCTTGTTTTGTAGTTCATTTTTGGAGTGCAGAGAAGCAAGCGGTCTGCTGATCTCAGTTGGCGCACCGGCACATAGGGTGTGAGCAAGTCAGACAGATAAGATGGTGCAAGACCGTTCAGTGCTTTAAAAACAAAGAGCAGGATCTTAAATCGCACTCTGAAAGTCACGGGCAGCCAATGAAGATGCGCCAGAACCGGGGTGATATGGCTACGCCTGTGTGTGCTTGTTAAAAACCTTGCAGCAGCATTTTGTACCAACTGCAGCCTGTTCAGTGCCGTAGCAGGGGTGCCAATGAGGAGGGAGTTCGCATAGTCCAAACGGGAGGTGATAAATGCATGAATAACAGTTTCCAAAATGGATAGATAATTTTATGTAAACGTTTATTTGATTGGGACAGTACATTTTAATGAACAAAACATGAAGTACATGTTTGTAAACATGACGAATTATAGCCAATGGCTAATTTCCATCCATCGACCCAAGGAAAGGGAACATAGTGTTAAAATTTCATAGCAAAAATAAAAATGCACATTGAAAGTTTAAAATTTGACATTAAATCTTTACATGAAGTCTGTTAAAAGGCTAAACACTACAATTTGTTTTGAAAGGTCAATAATCACGCAAAAACAGTCTACAGCAAACAAAATAAATGATAAATGACCCTCACTTGTATAGCACCTTTCAGAGTCGGAGGACTCCAAAGCGCTTTACGCTACAGTGTATCATTCATCCATTCATACACACATTCACAAGCTGATGGTGATGAGCTACATTGTAGCCACAGCTGCCCAGGGGCACACTGACATAGGCGAGGCTACCAAACACAGGCACCACCAGTCCCTCTGACCTGAACCTGCAGGCAAGGTAAGTGTCTTGCCCAAGGACACAACAGCAGAATTCTCTGACGGAAGCCGGGATCAATTCTGCAACCATCCAATTACTGGACAACCTGCTCTACCTCCTGAGCTACTGCTGCCCAAAATAACCTTCTTGTGCCTTGAACCTACATCAAAACACAAAAATAAAAATAAGGTCTAGTTGCATATTTTTTGTGACTTATCTATGGAAAAAACGGGAGGGGTGAGGCTTCTGTGACTGTGCTTGTCTTTAAAAGCTAGCTTGTTTTGCATATTTGCCATTGCAGCTTTAAAAAGGTTAATTTGCTGTTCTTTTAAGAATTTACAAACCTGTTTGATCCCTCATATTGACCCACTGCATTTGATGTGGCGCTATTCATGGGAATGCCTCTTCTGCCATGACGGACATCAAATGAACTATTTGCGTGAAATTAAAACGTCTGTAAAGCTAGTCCAAAACAAACCACCAACTGGGTTTGCTACCTATTCCAACAAGTGGACTGGGATTGAACTACTAGAAGCCATAGTGAACTGACATAAAAATAATCTCAGTCGCCGCTTTTGCCCTCCATTCAGTACTTCGGTTACTCATGGTTGACATCCATCATGGCGGACACACATCAGGTGATGTAGATGCAAAGGGTCAATACAGTGAATTGATATTTTGAAACAAAAGATATGCCAAAATTAATTAATTATATTATGAATAATCTAAAATGATTGAGAAAATAACAATTTAAAGATGAAAACTAGACACTATGTATTATCCTTGTTTTAATAGGCTTTACTACTTTATTGTACTTTAAGTACTTTACTGTATCTTTTTTGGGTGATTAAAAACAAAAAGGGTGCATGCAGGTAAATTTAGCCTATTTGTTTCACAGATGTGATACCATATGTTGGAAAGCACTCAAATGATTAATTTATTCAGTATCAGTCTGTTGGACTCAGCTAAAACTGTATAGTTTGATGTCACCTCAAACGCAGTGTAAATGCCCTTCAGAGAAAACACTTTTAGAAATATTTTGGTGGACCTACAACTCTTGTGTCTCAAGCGACCATTGATGATGCTTTATCTGCGCTGAAATAAGTGAAACATCCGTGTAATTCAGTAGAATTGATATTTTATATTGTTACAATTCAAAATTGTGATTTCTTGTTTCAATCTGTTTATTTAACTCAGGGGTATGCAATCCTGGTCCTCAAGTGCCGCCATCCCCAGCATGTTTTCAATGCAACACTTCTGATTCAGTGGTTGAATCACCTGTTCAGCAAGTCATCAGGCTCTGCAAAAGCCTGTTAATCACCTGCTGATTAAAATCAGGTGTGTTGGAACTGAGAAACTGCTAAAACATGCAGGATAGTGGCACTTGAGGACCAGGATTGCCTACCCCTGATTTAACTTTACCTAAAATAAAAAATCATTTACTATGAAAGAAACCAAGAAAAACAATTTGACCTTAAGTAAATTTACTTAAGGTCAAGCATAGTTCTTCCTGTTGATAGTCATTCTTCTACCAATTCACAAATTCACAGTGAGCTTTCATGTGAGTTGAGTGGAGATGAATTGAGTGAATCCATTTTTCATAGTCAAAGGCCCTCTTTCCACTGCCTGGAAGCGAAAACAGTATTACAAAAATCATTTTAATGTTGTAGAACCTGTGGAATTTGTAATCGATGTCTAAAACAGGACATCTTTCCAGTACATCTCTCTACTAAAGTCTTCACAACAAATTCTAAGCTCTACAAATCTTTATCAATCCTTTTATGATGGTAGTAACTACAAAGAAAATTTGAACTTTTCAAAGGAATGTGCCATTTCACTTATATTTTATGTAGATGATTTTGAAATCTGCAATCCTCTGGGCACCTCCAAGAAAAAGCACTACATTTGTGGCCTGTGTTGGGCATTGGGAAACTTACCTGCTAGCTGTCGCTCATCACTTTCAAATATCTATTTAGCTGCACTTATTCATAGCAATGATGTAAAGTCCTACGGTTTTGAAAGGGTATTAAGACCATTACTGGATGATCTAGTTTTATTGGAACAGCAAGGACTGTATATTGCAAAGTTGGGCAAAACTCTGAAAGGCTTTGTTCATTGTGTTGTTGCAGACAATCTTGCGGCACACAGTGTTGCCGGTTTCTTGGAAAATTTTTCTGGAAAATATATTTGCAGATTTTGTACAGCAGAAACTACTGACATTCAAACTAAAGCAGTTAATTTGGGTGCCTTTTCTATTAGAAGTAGGGATAGTCACACCTCTCATCTTGAATCTATTGAAAAATATTCATTACCTAGTCATTTTGGTGTTAAAAGAAAGTGTGTGTTGTCAGAAAATCTGTCATATTTCTGTGTGACTCAAAGTTTCCCCCCAGATATTGCTCGATCTCTTTGAAGGAATTATCCCTGTCGAGATTGCCCTGTGTCTGAATGTGTTCATATCAAAAAAATATTTTACATTAACCTATTTGAATGAAGTAGTTGCAACTTTTCCATTTAAGTGGTCTGATAAAACAAACCGTCCCCATCCTGTGCCTCTTAACTACACTACCAAGAGAACAATTGGTGGAAATGCACATGAGAATTGGACCCTTTTGAGATTTCTTCCTCTTTTCATTGGAAACAAAGTTCCTTTTGATGAACCAGCATGGCATATCCTCTGTGAATTGAAGGACATTGTTGAACTGGTTGTTGCACCTTCTCACACAAGACTCAATATCTTATCTTGACTTCAAGATAACTGAACACAGGACCATATTCAAGAGGTTTTCCCAAGTGAAAGGATTCTGCCCAAACATCACTACTTGGAACATTATCCGTTGCTGATACGTCAGTTTGGCCCTCTTGTTGCACTATGGACATGATATCTGAAGCTAAATATAGCTTCTTTAACACTAGAAGGCAGTCATTTTGACGGTTTACATATTTTGATATTCAATAACTTTAGTTAGATGGCTCTATGTTGTCCTGGCTTCCTGACTTTTCCTATCTATATGTGCTCTTTATTTTTGCGTTACAATTTCCATAAAATAATGTATCAAAAAAGAAATATGGTTGTTTCTTACTTTGTCTCCCAGAAACCGTCAATTTGACGGCTCTATTATTTACATTGTAATTTTTTCCCGCGGATGAGGGACAGCGTCACCGTTGCCTAGCAACAAACAATGTAGCTCGCGCACAGTTCTCTCTGGTAAAATCGCTACTAGAAGAAAGTTGTCTGAAACAGGCATTAGAAATGTTTCAGATGATTGATGATGGCGATTCAGGTGGAGAGGGAGAAACGGATGACAACTGGTCAGTAGGGAGCTGCTCAGAGTCTGACAGCGACTCGGAAGATGATCCCCGGCCCCCTGCGAAAAGGAGCCGTGTCAGTCGGAGAACAATAGGGAAATTTCCTTTCAACGTTTGGACCACAAGGTTATACTAGGCCAAACAATATAATATTGAAATTACAGTCTAAAGAGTTAAAATCAGTAAAAAAATACACTTCTTTCTGTACAGTAACTCCACGATTAGCTGAGGATGAATCCAGTCAGCCCACGATCAGTTTACAACAAACAGAAGGGGAAGAGAGGGGAAATGATGGCACAGTGTGGATTACAGACCAGGGAGAAAACAGAGGGAGACGTCCCAGCCATAATGTTCTGACCAAGGCTGAGGGACCCACTGCGCACGCCAAGCGCAACATCCAGGATCCCCTCAGCGCTTTTCACTGTTTAGTGGATCCAAGCATGCTGATGCACATACGAGACTGTACAGTGGCAGAGGCTCGCAGGGTTTTGGGGGAAGATTCATGGGATTTGAGTGTGAACGAGCTCATGGCTGTGATTGCTCTGATTTATGTGCGGGGAGCATACCGGAGAAGGACTATGGAGCTGTCCAGGTTTTGGTCTGCGGAGTGGGGATTCACGTTTTTCAAGGAAACCATGTCAAGAAACCGTTTCCAAAGCATAATGCGTTTCTTGCACTTTGACAAAAAGGAGACAAGAAGTGAATGTGTCAAAATCTCCAAGTTTGCCCTGATCAACGAAGTGTGGGAAGAATTTGTCAATAACAACATTTCCTGCTATAAACCTGGAGCAGACATCACGGTAGATGAACAGCTTCTACCCACCAAGGCTCGATGCAGCTTTCTTCAGTATATGGCAAATAAACCAGACAAGTTTGGCATCAAACTGTGGCTCGCAGCTGATGTCAGTACTAAATACATGCTGAACGGCACGCCTTATCTGGGCAAGGACGAGACGCGCAGAGCGGGCCAGCGACTGGGAGACAGTGTGGTGATGAAACTGGTGGGGCCTTTTACAGGAAAGGGAAGGAATGTAACAACTGACAACTTTTTCACCTCCCTAAAACTTGCACAAGAGCTGCAGAACAAGAAAACTACTCTTGTTGGCACCATCAATAAAAATAGGAGAGAGCTTCCTCCTTGCGTCAGTGAGCGATAGGAGCTTTTCAGGACCCAGGTGCTGAAAAACAATTATCCGACGCTGACAGTCTATCAGTGCAAAACAAAAAAAAATGTGTGTATTCTGAGCACTGCCCACACCTCAGCCGGTACCCTCAGCGGCCCAAAAGCTAAACCCGAGCCCGTGGTCTACTACAATCACACTAAAGTTGGCGTGGATGTGCTGGACCAGATGATTCGAAAATACTCGGTGAAGGCACCAACGCGAAGATGGCCTGTGGCCGTCTTCTACAATCTCCTGGACATGGCAGCTATAAATGCTTGGATTCTGTTCAGGAAATGTCTGAATGTGACCATCTCTCGCAGAGATTTCATCCTGGCGCTGGCAAAAGAACTGCATGCTAGTCACATGCTAAACACCCAGAAGACAGCTGAGGTTGTTGTTGACTTTAGGAAGCACACAGCTCCCCTCCCACCCATAACCCTGTCTGACACTCCCATCACGATGGTGGACTCATGTCGCTTCCTGGGCTCCACCATCACCCAAGACCTCAAGTGGGAGCCCACCATCACCTCCATCATAAAAAAGGCCCAGCAGAGGATGTACTTCCTGAGGCAGCTGAAGAAATTCAACCTGCCAGCACAGTGGATGAGGCAGTTCTACACCACAGTCATCGAGTCCATCCTCACCTCTTCAATCACCGCGTGGTACGCTGGAGCCACCACCAGGGACAAGAAGAGGCTGCAGCGTGTTGTACGCTCTGCTGAGAAGGTCATTGGCTGCAAACTCCCCTCCATACAGCACCTGTACACCTCCAGGACATTGAGGCGTACAGGTCGGCTCACAGCTGACCCGACTCACCCTGGACATTGTCTCTTTGACCCGCTCCCATCTGGCAGGAGGTTCAGATCCATTCGGATCAGAACCTCTCACCACAAGAACAGTTTCTTCCCCTCTGCTGTTGAATGTCAATCCTAGGGCTGCCCACTCCAGTCGCTTGGTCCCAGTCACATGACCCGGTGTACCGCAGCAATTTCCTAATGTTGTGATTTCTCACACATCTGGCAATAAAACCCTTCTGATTTTGATTCTGACCAACGAGCCGCTGGTGCGTGAACCCTCTGCCGCGCAAGATCAGCCTGTTTTGAAGTGCAGAAGGCAGTGTCAAGTGCGTCAAAACTGTTCAAAAAATCGCTCACAAGATGTCTGTGACAAATGTCAAAAAGTAGTGTGCGGGAAATGCACAGGGGCTGTGCTTGTGACATGCAAAACATGCATTTAATCTGATGACTCATCCTGTAAATATATCTGTTCTGTGGTGTCTTGAATGATTCGATTTATTTTTAATGAGTTCATTATTATTGTACATTTGCATTTGTATAAGTTATTCATTTCAATTTAACAATATGTATATATCTGTTGTCTAATCTATTTATTTTTATTGTATTTATTTATTGCATGTATTCTATTATTGCTATATTGTATTTTTGTCCAAGTTAAAAATTTTTGTAAATAATTTAAAATCCTTTCAGTAATAATATAACCAAAGTAACTTTGAACCTGTTAAATAAACTGTTTTTCCTAAGTTACACCTTTTATATTTTTTAAAGTTTTTACAAACAGATTTTGATTTAAAAAAAAGAAATTACACCATATTATGAAGTCTACAAATCCATGAGTTCACTTAAAGCTCACTGAACCAATTTTCTATATGACATCATTGCCAGCCTCTGATTCCAATGGCCAGAATGCCAGCAGTCAAAATGACTGCTCATGGGAGTTCTAGTAGTGTTAGAATTCTAGTGTTAAAAGAGTAATCTGCCACACAAACTGTTGCAAAAATGTACTTTATTCATTAGCACAAAGGCACCAGTTCCAGAGTGCACTTAATCTGCACATCTCAAGATTTTCTAAGCCACTTCTTGAGGTTACAGAAGTTTCAGGACTGCCACTTGATGTACTGAATGAGGACTTTGCACAGGCAGTGAAAGGGAAATATCCATATATGGACACTGTGAACCTTGCAAAAAATGTGACTTATAATTCCTTTAATTATAGGAATGGAATGATTTTTGCTCATGGGTCAGTTGCTGGACTTCCTAAGTTCTGTGAAATTGTTTATATGATTGTTGTCAAAGACACACTAAGCTTCATTGTAAAAAGATTGGATGCCTGGTACATGGAGCATTATTGTGCCTATGCCTTGGTCATACCAACAACCAAAGACTTCAGGCTTGTTGGAGTGGATGAACTGGCAGATCCCCACCCTCTGGCTCGCTACATGATTGGTAGACAACACCTCGTCTCACTGAAGAGATACATACATGCATAAGGTTGATATATCTATCCAAAAGTAAAAATCCTTGTTTCTTTTTTTCCACTCTAAACTGTTGTAAGTCTCTTGTCTGATTATGCAAATTTTCTAGGAAGTGCAGTAGTTTTTTAGCCTAGTGAACTAGACCAAATTCTTGCTTTGCAGAGTTTGGTCTAGGCACGCTTCATAGGAATCCTCGCAGCCTGTGGCTGTCCAATCACAGCTCGCTATAGTTTTGGTTGGGCCAATCACAGCGCTCTAAATTTTGGGCCAATCACAGAGCAGGAGTAGCCGATGACGTCAGCGCTGCGGCTGCGAACCTAAGCAACATGGCGGCAACTCAGGAAACACGTTCGTTTGAAATGGCTTTGTCATCAACATTGGATTATTTAGACTCCAACGTGCATAAGTCTGTCTGATATACTTAGCGGCTTCTTATTTTTATCAAACTAAGTAGTGCAATGTCCCAGTACACCTGATATTCACGTTTTTCATACAAAAACGACAGAAATCATTGATGTTAGACGCCATTAAAGCCTCCCGCTTTTCCGTCGCTGTGATTACGTCATGTTGTTCGTCACTCTGATTGGTCCTAGCGCTATCCAATTGCGTGCTGACATTTTGAAAGACAACCGTAGATCCCGCCTCACGACTGAGAGCCGTCAATGGTTCGTGGCCAGACTATATATACACATATATAGGATGGCTTGCCAGGCTAGTAGTTTTTAAAAAATTGGCAAATTTTCTTTTTGCATGATAAAACAAACAAAATGTGTTTAATGTGTCATTTAATGTCATTTTCAGGTTATCTTGTTTATGAGATGTGTAATTTGTATTATAACACGTTTCTGTCTTTATGTTTTTATGTTGTTAATAGATTGAATAGGATGACCTGATACGCCTGGGAGAAGGCCAGCTAAGTTGCGAGTTATTCTGACTCCTGATGACACCAGAAAGCTACATCTGCCTAATGGATTTCCAGAGACAATGGAGCAGCTCTTGGATGACGTCAAGAAATTGTGTGGTTTAAAGGGGACTATAAGACTACAATACCAAGACAAAGACTTTGGAGATGCACTAGTGAGCTTGACATCTATCGAAGAACTTGATGATTTCGCAGCTGTCAAAGTCGTCCCCATAACTGATTGTAGCCCAGAAGAGAACCTTACGGTCTGCGATGAGTCTTCCTCATTCCGTTCAGATGACAGAGAACTCTTATCCTCACCCTCCAGCTCAGTCTCCACCAGAACCCAGATGTGGCCAACAGAGTTTCCAATATCAACATTCTCTTACGGCACAGAACTACAGCTGGAAAAGGGGAACGCGGTGTTTAGGTCGAGCATGACAAGGTTGACACTGTGTTCAAAAACAAAGTCAGATATTCTGGAAAAGGTAGCTGAACAGATATTAATGTACAAAGCGTACCCAACAGATGGTGACTTCAGTGATGTTGCTGAAGCACTAATTAGGAAGCATCCATGCCTGTCTGAGCCTGATTCATACAACAGCTGTTATGGGTGGAAGCAGCGGCTTAAGACAAAAATGGGAAACTATCACAATCAGCTCAAGGGCATTGGATGTTCAGAGTTACTTGTAAATTCCCTCAAGTCCAAAGCACCAGAAAATGCTTTACCAGTCAAGAAAGTGAAGAGACCCAGAGGGGGAGAAGCCAACCACATACCTGATATTCCAACTGGAGAAACTCCTGAAAAGCTGGAAAATAAGAGGCTGTTCCTGCTCTGTGAAGTTACAAAGCGAAATAATCATGCAGTGGTAAAGGCCAAAATGGCCCAGACATTTTCACTATGAAGACAGGAAATGGTTGAAAAAGAGCTAGATGTGGACGAGCTGAAAGCAAGGTGGCCTGCATTGTTCACGGTGGATGAGGTGAGGAATAGAATACATTTAATGTCAATACACATTTTTCACAGCTATTTTGAAATGAAATGGCAAGCATAACAATTATTACTAATCATGTTATTGGAGATTTTTCTATCTAAACATACAATGGCTGGCCCCCCCAAAAAGTCTCCACCTATTTGCTTAGTTATTTCCAGTTGCAACTGGAAATAACTAAGCTAATAGGTACGAGTCTCCTATTGGATAATTACTGCATGGGCAATTATCTTTCAGCTGGCAACAAGTTATTTATAGTTAGACACGACAGTAAGCCTGTTGCTAGATTTGAACTTTTGTTCTCAGCATCAAAGTGTTTGAATTTTCATACAATTTAGATACCACACACTTCTATTACAATAAAAAGACATTGCAATAACTTTGTGTGTGTGTGTTTGTTTGTTTTGTAAAGATTAACAGCAAGTTCCATAGAATCACAACTGTCCCACTTCAGTCACGATTCCTGGCCTCCTTGGACAAGCACCACAGCCAGCTGATCGAGATCATTCGAAACAAAGCAGGAGTCGTCAGAGAAAAGACTCGGGATATATTGAAAGTTCTTGATCAGGTATGTACTTGCACATTATCACCTGTTGATAATGTAAATAAATCAGTTGTTTCCATTTTTGGGGGTGGTTATCCATTATATGATTAAACCTTTTCTATTCTGAACTAGGGGGTTTTGAGGAGTTGGCTGTGGCTTAATTGCAGTACACACTTGTGTGAGTGCTGACTTTGAAAAGGCAGGGTTGAATGTTTAGCAAAACTAGCTTCAATTCAGACCTTTGAACAGATTTCACCACAGAACTGATACATTTTAAATTATTGGAATTCCTAAAGCCGGGTATACATTGCAATTTTTCTAACCGATTTTTCTCTTATGCAACAATCTTTGAGGTCAGGGTGAGTTTTGCGTTGTGTAGTATCAGGCCCTGAGTGGCTAATCGGGAGGGTCTGGAGAATACCCGGTGGGCCGCATGGGCCGGTTTTCTTTTTTTTAAAGCGAGCTATTAACCTAATCATCTGAATCAACTAATTAACTCTAAACACCTGCAAACGATTCCTGAGGCTTTTAAAAACTCCCAGCCTGTTTCATTACTCAAAACCGCAATCATGGGTAAGACTGGTGACCTGACTGCTGTCCAGAAGGCCATCATTGACACCCTCAAGCAAGAGGGTAAGACACAGAAAGAAATTTCTGAACGAATAGGCTGTTCCCAGAGTGCTGTATCAAGGCACCTCAGTGGGAAGTCTGTGGGAAGGAAAAAGTGTGGCAGAAAACGCTGCACAACGAGAAGAGGTGACCGGACCCTGAGGAAGATTGTGGAGAAGGACCGATTCCAGACCTTGGGGGACCTGCGGAAGCAGTGGACTGAGTCTGGAGTGAAAACATCCAGAGCCACCGTGTACAGGCGTGTGCAGGAAATGGGCTACAGGTGCCGCATTCCCCAGGCCAAGCCACTTTTGAACCAGAAACAGCGGCAGAAGCGCCTGACCTGGGCTACAGTGAAGCAGCACTGGCCTGTTGCTCAGTGGTCCAAAGTACTTTTTTCGGATGAAAGCAAATTTTGCATGTCATTCGGAAAACAAGGTGCCAGAGTCTGGAGGAAGACTGGGCAGAGGGAAATGCCAAAATGCCTGAAGTCCAGTGTCAAGTCAGTGATGGTCTGGGGTGCCATGTCAGCTGCTGGTGTTGGTCCACTGTGTTTTATCAAGGCCAGGGTCAATGCAGCTAGCTATCAGGAGATTTTGGAGCACTTCATGCTTCCATGTGCTGAAAAGCTTTATGGAGATGAAGATTTCATTTTTCAGCACGACCTGGCACCTGCTCACAGTGCCAAAACCACTGGTAAATGGTTTACTGACCATGGTATTACTGTGCTCAATTGGTCTGCCAACTCTATGCCAACACTAGAGTTCCATATGCAATCTTTAATGGTAATGACTTATTTTGTATATTGCAATAGGTGTTTCTGTTTTCAAGAATTTAATATTCTGATTCTTTTTTCCTCATTCATTTAACAATTTTTTTACTTGTTTTGTACGAAGCTGAAGTTGGTTCCCTTTTTTAGTTTCCAACTCAGAAAGATTAATTCCCACAAATTTTTCCACCCCCACTACCTTTAATCTGCTGTAATTATAAAATGTAAAATGTTTTATTTTATGGGTGACCAATCAGAACTCTTGAAATAAATGTACTGTTTATTAAAGGAAAAGTTCGCTTTTTTAGACATTAAGTTTTATGTGTTCCTTTTCCCAACCCAGTGCTCTGTAACCTTTGACCCATTTCACACACACACCCCTGCTCAGAGATTTTCAGGGGAGAAGTGATTCATAAACGTAGTTCTGGCTAGTTTTGGGGGCGATGTATCTGCGCCGTTTAGCCTCACAAAAGGATTAGCCTCTGAAAGCATGGCTAATTTACATCTCACAAACAAAGAGAAAAAAATTACAACGTCACATTACAACGGGACTAGTTTTTGTCATTCGTATCCCTGCGCCGCTCACCGCGGATATTAAACAGCGCTTTGTATGTCAGCTGTTTCACTGCCGAATGCCGAAAACATGTCAGACTCCGTCTCATCTGATGACGAATTTCATTTTGACACTATATCAGATGAAGAAGAAACTTATTTTACTACTAGGATATCTTTATGAGCCAGAGTACACGGATGAAGAACTGCATTTGCTACACAAAACACACACATCAACACAGATTGTTGACAAAGCTACTGCAGTCTATGATCAACCATCGGTGTAAAGATGATTGCATAAATAATGCGCTAAAATGCGAAGATGATTGCATGAATACGGCGGACATAGCGGAATAAATAATTTTTTAAAAACAAAACTTACCCAGATTTCTGGTACGGCCGAACTCTTCAAAAGCAGTCTTTTTTCCCGAACTTTTTCCTGATGTAATCATCCTCTTTGAAGTGTGCACTGCACAAACGAAAGGTTTTGACTCATTCCAGCCGAGTATCCTTGGAGTAGCCGATTGCTAAAAGCCACTGATGCCTTAGAGAAACGTCCTTAGCAGGAAAAGTGTCAAACCGAAAAGGTGATCCTGTAACATCCTTATTGTTACAACCCGGGAAACTGCAAGTACGCACCATGGCTCGATATATTTAAGAAAAACTACTTTTAAGTGACTTTAGAAGTTGTTGTTTCACTCATACAGCCAGGATTAGCAGCCAGACACGACGCAGTTCTATTGCTGCGGTAAGCGCCGCAGGGATACAAATGACAAAAAGTAGTCCCGTTGTAAGGTGACGTTGTAAATTTACCCAGCTTTGTTTGTGACATGTAAATTAGCCATGCTTTCAGAGGCAAATCCTTTTGTGAGGCTAAACGGCGCAGATACATCGCCCCGAAACTAGCCAGAACTACGTTTATGAATCACTTCTCTCCTGAGAATCTCTGAGCAGGGGTGTGTGTGTGAAATGGGTCAAAGGTTACAGAGCACTGGGTGGGTAAAGGAACACATAAAACTTAATGTCTAAAAAAGCGAACTTTTCCTTTAACATTGACCCATAGAGCTGAAAAATTTTTTACTAATGTGATAATCTAAACTCAATACAAAAAAAGAACAAAGTGGCCTTCTTTGAACTAAAGGTTTCACAAATTACCACCTGGAATTTGTGGATTCTGCTGTTAATGTAAAATAATCTAATTCAGGTTTGAAGAGTCTAGGTGTTGTAGTTTTTACATTAGACCAGAGCTAAGGTGGATCAGATACAATAAAGTTCTGAAATCTGCATTTTTTGAACTGTCACAAATCAAATAAAGGTTTCACCAATCACAAACTGTTCTTTAAGGACTCTGCTATTAGTCTAATATAATCTAGTTAAGCTTTAAATAATCTAAGTATTGTAGTATTTGAGTAGAGCCAGTTCTAATGTGGTCTACAGGTAAAACTCAAAAATGAGAATCTGGTGTAAAAGCCCACTTATGTCAGTAATCCAGCTCAGACCGAGAGACCATCTAAAGTCTCAAGAACCCTCTGCAGGTGTTCTGGATTCTGGATTATGTGGGGTTTTCATCAGCTGTAAGCCATGATCATCACAATTATAACAAATAAAGGCTGAATATCTGGATTTGCATGTAATGAGTCTATCTCATAGATTAGTTTCACCTTTTAGGTTGAAATACTGACATAAATCAACTTTTGTGCCATATTCTAATTTTTCCAGTTGCATCTGTAGATGCAAAAAGTGCTGAAATCTGTTTTCTTTGAACTTTCACAAATCAAATTAACATTTCAAATATGCCAAATTGCGAACTTGTTGCACAAAATGCGTACGGGTTGGCAGGTCTGCACTTACAGTAACCGTAATCAGAGTCTGAAATGTATTTAAATGTAATGAAACATTAAAATTCACTTTATTTTGAAAAACCAACACCGTTCAGCTCCTTCCTGTGTGGCTGTAAAGCAAAGCTGCTGTGTGGTGCAATGGGTGCGCTGCTCTGAGTGAAGGAAAACTCGAGACGACAATCCAAAGTAGATAGAGAGAAAAGGTGAAAGAAAAGTGATTAAGGAAGGTTAAGTTGAAAACATTTTTTAGTTCAAGCCCGTGAAAACGACCCTAATAGGTGCGTTTCCTTTATCGGAACTTCTGGGTAAATTTACAGGAAGTTCCCAACGTGCGCTTGTCTCCATTTGACCAGGCCGGCCGCACGGCCGTTTTCCGGAACCTTCTGAGTACCTGATCAGGGGTAGGTACTCGGAATGGCCCGATAAAAGGCCCGGTAAAGACGCTGGGCGGGAACACTGCCGATTGGTTGTAATTCAGTTGGAAATGATGTCAACTCATCAATCAGCAGGCTTATTTGAAAGCGATGGGGACACAGCTGCCAATCACAAATTTTGCCGGGGACCTGTCCCCGGCTAAAATGACGCCTATGGTCCTACAACTACAGTAAACCTTAGGGACAACGTATCAATAACAGCACATCAGTCTACTTTCTTCTGTGTTTTCAAATGCAAAGGTCCACCATGTTGCGTAACAGCTACTATTTTTGGCATCATTTTGGGTTCGAGATGTTGCTACCGAGCATTGGGTCGTACTTGTAAGAACATGACTCATGAGCTTTGCTCTGCAAGGAAATTGTACAGTTTAAGTTGGAGCTTAATGCAATAACTGAAAAAGTTGCACAGTGTACTCTTGGCTTAAGGTTAGTTTTTATATTGTTTGTATTGTCAGTAAGATCAAAAGATTTGTATTAACATGCATTCATGTTGTTTGCCTCTGCTAGAGTCTTGACGTGAAGCTTAAAAGAAAGCAACCTTTTCTAGTCACTGAACTGCCCTTCAAAATTAAACTAACACATAACATTACTGCAACTGTTATAATGATGATGATGATAATAAAATAATAAATCTCACAACACACAGTCATGTTTTTTTGCTTTCCTGCACTATTTAAAGGAGCATGGGGCAGGATGAAAAAATGAAACTCACGAGCGATGCGTGCGTTCAGCGAGTAGGTGCAGCTCAGCACGGGAGCGCGCACAAACTTGTTACACAAACAAAAAATACAATTACTTGCTAAAGTATTAGCCCTGCTTACAGGTTGGGCTGTAGGTCAAACATGACATAATTCTTATGACTCAGGTGTTCGGTTTGGAAATAGTGCCGGTCTCTGTAAACATTCAGCTAATGCTACTGCACGCTAGCTCTCTCCAAGTCATCGGTGAGGTCATATTGTCCTATCAAGCTCTAAAAACAACCTATAATGTTTCTTACCTGGTCATTAGAAAATGAGTCATGTCAGCATCCTTTAGTCCCAGATCTAGCTGAAGCAGCCTCCATTCGTCAATCGCGTATCCGCTATATATTAGGCTCCCTGCCCGACTTTTATCATATTTGGTTTCTGACACATGAGATGCCACCTTCATTTTGTTTGTGCCACTCTTTAGTGGGCTTTGAGTTGTGCTTGGTCATTTGCCGGTTGCGGTAGAATCCATTCCCACAGTTATTCTTTTTCTTCTATTTGGGGTTTTATGGTGGTTGGCAAGCAACGATAAGGTGCATTACCGCCACCTACCTGTCTGGAATGAATCAATCGCGTACATTTTCTTCCTGTTTTGAAGCTGTCGAACGCGCAAGCATAGGGTGTGTCCGAATCCAGGGGCAGGATGCTTGTGAGGATGGGTCCTCGCCGGTCTAGCAAGGTCGGGTCCTTGCAAGACCGCTAAGACAGGAAGCCAGCGGCTCTGAATTCGGACAGTACTAGCCTCGTTTTTAACCCCGCCCCCAGGTCCAGCTACCGTGACGGCGGCAAACAGGCTAACAAGCTAACAAGCTAACCTAAAACATCAAAATGGACCCACAACTATGTTTTTTTTTGTTATATTTTTTATTTGAGCAGCTACAACTGCTTAATCTCCGTCGCCGGCACTTTTATTTAAGGCTGAGAAGCAGCCAGGTAAAAAAAAAAATGTTTTTTTGTTTAGTGAACCAGCTATTAGGAATTACATGCTAACTTTAGCTAGTTTAATTATTTTTAAGCACCAGAATGACCTGTGGCTAAATGTACACATTAGAGTAGACTAACATGTAGATAATTAATATCACCTATATACATTTTAAATTATTAATAAAATTACATTTTCCAGAATTTATTTATCTTAATGCTTCTTTGTGTGTATAAAGCTTGTAGTAAAAAATAGCATTGAAATGTTTTTTGTTTATTGTCCTTTTCAACTCAAGCCTAATAATGCGTAGATCTCTTCTAAAACTGTCATTCACTTACACATTTTTTTTTATTACTCTACTTATCTTTAAACAGAACAGACCCCTGTACTGCAGGATTAACCTGAGTGTCCCAGTCCTGGACCGTTTTTTTAACCAAGAGGACCCCAGACCAGATTTTCGTCTAAGCAGGGAGTCTCTGGCAGTGCTGCTAAATCTCCTGAACCAGGATCGGCGACACGGTTGGGGTGCTACAATCGAGACCCTGGTGTTTCTTTTCTGGTTGGCAAGTGGAACATCCTACAGGGTGGTCTCAAGAGTGTTTGGGGTGCCTCGTTCAACTGTCCACGACATCGTCCATCGAGTCACAGAGGAGGTGGTCGCCATTCTCCATCATGTCATACACCTCCCCAAAACCCCAGAGGAGATGGAGGTTGTGTCTCGTGGGTTTGCTGGGCTGGCTCGCCACAGAGCTTTCCTGAAAGCAGTTGGTGCAATCGATGGCTGTCACATCCGGATCAAGCCTCCAAGCGGTCCTGATGGTCAGTGCTACAGAAACAGGAAACTGTTTCCATCCATCATCCTGCAGGCAGTTTGTGACCATCAGGGCCGCTTCATCGACACCTATGTGGGCTGGCCTGGGTCGGTCCACGATTCCAGGGTGCTCCGCCACAGCCCACTGTACAGGCAGTCAGACTATCCTCCTCCAGGGCACTTCATCCTCGCAGATGGAGGGTACCCATGCCTCCAACATCCACTCCCCCTCATCACCCCCTACAAACGGGTGGTTCAAGGTGTGGGAGTCCAGCGCTTTAATAGTCATCATTCCAGGGCGCGCTGCATCATAGAGCGTGCTTTTGGAATGATGAAAACCAGGTTCAGGGCCATCTTCCTGAAAGCGCTGGAGGTGCACCACACCTTTGTACCTCATGTAAGTTAACACACAGTGGAAAATATTTTTGGGTGTATTCTTTGTTTAGAATAAAATTTAGAATTAAATATAACATTACTTTTTATCTCCATTACAGGTCATCACAGCATGCACTATTCTGCATAACATCTGCCTCAGTGCTGGTGACATTGTGGCGCAGGAGGATGAACCTGAGGAGGATGTTGCAGACGATGAGGGGGAGGCTGGTTTGGAGGCAATCAGTGGTGCCCTCTGGCGGGACCAATTTGCTGCTGAGGTGTCTGCTCTGGAGGAAGTACCGCCAGACCACGATTACCTTTAACAGGCACGTAACTTATGTAGGAATCTCTAGTTTTAAAAAACATTTACTCCTGTTATCTGCTAAAGAGTATTATACTCATGAATCCATATATCTCCTTTTTGCATTTTTCTGAATGTTAGTGATGTGACAGCCGTCGATTGAGCCAGCCCAGCAAACCCTTTTGATGGACGATGCAGTGGACAGTGAGATGAAGTACCCAAAAGCACCCCCTGCTGACCACTCTGTATGATGTTCCACTCTCCAACCAGAAAAGTTCAGCCACGGGTCTCGGTTCCAGCACTCCATCCATCTCAGATCCATGTTCAGCAGATTTAGCATCACTGCCAAAGACTTCCTGCTTACCAAGTTTAACTAAACGGTCCAGGAAAGGTCACTCAGGTTAATCCTGCTTTAAATGCAAATACGTTACTAAATTGTACTTATCTTCAAATTAATTTTATGCATTACATTGTTCCTTTACCATTTATTTACTGTGTTATGTTACTGTTTAAAAAGATGAATAATAAAAATGTTGATGAAAAAGCAGTTATCAATTCATAGAAATTTTATTACATTTAATCAAACCAGAACCAGAACAAAATACATTTAAACTATTTCTCGATCATTCTTTCCATCAATGCTAAAAATCTGTCCATCCTTCTTTCTCTCCTCTCCTCCGCTTCTCTCTGCTGTCTCATGTCCTCCCTGATGAGGTCAAGAAGTTCATCATCCCTGCTGTTCTTTCTTTTTTTCCCTGATGATGTCTGCTGACTTCCACCACTCTCCCTCTCATCTGTCTCCCCCACTGCTGCACTTGGCCCTGGTGTGTCCTCAGGGATGGAGGCAATAAGTACAGGAGGTCTAGTGGAAGGCCTCTGTCCCAACACCTCATCCATGAGGACAAACCAGGGCCAAGTTTCAGCAGTGGGCTTTCCACTGACTCCCTCTCCTGACCCTGGATACTTGCAGTCCTAAACACAAAGGAAATTAGAATTAGAAGGCATTGTACAACAGAGAACGCTGCGGGCATAATGACATTACAGAGGCTCCTTCAAGGTACTGGTTCTAGATGAGTAAGAAAATAAGAGAGGATAGAGAGAAATAGAAGAACAAAGCCAAATTAGAAATCATAGTTGATAAAAAAAAAATGCAATAAACACAATTTTAATTTATCAACATATTGAGATTGTGTTCTGTACCACACATGTACATACTTTATACTTCACTTTGAGGTTGTCCCACTTTTTTTTGGCCTGCAAAGGGGTGACTTTCTCCTGCAGGCCCATCTTCTCCAGGATTATCCTAAAGAGATGGTAAAGAAAACAAGGGAAGAAAGAAAACATGTCAACTGTGTTAATCCAAGAATGCAAAACTACTTTTCACAGCAGAACATAAATGGAACTATTGTGCTCTTATCATGTGTAAATAGATTTACTCTTGTACCTCCATGCCACCGTGGCAGAATTTTTAGCACCGGTGAAGAGAGCGTCGTTTTGCCCTCTCAACTTTATTAGGGTGCTAGTCTGTTCAGATGTCCCTAGCACAAATAACACAAAATATTAGCGATGAAACAATACAAGAACAATCAAGCTAGTTCATGGTGTTTTATATTTTTTGCCTAAAATTACATTAAAAAACACCCAAGTTCTTTGTGTTTCCTACAATGTCATTTAAAATACATTCTACCTAATTTAAGGTTAATTTTGTCCAGTTAAATTAGATGAATAAATACGATTCAAGTTCGTTTACGGTGTTTTTTTTTTCATATAAAACATTCAAGCTAGTTTACGGTGGTTTTGTTGCTTTAAATTACATGAAGAAAACCCTTCAAGCTCTTTCGCGGGGATATTTTCGATTAAATTTCATATTAAAAACAAACGAAAAAAAGCCTAAACACATTTAAATTTTTTTACCGCTATTTTTTTAAACAAACTTACATTTAAAATTGTACTGCTCTCTCGCTCCGTCGGCCATCGTTGCGAATCTGACTCCAAAGGCCGGCGCGCAAAGCAGGCTGGGATAGCCTTGGTCCGTAAGGATACACCAGACCCATCCTCAAAATTCGGGTGGAATGAGGACGCATATGAGGACGTGAGAATGAGTATCCTTCGAATTCGGACAGTACTCGTCGCTACGCTGTGACGCAATCGAACTCAAAATGCATCCTCACAAGCATCCTGCCCCTGGATTCGGACACACCCATAGTCAACTGACTGTAGGACAGTGCGGGAAATTCGGGACCGAACTGCAGTGCATTTTGCAGCACACAGCCTGTTTAAGAAAATGGAGTGATACATGGGTGCTCTCATTCTTTTTGGTTTATAACGCTTCATCACCTTCATCAGCTTTGAAAAAATGAATATGCATGCATATTTTTTACAAATCCTGCCCCATGCTCCTTTAAGCTACACTTACTTTATTGGCACTTACACACTATCATTGGCTCTACGCGGCCCTGCTGGCTCCCACCAGCTGCATTGGTTTCACACTGCCTTAGGGATGCGGACGTAGTTGAGCACATGGGTAGTCTCCAAAATCGGTGCGAAAAATTGGCACGAAGATATCAGTGATGTCATGAGCGTATCTCCGAGCATGTGGGCCGGTAAAAGGAGCGCGGAGAAGTGCGCTGTGTGAGCAACCTTGTGCTTTGGAGACTCTTTCCCCTCTGATTTTTCATCCTGCTTTTCTGTGTGTGTGTGTGTGTGTGTGCGTGTGTGTGTGTGTGTGTGTGTGTGTGTGTGTGTGTGTGTTCCTCACAGCAGAGATAGAGAAAAATGGCTTCAGTCAGAGGCTCATTAACTCCTCTGCATCTAGAGTGATAATAAAGCGCGCATGCAGGAATCCCCCGCTGGCTGATTCTATCCGCTAATCGGAGGCTCCCCCTATGGTAGGCGTGAATTTGAGCCGGCCAATAAGTCGGCAGTGGGTGTGATGACCCGGTTTGGGCCCAAGGTAGAACGCCTTGGGAAGAGGGCTGAAAAGACGTCCGGTTTGGCGCCAGAAATCCCCGGGCTACCCGGATGTGAACACAATATATGCAGACCCGGCCGTGTGGAGATGGTGCTAGTGTGTAAGTGCCATATGTAAGCTGAGTCCAAGTTGTCTCTAACAGAGTCTGTTGAGTGTTAAATATTGCACATGACCTCAGCCTGCAACAGTGGTCAATTCATGATACTTTCTCATCTCCTACTTTTTATACTAACAATGTCAGTTTTGTGTACATAAGAAAACAATATTGAAGAATTTAATGGATTTGATGCTGTGATCGGTAATATCGAGATTGGCAGATGCTGCTTTTGGTGATTGACCCTCAAAATCCTGATGGGTGCATCTCTAATTTTTTGCCATGTTTGAAATGTTCTTCACATTAAGATGTGAACCAATAAATTAAATGTTTTGTCAAAAAATGTTTTGTTTTAATCCCCTTTGAAATGTACAATCCTGGGAAAACTTCATCCAATTCAGCACTGGCCCACTGCCTATATAATTTGCTCATGACCTACCCATCAAACTTCTCCTCTGAATGTCCCTCACCCAGCTGCATAGAACATTTTCTGTGCACAAAATGCTCATTCTCGTTAGAGCAGCCAGACAGGGAGCTAGCTGAGTTCTGATAATGGAAATGAGATTATAGTTTCTGGACCATAATGTAATGGTAACTATTTGGCACCTTAGACCTTTCATAATCAAGATGTGGATGTGGAACTGACATTACAGCTAAATTGCATTGCCAAGGGACCTACATTTTTAAGATTTGATTCATCATCATTTTTAATTGTTTTTAAACAGGTTGGCCAAAAAGAGGAAGCTGAACAGGAACTTGAGATGTACAATGGCAGTGTTTGTCATCAAAGGGGAAGATGACACTCTGCAACTACCACGACATTGTCATTGAAGGTGTTAAAGTGCTTAATGAGTTGCCATCAGTTGCACATGCGTGTGCTATGTTATTTGGCTTGATTCATACTCAACTTGAGCTATCCTAGAGAGCTCAAACACACCTTTGATGCGCTGCAGAAACTGTTCATGGAGATCGAGCCAAAGAAAATGACACGTTGAGTCTAGTCTCAGCATGAAGCTCTAAGCACTGGATCAGCCAGAAACACTTCTGGACACTTGTTTTATTTTTTCATTTTTGTAATCTGATACACTACAAGGATGGTAGAATTTGTTTTGCAAAGGAACAGACTAAAATTTAAAATACAGGAAGATCCATGTAAATCAGATTTTTTTTTTAGTTTTCATTGTTCAAATGGTTCTGTCAATCATGTTATGAAAATGTAGCCATGTTTGCAGTGTTAAAAATGTTAATGTCTGTTACATCACAAATCTCACAGTTTAAAAGTGAGATGTTTAGATAATCGTATTTTTGAAGATGTAAAAATGAAAAGTGAGTTTTGGTAAGGGTATGTCTTTTGGAATAACCACCACTTTCTATTTTTTCTAGTGTTTTGATTGTCAAGAAGCCTTCAAGCTTTATTTAGCAATTTTTGGTTATGGTACATAGGTACAAGTGTCTGTTATAAAAAAAATTCACCATAATAAATGTTGTCTTTCAAAGGACAATTTGTCTTTTTTAGCAAGTTGATTGTCACAAAATCTAGACTTTACTTAAAAAATATATAGCGTTGTCTAAAACCATAGTTTTTTTTGTGGTAAACTGTAAGGATTCAAATGTACTTTGTGAATATTTATTCAGTAACATTTTGAATGAGTACATACAAAATAAATCTCCAATTATGTTTGCATTTTGTTGCACTGACTGAAATATATAAGTTGAAATAACTTAACAAAATTGCTTGCAACAAATTAGAGTGTTAACAGTTAATTAATTCCAAAAAACAATTTTACTTCTAACCTAATCAAACTATCAGGTGTAACAAATGTAAAAAATTTAGTTGAAATTGAATTAAATATGACGTTGAATTAAACTTAAAAATTAAGTTAAAATGGATTACAAAATAAAGTTAAACCACAGTAAAAAAAAATTAAGTTAAATGGATTAAAAAAAATTATTTGTTCCAGAGTGTAAAAATAAGTTTAAGGTCTTTGAAATAAATTTTTAGGGCTGTCAATTAATCGCATGAGTGTCCATAGTTAACTCACGATTAATCACAATTTTTTTTTCTTCTTTCAACTATCGAGTGGACAAACATACTTTTTTAAGAACATGTTTATTATAACTGTACCAAACAAACATGATAAATACACTACAGTATTCTTCTCAGAAAAAAAAATATTCAAAAGTGTAATTAGGCATTACGTCCCACACAACAACACCTTATATGGTTCCACCATAAGGACTAACAAAATCAACACGTGGTACTAAAACAAGGACAAAGGGAGGAGTGTGATAAAGAACTAGGACTTTGCCTATTCAGCACATTTTAAATATATCTTATTATTTTTAACAAAAATATAAGGAAACTCTTCGTTTTTTTTTTTTTGCTTTCTTAATCCATTGAACTTAGACAAAAATAATGCAACAGGGGCCAAACTCAAATCAGCTGATGTTGCTGCTGAACACTGGCCTACACACACACACACACACACACACACACACACACACACACAGTTATTCTGGTAAGCTATCAATTAATTTTTTTCCGGAGTTATATCAATATATACACGCAGCGGTAAAACTGGCAGCACATTGTTTTATTTTTCTGTAGATTATTGAATTATATTGGGACAGAATGATGAAGCTATCTCATCAGCTGAGAGGTCCCGGTTGCAGCGCTTCGAACACAGAAATTAAATACTCAATAAAAGTAAACAAACTGTACCGATGTAGGTTCTGAAGACGTTTGGCATCCTCCTCCACAATAGTTTCGCCACAGGTGTCCAGTTCGGCTCACGAGTCTTCTGAGTTAAACAGTCTAGAACATGTGTGCACCTCCCGTTATCCAGCTTGCTGCGTAGGAGTCAAACTCTCAATCATGTTCGGTTGAGCTCATCCGGCTCTCCGATATCCGCCTAGTCATAATCCAGAGAAAAACAATCTGACTGACTATCATAGGTTTCAGAAGTTAAATACCGAGCTGCGGGTCACTTTTTACACACTGTTTACACTCGCTTTCTGAGTGGCTACGTCATCTCCGGCTTACATTCAGAAAAATTCGTTAACTGAAATAAAAATAAAAACAAATTTAAAAACAAAAACTGAAACTAACTAAAACTGTAATGAGCGTTAACAAAACTAGCTAAAACTAACTGAATTTATAGAGAAAATTAGCTTAGTTTTCGTGTTTATGTTTTATTCTAATTTCCGGTAGGGTTTTTTTGTGTGTGCGCGTGCTACAACAGACGGCTCGTCAGTCACCATCGAGCGTCATGTCGGCAAGAACTGGGAGGAAGTGACAGGCAGCGTTTTACATGAATGTGTATATTAAACGATCGTTAGTGAACTGAACTCGCTTGTATTTTGCCTGACGAACATTAAAGTGAGCACGCTCATTCTGGCGTGTGTGAACAGATTTATGAACAACGTTCCCTCGTAGTTCGTGAGCTCCAAATCTCCACGTAGCTAAAAGTAGCTAAAACCCAGCCAAGACCTTCTCGCTAAAACAGCCTGCGAATCATAGACTTTATAAAAAGTAGACCCTGAAATTGTGGCCGCCATTGGGAATACCGGTCGGTGTGGCGTCTACTCTCCAATGTCTATGCTGTGGAGGCAGGACCTCTTGGTGCGTTCAATTTCGGAGAACATACAACTGCACATAACATCAATTTTAGATGCGCCCTTACAAGTTTATCTTGTGAAATAAACACATTTCCACCACAGCTACTGTTGTTATTACAAGAAGCTACTATGTTGAACCTCAAAGTTGGATTCAAAAACATTCTCTGAATTAGGGGGGTGTTCCAGTTCATTATTTCTACTCGGAAGTTAGAATTTCCGAGAATTTTTTGTTACTCTGCCATATCTTTGATACTTACCTGGAATCTATGGTAGCTCACATTTTTGAAAACTATGATGATTTTCTGAGATTTTTTTTACACACAACAATTATCTATTCTTTTATTCATTCGTGTCTTTGATATGTAACTAATATTACAAAAAAGACTAAAACTATAACTGAAACTAATAAAAACTAAACTGAAACTAAGCATTTTCAAAAAATAAAAACTAAACTAAAACTAAAAAAACAAGTTGTAAAAACGTATTGAAACTAAATAGAATTAAAAAATGTACGTAAAAACTAAATAAAAATAAAAACTAATAAAAAATGCAAAACTATTAAAACCTTGCGTCAGACTATGGAACACGAGGAGGGCCAAAACAAAACTACGAAAGCCTGCGTGTTAATCGCGCGTTAAAAAAAATAATGCCGTTAAGGGGGCTATGCATTAACGCATTCAAAATGCGCTAATTTTGACAGCCCTATAAATTATATTTTTAGATTGTTTCAATGTACATGTTATTATATAATATAATGTTATAAATCTGGAAAAAGAAATTATTTTGACTAAATTTAAATAAATGTATACAGTTTCAGTCAAATTAGAATTATAATTTCAACAAAACTAATAAATTTAGCTGTGACAAATTAGAGTAATTTTTTTAAGTTGGTTCAAAGCAGTGGTTCTCAATTAGTGGGGTGTGCGCCCCACTGAGGGGGCGTGGGAGAGGATCAGGGGGGATTCCCTGTAGTGCCCACCATTGTGGTATTTTATTTAAATAAAATGTTTCTTTAACATAACTCTTTCTTTCTTATACAAGAAATGGAAAAAATCACTGCATTTGGATGCACAATGAGGGCACACGCAGCCAGAGGCCACATTTCCCCTTCACTTTCATTTTTACGTAATAATAAACATTCAATAAAACCGTTAAATATCCATTCATTTTATTTAGTATTTAGTCCAAACAAGGTGACCAGAGTGCCCCAGTAACATATAAACAATGCAATTAAACGATTTCACTTAAATTAGGAAGAGCATCTTACTGCGGTCTGAACACACATTCCTTCTGCTGCGCGTAAACCTGAACTGGTCACCTGCTTGTGGCATAATCAGATGTCCCTATGGAGCTTGCTGAAGAGGTTAATAACGAGGTTCTGGACTTTTGCCTCAGACAGACTCATGGATGTTTAAATGTTCTGATGATTCAGAGCTCCGCTGACATGCTGGATACGAAGCGGGTGCTGGATTAATGAGTTCTACGTCAGCCAGAGTTTTAAAATCAGGGAACATTTCTCCAAAAGAAATAACTAGAAGTCTACCAGACTTTCTGAAAGAAGGGTTTCCACTTTCCAGATCTAGACGCTCTCGACATTGCGCTCTTGTCTGTCAGATGCGCTCCTCCTTGTGCGCCGCTTATGCGCACTGCAGCGAGGTGCGGAGAATAATGCAGACGCTCTGATGGGAATCTTTTCATGATGTTACCTCCGCGATGGACTCTGTGGGTAACGGGTAAAATATCTGCACACCTGCATGAATCATTAACAAACTTACTCACGGACAAATAAATAAACAAATCGCCTCTTGTAAAAACAACTGTTGAACGGCTCAGCCAATCATAGATGGTCGAATACTAATCGCCCAACCCTACCACACTCATACCCCTGCTCTGGGATAGCCTGGCATCAGGATCATTCCCCCGCCCCCTCCCCTACCGCCCGACATTAGCCAACGGACAATCAGCGCATGGATATGGCAAGCCGTTTTAACATTTATTAAGCAGACTAGATCTGTATTCCAGATATCTGTAATTCTGCTGTTCCTAGCAGAAATTAACATTCCAGATATCCTTAATAACATCTTACTATCCACAGCATTGTCCCTCCCACCCCCGTGCACATTTCCACGTGCAAAGGGGAACGCGGAAAAATGTATGTCTCCTAGGGGGGGGCTTTACCAAAAGTAATTGAGAACACTGGTTCAAAGTAACATTTTTTTCAGTGTGTGTTTAGTTCAGAGGGTTGTTGTGTTTACTCCCACTTGTGAGCCAAGCTGTGCTCTGTCCTCATGTTTGAATACCCAATGCAGCTAATCCAGAAGAAAAATTAGTGAATGCTTAGAAAACAAGATTGAACACTAAAACCTGCACCGATACTCGGAGGGATTTAGGATTGGATGAACTTGATTATTCTGTTTCTTCGGCTTCCAGGGAAACTTACCACAAGATGACATCTGTCAATCTTGTTCTGTCTGCTGCCAGATTGCAGTTGCTCGTCGTGCACTTAAAAAACACTAAATGTTGATTTTTTTTTTATTTTGCAAATCAAGAAACTCACTGGTTTTATGAAACGAGTAATTATTTCATAATATCAATAGTAACTTTGAGGTTTAATTTTTCTTAGTGAACCAAGAATATCTCTAATATGATTTGGTGCTAAGCTAGACTGTTAAAACAGCTGTCCTCAAAGTTTTCAACCCAAAGTTGCTGCAGATCTCATTGAGAATCAACTCAAGAACTTTGCAGCTTTCCGCCCTCTATGTGGTGGTTCTGATTCACTGGTCCACATCATCCCAGAGGCTTTCCCAAAGACTGACCTAAAACATGTATTAAGAAAAAAAGTAGAAGCTTTTTCAGCAGACAGCAACAAACAGTAGCTCAGAGCTAGAAAACATTTATCCAGAGAACAGACATGATTGCACTGAATCTTTTTGATGTCTTAGTTTACTAATGCACACTTAATGAGCTAAACACAAAGCTGAAATATGAGGGACCTGTCGCTGCATTTTTCTTCCTTTTAATCAAGAATCACTTAAAGCAAAAAACAACCTGAGTATGTGTATCAGTTATTACCTGATGCACATAACTATTTGAAGGCTTTCCACCAAACAGCAGCATTATTCTAATTGTTTTCTGATTTATTCTGAAACATGCTGTTGACCCCAAACATGCAGTCAGAGCTATTTTCAGTCGAAAACAGAGAGCGATGAGCGCTGCAACAGTACGTCCCCACAGAACCCCGATCTCTGCATCACAGTCAGTGAGGGATTAGATGAAGAGAGAAGTGAGAGAGTCCAACTAAATCTACAGAAAGGGAAACGTTCTAATAGCTGCATGAAATACTTCCCAGTCAAGCATATGGAGGGAAGCAAGGCTGTTTGATTCACTGTAGTTCACTTAATTGTAACCCTTACAGACACTTACATGCCACCAAAGTGCTTCACCGACACAGATAAAAACATAACACATAAAATCCACTAAAAAAGAATAAAACACAACCAAATAAAAACATTAAAAATGAGACTAAAAAAGCAACACAGTCAATCACTCACACAGTGATTTAAAAGCCAGTTCATAAAAATGGGTCTTCAGCTTTGATTTAAAAACTGGTACAGAAGAGGACTGCCGAATGTGTAGTGGAAGCTCATTCCATAATTTTGGAGCTGCAACTGAAAAGGCTCTGTCACCCCGCATAGCCGTGACCGGGGGACCACGAGCAAGGACAAGTCCTCTGAACGAAATGCCCGAGAGGGAACATACGAATACAGTGCGACTACCCTAACCCTACCACCCCATTTAAGTAACCCCTAAAACAGAAGTCTTTGTCTATCTTCATTCCCAAATTAACAACATAGTCCTTCAAGTGGGGGGTTAATTCACCACAGTCCACCCTGGAGTTATCAATGTGTAGCGGCTGGGACCGAAGAGCATTGCTTCTGTCTTCCCCTCATTGAGGCACAGGAAATTTTCTGTCATCCACGCTTTAACCTCACACAGTCAAACCTTCAAGACTGGTCGGCCACCCGCCTCATCCAAAGGCAAGTACAGTTGGCAATCAGCATGCAGGTGAAAATTAATACCGTGTTTCCGTAGGATATCTCCCAAAGACAGCGTATACACACAAAATAGCAGGGGTCCCAGTATTGAACCCTGCGGGACACCCCAGGGGAGATGGGAGAAATCAGACAAGAAACCACCCATCTGCACACACACCATTCTATTAGAAAGGTAGGACCAAAACCAATTTAGAGCCAGACCAGTAATTCCCACCTAGTGCTCGAGACGATGTCAAATCCAGCAAAACAAGTAACACAGACCTTCCGCCATCAGTTGCAAGAAGAATGTTGTTCAGGACCTTCAGCAAAGTCAGATGCTATGTAGTGGTTTAAAACCAGATTGAAAGTTTTCTAAAAGACTATTTTCAGTTAAAATGTCCAGCAACTGGCGATAGACACACCTTTCCATCACCTTACCTAAAAAGGGGAGCTTAGAGATTGGCCTATAATTTGATGGCACAGATGCATCTAGCCCAGATTTCTTTAGAGCTGGTCCAGTGATCCACAGCCAGGATGAAAACCACATTGCTCTTCCTGAATCTGAGGTTTGACAATCCAATGGACCCTCCTCTCCAAGAGTGGAGTGCAGCAGCTGGTCGTACGTCCGGGTGTAACTTTAAGTCCGACGTAGATTTGAAAGTTACACCCAGCTCAGACGAGCTAAGACGAGTGCACCACTCAGGCATAAGCCCTTCAGCTGCTACGCCCAGGTGTAACTTTTACGCCTAGTGTGGACTGGGCATAAGTTGGAAGATCTAGGCCTAGAGTTATTTTATGAGGGTCTAAATGAGCAACAGCCTACATGTGCGGATGGAGAAGCTAACTGGCACAGTTGAGATTCACAGAGGCTGCAGCCGATGAATTCCTTTATTTCTATGCATGTTTAAGCACTATGATATTAAAGAATTGTGTACAGTCAATAATAACAATAATTATAATAATTCATATGAGCCATTTAGTTGACCTATTCCAATCATTCTCCTGGATGCAGTGTTCTCATGCTGAGGAAGTGAACTCAGCGCAGCGCTCCTCCTGCCAGATCTCTTCATCAGGCAAAGCGTCTAAACAATGCAATAAAGGCTGACAAAAGCAAGTGAATCTACTCCAAAAATAGAATAGAATAGAACAGACTGTATTGATCCCACAGTGGGGAAATTCACTTGTCACAGCAGCACCTGCACTCAAAAGGATAATTACAAGAGAAATAAAAAACAAGGATACATGTATATACACATAGGCAGTAATCTAGTATTGTAATCTTAGATCACTAAAAATACACAAATAAAAGATGAAAACAAACTTGGGAACCAACACTATGCAGCATACTGTAAGAGACACAGACAAACGATGTGAATCTGGTATTGCACAAGTATAGAACACATACTGGAGGTATACACTCTTACTGCAGAGGGGATTAAAGATCTACGATAGCGCTCAGTTTTACATCTGGGATGTCTAAGTCTACCTCTGGAGGAGCTGTCCATGATCTCCACAGTGAAGTGCAGTGGGTGGGAGGGGCTTATTTTTTTTTTTGGGAGGGGGCTTCTTAAGATGGATGTCATCTTCCCCAGCATCCTCCTTTCACACGTCTCCTCAACAGAATCCAGTGGGCAGCCCAGAACCGAGCTAGCTTTAGTAGCTAGCTTGTTCAGTCTCTTTCTGTCTCGGTCAGAGCTGCCTACACCCCAACAGACCACAGCAGAATGAATAACAGAGCCAACAACAGAGTGATTAAAGGATTTTAGCAGCTGGGGTTTAACTCCAAAGGACCTCAGCCTCCTCATGAGATGGAGGCGGCTTTGGCCCTTCTTATACAGAGCATCTGTGTTGTGGGACCAGTTCAGTTTACTGTTGAGGTTGTAGCCTCATGGCCTCCATGGTTTTTCATCTAAATGAGCTAAGTTACACTCTTCATTTACAGGTCATGTCAATACAGTCAGGACACTCTGATATCGTGTCCAGAGACAAGTAATCTTTAGTTTGGTCCTAGATGTTTCTAACTTATCCAGCAGCATATCATCAAGACATCACGACTCAAGGATGATGACGACTCAAGGATGATGACGCAAGACCTTTCCTATCTCTTTCTTGAATTAAGTTTCTTTCCTGCCTTGTGAAAGACTTTATAAGTATAACAAATGTATAATTATACTTGAATGACAATGAGAAATCTAATGTCATATAATAATAATGAATGGAGTTAAATGAATATTTGTTCCTGTAAGGATGTGTTTCATATCTTTAGTTACACCAAATTAGGATTTGTCAAAGTTAATGTTAATCTGTCAGTAGATATACATTCACAAGTAATAGTATTATGTTTGAACATTTAGTATTTACACCACATTAAGGATGAGTCATCTTAAGTGCTGTAGAATCAGTTGGTGTCTGAGGTCAACTATTTTTGTAAACTGCCTCTGCTGCAAACAAATCTACCAGACGCCTGCAGCCACCAGAAGTAACCCAGACCAGCGGTTCATATCGGGGCCTAGCTACTGTTCCAATACCTCAGAGGTCAAAGTCACCGACAGCCTGTCCGTACCGACCTCTCTCTGACCCCTGGATCACCGGGACCTTCCACACAAGGTGTAGTAGCCTCTGCACGCTGGTGTCAAATGGTCTTTATTAATTTGATAACTTATTAAACTATCCAGATTGATTTAATCCAGACATCATAGGATTCTCAGACTCTTAATAGGATTCTGCAACATAACATCTAGTACATTACATCACCTCATTAATTGTCTCAGTATCTTGCTTTAACCATCATTCATCATAATTTGTCCTGTGTCATCATTGATTAAGAAATATGGTAAATGGCCTGTATTTGTATAGCGCCTTCTTAGGGTTCTACAACCCCCCAAGGCGCTTCACAACACAATCAGTCATCCACCCATTCACACACACATTCACACGCTGGTGGGGATGAGCTACAACGTAGCTACAGCTGCCCAGGGGCGCACTGTCAGAGGCGAGGCTGCCGAGCACTGGCGCCACCAGTCCCTCCGACCACCACGACAAGGCGGGTTAAGTGTCTTGCCCAAGGACACACAGCAGCATTCTCTGGCCGGAGCCGGGATCGAACCTGCAACCTTCTGATTACTGGACAACCCGCTCTACCTCCTGAGCTACTGCTGCCCTAGCAGTATTAAATTTATTTTTATAACTATTTTCTTGACTCTGTCTGAATTATTCTGAAGTGTGCGGATCACTTATGGTAAAAGACCCTAGAGTAATGTTAAATTAACATTCAAAGATCAATAAGATTAATAATTCATATGGAATACTACATCTCATTGATCCTTTTATAAATATGTGGCTATAGCCCTAACACTACAAGGTGAACACCCAGATACTTAAAGGTGTCCACCACCTCAATGTCTGCACCCTGGATGTTTACGCGTGAGTGAGGAGGAGTGTTTCTCTGGAATTCAATCAACATTTCCTTTGTTTTACTGGTGTTCCAGCAAAGGTGGTTACGTTCACGCCAGTCAACAAAGTCCATGATGACTGACCTGTACTCCTGGTCGTTCCCCTCAGACACACAGCCGATGATGGCCGAGACATTAGAGAACTTCTGGAGGTGACAGCTGCTGGTGTTGTAGGTGAAGTCCGAGGTGTAGAAGGTCAAGAGAAAGGGTGAGAGCACTGTACCCTGTGGAGCTCCGGTGCTGCACACAACCACCTCAGATGTACACTTGTGCAGCCTCACGTATTGTGGCCTGTTGGGGAGGTAGTTAATGATCCATGCGGTCCGTTGTTCATCCACTCCTGCACCCCTCATCTTCTGCTGCAGTAGGCACGGCTGGATGGTGTTGAAGGCACTGGAGAAGTCAAAGAACATGATTCTCACAGTGCTTTTTTGCATCTCGAGGTGATTCAGAGCCCGGTGCTGCAGGTAGATGAGGGCGTCCTCCACCCCTATGTTTGGTTTGTATGCAAATTGAAGTGGGTCTGGGGTCACCACTGAATGGGTGAGAATTAGTCTCTCCATAGTTTTCATCAGATGGGAGGTCAAGGCGACAGGTCTGTAGTGGTCTGGTTCCCTGGGATGTGATGTTTTGGGGACTGGAACCACACAGGAGGTGTTCCACAGGATGGGGACCTGCTCCAGTCGAAGGCTCAGGTTGAACATATGTGTGACCACTTGACACAGCTGGTCAGCACAGTCTTTGAGCAGTCTGGGGCTGATCCCATCAGGACCTGCTGATTTTCTGCTCTTAAGCCGTCTCACTTCTCTCTTCACCTGGTCCGATGTAACTGAGAGGGGGGAGTGAAGGGGGGGTTGTTGCTGAGGAGGGTTGGTAGAGGAGGGAGAAGCTGATGAATGGTGTGAAGTTGGGAGGTGGGTGGTTGGCTGGCTGAGTGGAGGTAGTTGGGGGTGGTGGTGTTGGTGGTGCCTGTAGCAGCAGTGGGGGGGGTTGGAGTCAAATCTGTTAAAAAACAGGTTAAGCTTATTGGCCCGGTTCTGATCCCATTCAGCAGACCCACTGGCACCACTTTCACTGTGACCTGTGATGTTCCTGATGCCTCTCCAGGCACCACAAGCATTGTTCTGTCCCAGCTGATTCTCCAGCCTCCTCCTGTGGCTGTCTTTAGCCCGTCTTATTTTGTATTTGAGAGCTTTCTGTACACGTTTCTGCTCCACCTTATTGCCAGCCATGAAAGCTTTTTTCTTTTAATTCAGCAGGGATTTCAGCTCAGTGGTTAACCAAGGTTTATTGTTTGAGAAACACCTCACCCTTCGTGTTGGGACGGTATCTCTACACAGAAATTTACATAATCAGTGGGTCAGACTGTCAAGGTCATCACCATGAGCGCTGTCTGTGGTTTGGAAACAGTCCCTCAAAATTGTTGTTGATTCCTCATTCCACACGCTTTTTTTCTGAAGAGGTTCCCTAATCACCCTGGGTGTGTATTCAGGCTTCAGGTAGATGAGATTGTGGTCTGAGCAGAGGGAGGGGAGAGGAAGTGTATGCATTTTTTACATTAGCATACAGAAGATCAATTGTTTTATTCTGTCTGGAGTGGCACTTAACATATTGTGGAAAAGTGGGGATAGTGGAGGAGAGTGAAGCGTGATTAAACTAACTGCTGATGAGAATAAGTGCGTGTGGATGAGCAGTCTGCAACTTCTCCACAGAACTTTGAAGCAGCTCGCATGCAGCGACTGTCAGCCAATGTGAAAGATATCTATAATCATAGAGCTGTATAGCAAAGCATTTGGAAAAGGACCCCTGCCGGTCTGGGGATTTTTAAGAGCAGACTGATCTTTTTTTTGCACTTGACAGTGTCAGAATTTAGTGATGTTGGAGTAGGACCCAAATGCAGAAAATCCATAAAACGGCCAGGTAAGTGGTAAATAAATTCTTTAATGGATAAATAAGGCAAGGCGCACAGGGAATACAAGGAGCACAGTACAACACAAGGAACCAACCACAAGTAGGGAACTGAGCAGAGTTTAAATAGGCTTGGTAGTGATGAGGAAACAGGGAACAGGTGTAATGAGTACTGATTAGTCGCAGGCGTAAATGATTAACAGGACAATGGGGAGAAACACAAAAGCTGCAGGGAGAAAAAGAACTGTGGACTAACTGAACATATCTACAAACAGAAAATTAAACACTAGAGATGAATAAACAGAAAACAGGAGTATAATAAATAAATGGGCTGAACTAATAAACAGAAGACAAGAAGCAAATAACATGACACTGGAGAAAACCCAAAACATGAAGGAAACTAAATGAGAATGAAAGAGTCTAACACAAAACTAACTGAAGACCAAAATGATAATTAGGCTAAACTTAAGACAAGGAACAAGATGACTAAAGGGGCACAAGGACAAAAGCTAAACTGAAGGGTGAACTAAATATATGAGGACAGTGATGTACAGTTACCAAACCGAAGTGTTAAAAAGTGATCCACAACAAAGCACACAGGATATGGTGTGAATCTAATACAGCTGTTTGGAAAAATCTAGGGGGCGCTATTTCTAAACTCATATATATCAACTTCGGCTGTTCTTAGGTTGACAGAGATCATTTATGTGCAGTTTGGTGCAAATCAGATAATGCATGTGTTATACAGAGCCAGCCATATCTGAGGAGGAGGAGCTAATGTGATTTTAAAAATTGAGCATGTGAATGTGTTTGCTGCTTTTGTCTGACACTTGTTGACACCTGGCTCAGAAATGAGGCAAACAAGGAAGTGGCAAAAATTGCAGTTTTCCCCTCATCCACTGGAGGTGGCTCCAGAAGTGAGCAAATGCTCATTGACTCCCCATGTTAAAAATGCCAACTTCACAGCTGAAAAAAAGATCTTTACAGCCTGGTTCAATTTTTCATTTTGTGTTTAATAGGTCTAGTTTATACAGGGCTCCCAACTTTTGACATTTTCCATGCATGAGACTGGGCTGGGGGTGGGGGGGTGGTTGGTTTGGGGACGGCAGTTCAGAGTTGAAAAAGCGGTAGATATGAAGTCTCACAAGGTTTTGCTAGAGTTAAGTTAAGTCTTGTAAAGTTCTGAGACATCACACACGGCAAATATTAACTTTTCCTCCATGTTTACCCGGAGATGTACTGAGAAGCATCCTGTCCCCTCATTGGTCAGTCAGTGAAACCTCCGCTGATTGGTCCTTGTCCGAGCAACAGCGTTGAAAAGTTGAAGTTTTTCCAGGTAATCCTTCCGCGTCGACAATGAAAGCAAATAATTGGGTCCATTCTTCCTTGAATCCTCTGTTCTCATCAGCTATCTTTCTCTTTTTCCCTTTGGGATCCACGGCCCTGACACACCCGCTGGTTTGTTTACATCCATCTGCCTGGTACGGCCCATATATCTATGGGCGCCGCGCTGAAACGTGTGTCGCAGGCTATGACGCAAATTTTCGTTGACAGAAATGTTAAAGTTTAATATTTATTATGCACATTTTTACAGTATTGGAAAATGTTAAGAATGTTTGTCCTACAGAAACCATATTAAAACAAAAAATATATCCCCCATCCATTTTCATACATTTGTGGGTCGCTAAAAGAGTTGCATGCGGCTCCAGAGCCGCATGTTCCCGACCCCTGTACTAGACCAACGAGACACATCAGTTTGAAATATATTTCATACAATCTGATCATTTTATATAAGTAATTTAATGAAAAATAGTTTGTTTTTCAATAGCTTCCAGATAAATTGATCAAAATACTCAAACCCAATTTCCAATGGTGTTACTAAGCTAGACCAATGAGACAGCAGTTTTTAACATATTATGCAATTTGATCAGTTTTTATTACAATTTTTATAGAAAATTAAGTTATTTTCTTCAAAAGCTTCCAGGTAAATTAACAAATTACTCCAAATTAATTCACAGTTTTGTTACAAAGCTAGATTAATGAGACACCACAGTTTTTAACATGTCTAATTGACAGAGATCATTTTTATTACTATTTATATGGCAATTTCTACACCAGATCCATCAAGGTCCTCAAGCCCACCATCATTAAGATTCAGAGGCCGCCAGCCATTAACCAAAAAGGCAAGACGTGCCAATGACAGTGAAATTGAACTTGAGAAGCTTGAATTCCTGAAAGAAATGTCCAACACTGAAATTAGTTTTAAACCCAGAAAAGCAGGATAAAATAAAGGATGAGTCAGGCTTTGGAGAACAAGTTGCACTTGAGGTCAGTCACATCAAAGACCCAACTTTGAAAACAAGAGCCAACAAGAGAATTATGACAATACTGTATGAATTTCAAGAAGCAGATCAGGGTTTGACAGGCAGGGCACAACAGTGGTCAAAGTCTAATAATCAGTTTTGGTCACAGCCAACACCACCACAGTACATACCCACAGAGATACAACATACTCCGTCACAGCCTCACATTCGGCCTCAGACATCACAACCAACATCACACCATCACGCATACACTCTTCCCCACGGGGAACCAAGCTACGTGCAACTCCTTCAAGACGGTGAGGATAATTGAAATAGTCTGCATTTCACAATGTTTAGATTTCACATTTTGGCGGTAGGCCTAGTGTTTGTGTAATTTTTAAAATGATGTAACTGTACTCAAATGTTGCTGCTGTTCAAGCACTTTATTATTGATACTTAAGTTTCCAGTAGATTTTTTTTGCACTTTACCTCAGCTCTTTTGGCTGAATCTGCTGGTATTTGCAGATGATATGTTTTTGCAAGAGAAGTATGAGGATGTCATATTGGTTTGATTTCAAGGGGTGTTGCCTGTTTGCCTATTTTTGGCTACATTGTGGAAGTGTTCGTTTACTACTTGAAATAAAAGAAAAATACACACTTTCAATGTATTTCTATATTTATTCAATACATTTAACCAGCACAACCACAATGCAGCAGTACAGTTTTACAGATAGAACTGTTCATTACTGAACTTAAAATGCAGATTTGGGAACAGGATTTCCAATGATTGTGTCATTATGTGAACCTTATGACAAAACAGATCATACATGTGGTGTCAGGGAAACTATCATATCTGTGCACACATTAAATGTGGTGTTCCTGCCATGGTACTTGGCCCTCCGGCGAGTTGAAGTACTTCTTCATCAGGTCCCTCAGGTCTTTTGCCCTTTGTGTAGGATTGTGTGCATGGCCGGTTGGCAGATCATGGAATGCTCCGATCTGCGTTCTCGCATGAAATTGTGGATCACACATGAGGTTAGTGTTATTTTTCACAACCTTGTCAGGATGTAGACCGATGTTTGTTCTGAAGACCCGAAACCTGTTGGCGAGAATGCCAAAGGCATTTTCCACGACCCGTCTTGCTCTTGACAACCTGTAATTGTAGATTCTTTGGTCATGGTCTGTCGGTGGGAAATGGCTTCTGCAGGTCAGTGCGAAGGAGGAATGCATCATCAGCAACAAGCATATATGGCATGACGGTGTCGGTGTTAGGTAGGGGTTGTGGTGGGGGTAAATTCAGGCGGCCTGTTTCCATTGCTCTGCGGAGATCACTGTGGGCAAACAAACCACCATCTGATAGTCTGCCCTTTCTCTTCTTTTTCTTTTCGCTATAAAACGACTGCAGCGGCAAAAGCTAAAGTAGCTAAAAGCTGCTTCTCCTCCATTTTAAACTTCTGCAGAGCATGATGGGAACATTTTGCCGGGAATAAAATGCTAAAATAATCTAGTTGTAGTCTTGTAAATAGTGTTCCTACAAGATTCAGTGTTTGCAAAATCTTTAGTCTGAGACTAGTCTAGAACTAAAAACTGTTAAGCCGAGTCTTTAGATGTGAGCTGATAATCTTTTGGAGTCTTTTCAAAATCCTTTCAAAGTCTGTAGGTGTAAGCCCAGCATTAAATAAAGTCAACAAACCACCACCATGGCGATGCGTTCTTGGAGTGTTGATGTAAGAGCAACCAGGTGGTAAAACCTCAGTGAGTGTTGAAGACTCACCCAGAGCAATCCATGACTCGGCGGCGCATAAAAAAGCCAAGCCGTTGCTGAGGAAGAAGTCCTTTAAGATAAAAGTTTTATTCCCAACCGATCTGGCATTTATCAGCGCAAAACGAGCAGGCGAAGGCACTGGAGCTGCTGACGCGGCGGTCCCAGCGGGTCTCGTTGATGTTACGCGCTGGAGGTTGTCAAGGTTTACCCCCCGCTGACGCCGATGGTAAGACAAGGAGCGGAGGAGTGGTCCAGAGCAATCCGCAGGAACGACGGGAATCAGACCCCTTACATGTCAATCGACATCCACTAGGCTGGACCGGGACTTGACCAGGCGGCCTCCTCGTTTCCCACGTCGGCGGTGCCACTTCCGAATGCGGGGAGGGCGGGGTAAGCGAACCAAACAGGCCGGTATTCCATTCAGAAGAACGCTGGTTGAATCTGTACCTTCATGAGCAGAATGCAATAACCCCATATTTGATCGGACTTGGAGGAGAGTGAGGCGATCGTATATTAACAAACAAAGAAAAATTATAAGCAATAGCATAAACAAACGGCGAGCTGGACATCGTGCCTGGCATCTTGGCGCCATCTTGCTCAGTACCTGACTATTTTATGGTTGTATGGTATGTGCATGGTATGTAAAAGTTGTCAGTAAAACAGTTAAAACCAATACATATTCCAATATTACATTTGAATGCTGATATTTTATGATAGTAAGGGTAGACCAATAACATCAAAAATCTATTTACCATTCTGTTATGCTGCGTTCACACCGGCCATAAAGTATGCGTCGCCAGCGTCAAGTTTCAATGTTAAGTCTATGGTAAGGCGCGTCAGAGCTGCGTCAAAGTCCTTGCGTCGCTTTGTGAGCGTTGGGCGCGTCAAAGCTTGATACTTTTCACGCTTTTCAAGCTTTGACGCAAGCGTCAACGCTTGCAACGCAAACGTCAAGCAAGTTCAGCTAGCTGAACTTTCTGCGTCGCTTTACAAGCGTCAACCAATCAGAGCGCAAGTTGATACGTCACAGCAGAGCGAGGGAAGAAGGCGAATTCATTCAGCTATGGAGGACAAACTGATCGTAGCTGTTTGTAATCATCGTGAACTGTATGACCCGACCTGCTACGCCTACCGAGATCGGAATAGAGAGGACCTTGCTTGGAGGAAGGTTGCTGGAGGACTCGGCGTGTCGGGTGAATGACTCAATAATAAAATTATGTTTCTGTCATTGGACAGCTGACAAAACACAAGATAATTTAGTGTCATATGTTTCAATTTTATAAACAAAATTTCTTTACCTTTGGTAAAAAAAAAATGCATTTTTTGAAGAGTTCTCATCAAAAACCCAAATGTTATACATCAGTTTTATATCAGTCCATCAAGAGGAATGGAATCACCTTATTTAATATTAATTAAATCTACAAATTTCACATATACATAAATATTTGTGTTCTTTGTGTTGGAGCTGACAAGTTTCCTCTGAACTTCTCAGAAAACTTGAGGCTCCCTGCAGTGCACTACTTCTCTCTTATCAGTCATGATTTAGCCCAGCAGGGGAGCAAAATCCCATGAATAAAATCATGTTGTTGTTTTTTTCATAGTAGAAAAGTTGTTAGAAAAATTACAACAAAAACATAAAGCAGCACTTCTTCATCTGTGGGCATAATGTAGGCCTAAATTCAAATACATAACAACACACTGGATTTAATATCTTTAAGATAAAATAAATAAATAAATAAATAAATAAATAAATAAATAAATAAATAAAACTGTGTAGACTGGGGGTTGTGCCAGAAAGCGAGCTAATCCCAAAAACCAGGCTTTCTTTTGAAAATCCTGATTTAACTGCCCCAAAATTGGTTTTACCAACATTGCCAGCCTGAAGCCCCTCCCATTCACCATGGTTACTCGTGCTGGAGAACAAACCTGCTCCGTGGCAGGTTAGCAGCTAGGTTTACTAAAGCTTGGTGAATATGATTGGACGAGGCATGTTACATCCCCTTTTTCTTGTTGGTGGCTGGCAACAACGAAGTGGTGAATTAGCGCCACCACTGACCCACAGCGGTAGCAGCAGCTGCAGCTTTGTTTTTGATGGCTAAATTATTAATAAATGTGGAGTTTAAACTTTTAAAAATAAGTTCTAATTGGATTTACAGCTTAACATTTTTTGTATTTAATCTTCATTTGCAGCAGGACCATTTCATTCCACTGATGTTGCTCCTGATGTCAGCATTAATAATAAATATAAATATATCAGCTTTTGTCTGGAAAGGACCCATATAATCAACATGCTGTCCTCTTTATGAATATGTTAAAATAGCCATAATGGGACACTTTGCAACTTTTAAATATTTTTAAATCATTTTCTTGAGCCAGTATGTGCTAAAATGACCCTTTACAGGGTTAATAAAGGCCACCCAGCCCCTGTGGCCCCCTGTGGCCAGAATATTCCACTTGCAACTTCACAGTTGCCGGTCCGGTCTGTTGGGACTTAGAAAAATTCAGCTTGACCTACCTGGATCTGCAGTCTGGTTCCAGCACGTTTCCTGCATGTTTTAGATCATGAATGCAGCTGATTTGTTTGATTTAGTGGTGAATAACTCTGCTATAGAAGGCTGGGGGAGACACTTCAGCAGTTAGATTAAGGTGTTAAAAAGACGAACGCACAGCAAGGAGATATAAGTTTTACTTTCGGTTTCGCCAACAATAGGGGTGCTAAAAACAAGCCAAAACTGACTAGTGTCCCTTTAAAATAACTTACAACTGGTAGCATAATACATATGTAAAAGGAAATGCTTTATTGATGTGACTATACATTTTAACAGCTTGTACTCTGGTCACACGTGGCAAACACGGTAATATTTGATTTAAATGACATACGTGATGTTTTTTCCTTGGTGTGTAATATGAGAGCTAAATGTGTATTTGTGACAAACGGTTTACAGTGTTAACTTTGGGGTCACGAACCACCACAAACGTATCTTTTTAAAACTCACAGCTGCTCATCAAAAACAAAGTCCTTCAGTCTAAAAACATCCAGACTCTGCAACCGAACATGAAAACGACACATAAATGAGGAAAATTCAGATAAAATATGTAGAGAAACAGAGCTGTTGGCCATTTTAAAAAGCAGAAAACCTGGCAACCCCCCAGCCAGCTAAAAAGAAGATCTGTGTCATTGTAACCTTCCCTGCAACGTGTATGACACATTGGACTGTTTTGTTATTATTTAACTGTCAAATTCCTACATATTGCACATTTAAGCACCTAGGTTTAGTGGAACCAGTTGACATAACTTGGCAAATTTAATTCAATGTTTCTCAATTATTTTTCCACCTCACCCCCACCCCCATAGGGAATGTTTTGTGTGCCCCCCCCCCATGATAACTACGTTTATTTTGAGCTAACAAATGCATGAAATTGCTCACTTATTTGGCAATAAATTACTCTGATTCAGATAAGGGCTTAGCAGTTAGCTAACCACCAAGCTAACCACCGTTAACCCCCAGAAACCCAAATATAGAAAAAAACTTTAAAAAATTTTTTCAACCATTCACATGTTGTTCTAGGATGCTTGTGATGCCTAAATCAGTGGTTTTTTTTAATTATGACATTTTAGTAACTTTTGGGGAGGATGTTGTAAAAATGCAACGCTGGGTCTGTAGGGTAGCAGAATTTCAATGACATCACTCACACTCTGAGCACATGTAAGGAACAATTAAACATTTATTTGTACTTTACTGCTTATAAAGGCCCACAGAAATGTATGTATCTACACAATAACAATTGGATAATAGAAAAAAGGTCATTGTTTATGATCAATTTAGTACAAAAATTGAGTATCATGTTCAAAAACACTGGATCCGGTAGGCCTGGGACGATAACAAATTTTGCTAGACGATATGTTGTCCAACAAATTATTGACGATAAAAAATATTATTGTCGACATTATGGAGACCAAAATAACCACTTATGTAATGTTAATATATCATAATAATGCAAGTACATCCTTTAAAATGCAACAATTAAACCTTTATTTAACATTGAAATGTCCAGAACCAGAACTTCTAAATAAATAAACAAAACAAACAAAAAAACAATAAAAATAAAAATAATAAAGGACTCTCACTCTCTGTTAGAAAATATTGCACCAAAAACAATAAAATAGACCCTGTCTCTCCAAAACAATGAATACAATGTCCTATCCCGTGTCAACAACCAAAACTGCAGTTGAACCCTCTTGTCATCCAACGTCTTTGGAGGCAAGAGACAAGGAAAACATAAACACGCAGGCACATGGCGATAGGCTGGAAAAATTATTGAGTTAATTTTCATCTATCGTACGATTAATTGACTTATTGATTATCGTCCCAGCCCTAGGATCCGGACTATATGTGCAAATCATAAAGGGAAAAAACAAAATGGGCTTGTGTAATTTGTTGATTGATTCAGTTATGGTATTCCCAAAAGCAGTTATGTTGCTCTGAAAAGCAGAGGCAAACATTGGACTTTCTGCAAAGTGTGTTGGTGTAGCCTTTAGCACAGTGTCGGCATCATCCTCTGTTGGCTTTGATGGGAAAATATCCAATCATGTCCTTGATAACTTGCATTGGAGGGTTTGCATTTGACTCAAATGTTCCTAACATTCCACACATTCCAGACATCAACAGCTCTATCAGGTAGACCTATTGTTCACTTTGTCATGCAACGATCACTTTTCACCCACATCTCCCAGAACATTGTCACCTTTTCTTTCAAGAAGCAGCTATTGGGGCAGCCAGGCAGAGCCCAGAAAAAAGAGGACCAGTAGTATATTTCAAATTATGCTACATAACTCTTCCAATACTAAAAAACTCAAATTATTGCTTAAGCTCATTAGAATGTGTATTTTAATTACTGATGTAACGCAATATATTATATTTGTACAACAAAAAGTTGTATTTTAATTTAACATAAAATTTGTAAAATAGGTTAAATTGTTGCAATATTGAAAATTGATCAAAAACATTACAAACTGATCAAATAGAAATGATTATACTTGTATTTGCACTATCAAACAAGTGGAAATGTAAGCCCTCAAGTGCATTGTGCAGACAAAACCTTGCTACCCCTTTGACCCAGTGTTGTAAAATTACAACATGGAAATAAAAAGCTCTAAATCTCTCATTATCAGTTTTTTCTATGATGTCATAAAATCTGCATGATCTACACATATCAGTTATCACAGAAAAAAATATTCCAAGCTTTTAACTTACATGAGTCCTGATTTATCCCATCCCAAACAACAAGATGATCTATTCCAAAGAAGACTCCCAGGTTGTATGACTTCATGGCCAGATAAACAGGCCTATTTACATATTCTACCATCCAATAGTGTTGCAGAACTGAACAATAGGACCCATTAGTAATGTAAATGTGGTTTTAAATAGAAGAAAAAAGGGGGAAGGTTTATTTTTGTAGCCTTAAATGTGACGTTGTAATTTTACAACCGTGGGTCTCTGGGGGTTAATAGCAGGTTTATTTGTTTGTTGTTTTACATTGAACAGACCCAGGTGCATCTGCATTAGTTGTAACTTCAACAGCTCTGCTGTTATTTATTATTACTGTGCAACAGTTCATTTTATGTTGGACTGAAGCAGGGAAACTCTATTAGCAAATTAGTTCCACCAAGCAGTTTCTTTACCAGCCACTACTGGGATTTTTCCTAATTTATGACCGTATTAAAAGTTAAGCCAGGGATTATGAAGGCTTCGTCTTACTTTCTCATCTTTTTCTGCCAACAGCAGGCACTTCGGCTGTTTCCTCTCTCACCCCCAAGCTCCATGTGTGCTTATATCATTCTACCATAATTCTTTCATCATTCTACATGCATCTTGTGCCCAACCCCCCCCCCCCCCCCCCCCCCCCCCCCCCCCCCCCCCCCCCCCCCCCCTCCCCGCCGACAACCCCTGGGGTTCTTTCTGGGGGCAGCAGTAGCTCAGGAGGTAGAGCGGGTTGTCCAGTAATCAGAAGGCTTCCGGCAGAGAACTCTGCTGTTGTGTCCTTGGGCAAGACAATGAACCCAAAATCAGAAGAGTTTTATTGCATGTGAGCAGGTTCACAACATTAGGAAATTGCTGCGGTACTTTGAAAAGAATAAGAAATAAGCACAACAAAATAATCTTATAGAGCAACAATAATTAGAAAAACAACTAATATATACAAGACAGTGTAGGTACTAATCAGAGCGGAACGGTCAGGTTCAAACACAACACAGGGTACAAAGCGACTGGAATGAGCATTCCTAGGATTGTTATTCATGAGTCCAACTGCAGAGGGGAAGAAACTGTTCATGTGGCGAGAAGTTCTGGTCTGAATGGATTTGAGAAAAAGAAGAATCTTTTATATAGCGTCTCTCAAGATAAAAATTCATGAGGCGCTGTACAAAAACAAAAAATTAAAAATAAAAAAGTAAAGAAATTAAAAATAAATATATATTTGTCATAAAAATGGGAAAAGAAAAATTGTGATTAAAAAAATGTCAGGAAAAAGAAAAAGAAAAGGGTAATCAGTGGATCCCGGGAAAGGCAGAAATTGGTAGAAAAAGCAGAATGAAGATAAGGTAGTGATGAAGAATCAGCAGAAGGTCACACAAAAGCCAACCTGAACAGATGAGTTTTCAGCTGCTTTTTAAAGGAGACCACTGAGTCCACTGATCTCAGGATCAGGGGGAGAGTTCCAGAGTCTGGGGGCAACAGCAGCAAATGATCTGTCACCTTTGGACTTTAGCCTGGTGCGCTGCACAACCAGTAGGCTTTGATCACTGGACCTCAGGGACCTGCTGGGGGTGTAGGGACTGAGAAGATCACCAATGTATGATGGTGTTTGTCCATGTAAGGCCCTAAAAACCAGAACCAGGATCTTGAAGTGAACCCTGAAGTTAACCGGCAGCCAGTGAAGCTGGGAGAGAAGCAGGGTGACGTGGGTGTGCTTTGACGATTTGGTCAAAAGCGGTTCAGGGAGGTTTTGCTCAGACAAGTGAAAAGCGAATTTGCAGTAGTCTAAGTGTGAAAAGATGAAGGTGTGGATAACAATCTCAAGTTCAGAGCGGGACAGAATGGGACTCAGCTTAGCAACGTTCCTGAGATGGAAGAAGAAAGAGCGAACAAGAAAACTGACATCAAAATCCACAGTGAGAGCTGGGTCAAAGATCACACCAAGATTCCTGACAGAGGGTTTGGTGTGAGAAGCAAGCTGACCTAGAGAGTCTCTGACTTTGGGAACCAGCTTGTCTGGGGCACAGATGAGGATCTCAGTCTTGTCTTCATTCAGCTGTAGAAAGTTCCCAGCCATCCAGGTTTTAATAGAGTCTAAACAGCTGAGCAACAGCTGCAGCTTAGACATCTCATGGGGCTTAAAGGAGATGTACAGTTGGATGTCATCTGCGTAAAGATGGTAGGAGATTCCTTTAAAAGAGCTCAGGATGTACTGAAGAGGAAGCAGATAGAGGAGCAAAAGTAGAGGGCCCAGCACAGAACCTTGTGGGACCCCATGGGTGAGGGAGGTGGTGGAGGACCGAAACTTGGAAATGGCCACAGAGAAGGAACACTCTGACATATAAGAAGAGAACCATTCCAGAGCCATTCCTTATAGGCCCACCCAGTCTCTCAGCCTATCCAGCAACCACTGATTGTCAACAGTGTCAAAGGCTGCAGTCAGGTCCAGCAGAACTAAAACAGAACAGTCCCCTGAATCACTGTGAGTCAGAAGGTCATTAGAGACCCTGAGAAGAGCTGTTTCAGTAGAATGAGCTCTACGGAAACCTGACTGGAAAATATCATAGATGTTATGTTCATCAAGAGCAGCTGTGAGTTGTTTAGCCACAATCTTTTCCAAGATCTTGGAGATAAACGGAAGTTTGGAGATGGGTCTGAAGCTGCTATGGAGAGATGGATCCAGATTGGGTTTTTATCTCTCTTCACTGCCATTGACGACATTAATCGTCAATCGCGTTTTTTTACAGGGTGGGCGTTGGAATGAGCCCCTGCACTGTGAGAATAAGCATCACGTCTCTAAAGCTGATCTTCATCCATGTATGTCAAACATCACGTGATCAGGAAGCAGAAAATCAATGAATTAGGAGATCATTTTGGGACGCTGCTGTGAAAAAAGCAATTCGCTAACCGGAAATGCTTCTGCAGCTCACACGTCGACAACAGATTGTGAAAGAACAGATAAAGCTAGAAATATGTATATATATATATATATATATATATATATATATATATATATATATATATATATATATATGTTTTTATCTTGCGCCTCGTGATTTTTATTTTGAGAGACGATATATAAAAATCATTTCTTCTTCTACATGTGGTGTACTCTAAGTCTGCGATGTAAAAGCCATTATAATATTGCAAGTTTGATCTTGAGACTTTGTATTGTTTGATATTTCATGGTAAAGGACTCAGATCAGAATGTTTCTAAAGCCCCTACATATCGCTGCCTGTCAATTACCAGGTTATTATTCAGTAATTACTTAAAAAATACCTCATTTTTGCATCTTTATTAAACTTTTATCCCTTAATTATGGTCTGACCACTTACACTGGGCAGCAGTAGCTCAGGAGGAAGAGCGGGTTGTCCAGTAATCATAGATTGCTGCTGTTGTGTCCTTGGGCAAGAAACTTAACCCGCCTTGCCTGCTGGTGGTGGTCAGAGGGACCAGTGTATGGCAGGCCTCACCTCTGTCAGTGCGCCCCAGGGCAGCTGTGGCTGTAGCTCATCCCCACTGGCGTGTGAATGTGTGTGTGAATGGGTGGATGACTGATTGTGTTGTGAAGCACCTTGGGGGGTTGTAGAACCCTAAGAAGGCGCTATACAAATACAGGCCATTTACCATTTACACTGAACAATAATATAAATGCAACACTTTTGTTTTTGCTCCCATTTTTCATGGGCTGAACTCAAACATCTGAAACTTTGTCCACTTGCACAAAGCACCCATGACTCTCACATATTGTTGTTGAAATCTGCCTACATGTGTGTTGTGAGCACTTTACCTTTAACAAGGTAATCCATCCCACCTCACAGGTGTGGCATTTCAAGGGGCTGATTAGACAGCCACTTTCGCCTGCTTGGAGCTCTTATTTCAACGTCTGTAGACACGTTTGTGTTGTTATGACTGACGGAGCTTCCTGGTTCCGCTGTGAGAAAGTATTTTATTGGTTGTTGATTGTTGTACGTCACTACGACTACACTCCGACTAGAGACAATATCTAGCATGCTGGAAGTGAAAGACTAGAGAAAGACTGGCATAAATCGGGTCGCCGACAGCAGATTATCACATTACATTTAACGATCGAGACGATGGGAGCGCGCAGAGACTCCAATAAGATTTCTAAAGACTGCCAGTCTTTAGTCTGAGACCGTGAAAATCCTTAGGTGTAAGCCCAGCATTTGACTGCCCACAATAAAAGGCCACCCTGAAATGTGCAGTGTCATCAAATAGCACAAGTCATGGGTGTTTTGTGCATGTGGACAAAGTTTCAGATGTTTGAGTTCAGCCCATTGAAAATGGGAGCAAAAACAAAAGTGTTGCGTTTATATTTTTGTTCAGTGTAGATGTAATATAAAAAGCTAATAAAATAAAAAAAAATAATTAAATCACAGATTTTTTAAACTCAGTGGAATGTAAAATTTCTGTTGCTGTTGCTTCTGTGACTCAGAAAACAGATGTGTTTCCCATAAAACATTAGCCCTCAAAACACGGGTAACAAGGTGTTTACTGTTTCATCAGTGAGAGACTCAAAAGTGACACGAATTATGATTCTAAAGTGTAAAGCATGCCACTTTCAGTTTGTAATTATAAGCCAACACCGGTCAAGGCAACAAACAGTGGGAGCTGTCAGAGTGAAAATAAAATCTTTAAGTGCCTCATTAATGTGAGAGCTCACATTCTGTGCTTTTTCAGCATATCAACCATGTCCATTAATTCAATTTGACTACATTACAGAGCGATGCACCTTGTCATTAATACAACTCATCCTGGCACAAAAGGGGGAGGAACTGAAATGAAAATGATGGAATTATGCTTGACTTACCGATGTACTGGTTCCACTCTGGATCCAGATCAGCTTGATTGGCCAGGCAGCCCTTCATCACATTAAGGCAATAATTCTTGCAGGGTTTCACTCCTATCGAGCCCTGACAATAAGGGCAGTAAAGCATCTTTGTCAATGCTTTTATACAAGCTGGAGTGCTGCTTACCTGCAAAACACGGAGAAAACATCATCATTAGAGTCTAAACAGCTCCTATAGAGGATTGATCAGAAATATGATCATTTACAGGTTTATTACAGGTGTGGGACACTCATTTAATTTTTTTTTCCGTGTCCTGTCCAGCTGTATAGCAAACAGAATTGATGTCTGAGTGCCGAAAACAAGCCTTACAGTTTTACTCTCACAGGTGGATCGTTACAGATTCAGCTATAATGCCCCGCCTGATATCAAAACCTTATTAGAAATGCTTTCGGTTGTTTTAAATTTCAATGGACACAGAAATGAAAGCGAAAGGGGGGGAAGAGAAGGGGGGGTTCACAAAATAAACAATAAAGAATGCAAAAGACCTAGACCTGCAGAGAGAGAGAGAGAAAAAAAAGGGACACACAAAAAAACAACAGAACCACGTCACTGCGCCAACAACATGAGGATGTATAACAGTAGCAATTTTTGCTGAAAAGCACACGGTAATAAATCGCCCAAATCCCACCAGGCAGCCGACAGATACAAAAGCTGCAAGTACAAAGGCAGACCAAGGTACCACCCACCAGCAGGAAATGTAGGGGGGGGGGGGGTCAAGATGTTCTATTTTTTATTATTCCCATGTTAATTCCAAGTCTAACATGGACATATTTGACATAAATGCTGAATATTAAAGGTGACATATTACGCCTTTTATACTTAAGTTATAATAGTTCTATGATTGACAAAACATGTTCATGATGTTTTTTGCACAAAATCCCTCTCACGTGAAGTGATATCTACAGTTTTATTCTTGACAGTTTCAGTACCTTTTAGAATGAGTCATTTCAGGGCTCTGTCACTTTAGCCCTTTTTATAAGACACACCATGCTGGCAAATCAGCGTAATATTACGCATTTTGCGGCATTCGTGCCGCCACGCTTGATAGTAATATTGCGATAATATTGCGGCGGCGTCGGTCTTATAAACGCACATTAAGCCTTGGCGCAACAGAGGGAGGTGTCATGACCACGTGATGAATTGCTGCCGAGCTCCAACCGGGAACTATATAGAAAATGAAAGTAAACATGGGCTTAAGTTTCACTTTTGTAAACAGAATCAACTGAGATGATCATTTGGAGCGTTGCGGTGCTCCAGGAGCTTTTCTCCGTTAGATCTGCAGCTCAGATCATCTGACAGCTCACAGGGACGGTGGATGACACACACCTGTAGCTGGTTGTTAAAATAAAAACTTAAGGAGCGCAGCTTCGATTGCAATCAAAGGCAAGTTATGTCCAAGATAAACGGAAGTCCGCAACAGTGCAGAGACCGCCCCCATATCTCCTTTTTGCCGCCATCGCATAATCTTGACATGATTGCGCAACATTACCGCCACGGTCTGAGCTCTTATAAACGACCTAACGCTCCCTGATGCCGCATCGGCTTTGCGGCAAATTGGCGGCATTGTTTTATATAAAGGGCTCTAATGAAAACAAGCTACAGATGGCCACGCCCACCCATTCCCCACTGTTATAAACTGAGAAGCTGCGATATCTGGGAGGGGCTCGGCGTAGAGCTGCTGCTCCTACAACAGAAAACAGATGGATGGGTTTTTTCACGTTTGGAGTGGAAATCAAGACAGTAGAGACCCTCATGACAAACCAAAAGGACACAAAAGGTGAGTCTTGCATGATAAGTCCCCTTTAAAGGTGACCTAGAATGCAATGTAAAACTGATCTTTGACCCTCTATAAAGCATAAAAAATTTTGTTGGCACTTAAAATGTCCCTGGAGCCCTGAGAAATTGCCAACTATAAAACACACATAATAAGGCTCATTATAAATTACCTGCTTTCCCCACCCACTCCACCAGTGTGTGTGTGTGTGTGTGTGTGTGTGTGTATGTGTATGTGTGTGGCTGTGCGTGTGCGTGCGTGGCTGTGTGTTTTGGTGGGTGGGTGGGAGGTGGTAGTGGTGTGTATGTGTTTTGATGGGTGGGAGGTGGTAGTGGTGTGTGTGTGTGCGGCCGCCATCTTAGATGGGTCTCCATTCGCCCCCAGTGCATTCATTTCTACTGAGGAAGGTGCTTACCCAGCTAAAAAAACACATGGTGGTGTCACCTTTACTTGCGCTAATGGAGCAACAAGTAAAAAATGCCGGAAAGCTGGAGTGCAGTGCAGCTCGGCGTGAACAGTGAGAGGGAGATTGTTAGCAGCGCTTCTTTGACGCCATCTTTGACTACAGCTAAAAAACTACAGCGTTGCGCGGTAAGTCGTCATTTCCACTTTTTTTCTGATTGGTTATTTTTGAGCTGGCTAGTCCCGCCCCTCATGGTGCTCGCTGCCTCTGAGTTCCCAGACTCTTTCGCTGTGTAGAATAGACAGAGGGAGAGTCTGGCAGGCCAGGCTAAGGTGATGGTGGTGTGTGTGTGTCTGTGTGTTGGGGGGTTTGAAGAGAGACAAGTGAAAGCAGAAATTAAACTACAGGGTTTCTAAGAAGTCTCCACTCAAGCCTTATATGAAATGAATTAATGGATCTATCTGGCATTCATTTCTAGTCTGGATGTTACCAGTATATCCTGGAACCTGAGTGGCGAGTGCTTGTTTTTCTCTCTTTCAACAAGGCTGTTGCTAGCTGAAGCTAAGAGCTCAGGCTGGTGCTAACAGAGGCTTGGCTTATCGTGGCTCAGCGGTAGTGTTACTGCGACCAGAGTTTAAATACTGCTGAGCAGGGACGTCACTAGGATTGAGAGATAGGGGGGGCTTAGCCCCAGGAGCTTGACGTTGAACATTTTTGTCACACCATGCAAAGACTTTGTCAATGAATTCATTATTTGAAGAACATTTAACAGAACCTGTTAGTTTGTCTTTCTTTTACTTCCCTGCCTTCTTGCATTTTCTCTCTTCTTTTTATCAAAAAATAACCCTAAATCAGTTCATTAGCGAGGTCTATGTTGAAGAAAGATGTTATATATACGTATTAAAAATTAGATATTTCCAAAAAGATATTAATTTCAGTCTACTGCTCTTAACAGGGGGAACTGGTGTGGTCATTTATTTAATTAATTTAATTACAACTAGCTTAGTTCACAATCCTACTGAAATCTGACAATAAAGAACAAATAAGTAAGTAAATAAATTTTATTTGTATAGCACTTATCACAGAAAAAGAATCACAAAGTGCTTCCCAAAGATCAACAAAACAAGTCATAAAGTCATCATAAAATTATCTTAAAACAAAAATAACAGAATATCATAAAATCAATTAAAATCAGAATATACAAAGTCATAAAATGATATAACAAATGAAAGATGATTATAAATACTAGTTTAAAAAGGAATAAAACACAAAAGATTTAAGTAAAAGCAGTTTTAAATAAAAGGGTCTTCAGCTGCTTTTTAAAGGTGACCAGACTGTCAATACTACGTAAGGATAAAGGAAGTTCATTCCAAAGTCGGGGTGCAACAGCCTGGAAAGAGCAATCACCCCAAATTTTATATCTGGTCTTTGGAACTTCTAGGAGATTCTGGTTTGTGGACCTGAGGGCTCGGGTTGGAGCATAAGGCTTTAACAGTTCAGTAACATAAGGAGGCGCTTTGCCATGTAGAGCCCTGTATGTTATAGTAAGGATCCTAAATTGAATTCTAAAGTTAATGGGTAACCAGTGCAGAGACATCAGAATAGGAGTGATGTGAGCTCTTCTGTTTGCTCCAGTTAGGAGCCTCGCTGCAGAATTCTGGACCAACTGAAGGCGGTCAAGGGCTTTTTTGTTAAAACATGTGAAAAGGGTGTTACAGTAATCTAGACGGGAGGAGATAAAGGCATGGAGAACCATTTCAAGTTCATGTTTTGACACCAACCTCGCAGTTTGGAAATATTTCTCAAATGATAAAAACAGTTTCGGACCAGCGTTTTTGAATGACCTTCAAAGACAAAAAACATTTTGTAATCCAACTTTGATGACCTGACATTCAAAAGTAGTAAAAGGGCCACTTTTCATTAAATTACAGACATGTTTGTCCCTAAAGATCACAGCAAGATGTTCACCACGGCTTGGTGTGGTAAAAACAGAGAAATTTGGTGGACATATTTCATTGAAATGCACAAAATTTCCATCTTCCTGCCACATCTCTGTAAAAAAATAAATATTCTAAGCCCTCTTTGATGAACAGCTCACTTAAAATCAAAGCTGAACACTGAACTGAATCTTGGAGATCATTTGTCTTCTTAACCTGTTGGAGAAGGATGGGTCAGAATCAGAAGGGTTTTATTGCCAGATGTGTGAGAAATCACAACATTAGGAAATTGCTGCAGTACTTGGTGCAAAAAGAAAGAAAAAATAAGAGATAAGCAAATATAGGAAGTAATAATATACTCATGATACAATAATTAATATAAAAAGGGTGGCAATAATTAGAGAAGCAGCTACTATATACACAGTGCAGGTACTAATCAGAGTGGATCAGCTTCAGGTACAAACACAACACCGGGTCATGTGACTGGGACCAAGCGACTGGAGTGGGCAGCCCTAGGATTGACATTCATGCGTCCAACAGCAGAGGGGAAGAAACTGTTCTTGTGGCGAGAGGTTCTGGTCCGAATGGATCTGAACCTCCTGCCAGATGGGAGCGGGTCAAAGAGACAGTGTCCAGGGTGAGTCGGGTCAGCTGTGGGCTGATCTGCACGCCTCAATGTCCCGGAGGTGTACAGGTCCTGTATGGAGGGGAGTTTGCAGCCAATGACCTTCTCAGCAGAGCGTACAACACGCTGCAGCCTCTTCTTGTCCCTGGTGGTGGCTCCACCGTACCACACGGTGATTGAAGAGGTGAGGATGGACTCGATGACTGCGGTGTAGAACTGCCTCATCGACTGTGCTGGCAAGTTGAATTTCTTCAGCTGCCTCAGGAAGTTCATCCTCTGCTGGGCCTTTTTTATGATGGAGGTGATGGTGGGCTCCCACTTGAGGTCTTGGGTGATGGTGGTGCCCAGGAAGCGACATGAGTCCACCATCGTGATGGGAGTGTCAGACAGGGTTATGGGTGGGAGGGGGGCTGTGTGCTTCCTAAAGTCCACAACAACCTCAGCTGTCTTCTGGGTGTTTAGCACCAGGTTGTTGTGGCTGCACCAGGACACCAGCCGTTCCACCTCCATTCTGTAGGCAGACTCATCCCCATCAGAGATGAGTCCAATCACGGTGGTATCGTCTGCAAACTTGATTAGTTTGACAGACTTGTGGTTGGAGGTGCAGCTGTTGGTGTACAGGGAGAAGAGCAGAGGGGAGAGAACACAACCCTGAGGGGAACCGGTGGTGATGGTCCGCAGGTCCGAGAAATTCTTCCCCAGCCTGACTTGTTGTTTCCTGTCTATCAGGAAGTCAGTGATCCACCTGCAGGTTGGGTCAGACACGTTCATCTGGGACAGTTTGTCTTGAAGGAGGTCTGGCAGGATTGTGTTGAAGGCAGAGCTGAAGTCCACGACCAGGATCCTGGCGTAGGTACACGGGGAGTACAGATGCTGCAGGATGAAGTGTAGAGCCATGTTGATGGCATCATCTACAGACCTGTTGGCTCTGTAGGCAAACTGCAGGGGGTCCAGGAGGGGGGCTGTGAGGGTCTTGAGGTGGGGGAGAACCAGGTGCTCAAATGACTTCATGACCACAGATGTCAGAGCCACAGGTCTGTAGTCATTGAGTCCAGTGATCCTTGGCTTCTTGGGGACAGGGACTATGGTGGAGATCTTGAAGCAGGCAGGCACATGACAAGCCTCCCGTGAGGAGTTGAAAATGCCCGTAAACACTGGGGCCAGCTCTTCAGCACAGTGCTTCAGAGTGGCAGGAGACACACCATCAGGGCCCGGGGCTTTTCCAGCATTTAGAGTTTTGAATTGCCTCTTTACATCTGCCTCACGGATGTGTAGGGTTGTGGTGGAGGTGTGTGATGTGAAGACCTCCTGGGTGGGGGGTGAGGAGGAGGGTGCTGAGGGTAAATTCCACAGTGATGGTGATGGCTCTGGAGTGGGGGGTGGGGGGCCAATGTCTCTATTGTTGGGACTGGATGAGGTGTGTCGTAAGCATCTAGTGCGTTTCTGGGTTCTCCGGCCATAAAAGCAGTTTATATCCTTGCAGGCTGATAAATGAACTGGAATAGGAAAACTTTCGGGTCTGTCAGCAGAAGATAAAATTGTGTGGACAGTGACCTTTGGAAGGCATACAGATGATGGTTGCATTGGAGGAGGACTATAGGGGGCAATGTTGTTTGCAGTGGTGGTGCAAGCGATGGCCGAAGATGATGTAGATGGCTGGGATATGGACCGTCATGTCTGTGAAAAGGAATCCACCATAGATGTATATTTATGGGACTGCACAGCATACCTGATGTTAGCGGTTAGCATGCTGGAGCCATGTCGGTTAGGGCGTACACTATCTCGCCTGAAAAAGGAAAAACGATCCCAAAACAGGTTGAAGTTATCAATGAAACCAAAACCGAAGGACCTGCAAGCAGACTGGAGCCAGGAATGGAGAGAGAGCAGGCGGCTGAAACTTCCACATTCCACTTCTCTTCAGAATGTCAAAGAGATGGTTAAAATGCTGTTATATGATGACAGACTCACGACGTGTAACATCATTTGATCCCACATGAATGATCACCCTTTTAACTGAAGTTGGGATGGAGCACAGCAGACCAGGAAGTATATCCAGCATAGCAGGGACGGTGGCTGATGGAAAACATCTCGTCATGACATTGAAGAAGCGGACATTCCTGATTATTGGGTCAACTACCAGCAAAGTGGTAGGTGAAAACAGTGGGTGAGGTGTAGATGATTCTGGGTTTGGATTCTGGGTTTGTGTTCCCGTGGAGCCAGGGGACTGGAGGGTTGGAAGTGGAGGGGCTCACTTCCTGAGCTAGGGCAGTTGGTCCAGTGAAGTGTCGATGCACAGCATACTTTAGTATTTTGCGTTGGGCAGTAGAGGTTGAGGTCCTGGGGGGATTAGACTGTGTAGGCTGCTTCTTACGGACTACAGTCTCCTGCTCGATGGCATCAGGTGGTTGAGTGGAAGGAAGGGGCTTGGAGAGATCAGTTGCTTGATCCTCAGGTGGTTGAGTGGAAGGAAGGAGCTTGAAGAGATCAGCTGCCTGATCCTCAGGTGGTTGAGTGGAAGGAAGGAGCTTGGAGAGATCAGCTGCCTGATCCTCAGTTGGTTGAGTGGAAGGAAGGAGCTTGGAGAGATCAGCTGCCTGATCCTCAGCAAGAGAGAAGCGGTTTGATAGACTGAGGTCAGGTGGTGCGATGGGACCAGCAACAGGGGCTCTCCTACGGCCACGTACCACAACCTCAGACCAAGATGAAGATGGGTCTGTGGTAGAGCTGGAAGTTGGTAGTCGTCATACAGCAGGGTCCCAAGCAATGTCTTGGAGCAGAGGGTTCTTCATTGGTGTCCCTTTTTAAAATTTACTGACAATGTCAGTGGTCAGTGAAGGGATACGTTTTCTAAATCTATCCAGCAGTATTTTTTTCCTTTGTAGTTTAGCAGAGAGTCGCTGTATATCCTCTTTAAGGTTCTGGATCTTTTTATTTGCTTTAAAAAGCATAAACGGATCATTGTGGGGCAGAAGGGGTGAGAGGACAGACATTCAAAATAGCTTCAAGGTTGCAGAAAGCTTACTGTAGCTGAGCTGCCTCTGTCGGATCCGAAAGATTTGTAGTCCAACTACAAGTCCAAGTGATCAAAAACCCCAAAAACATAGGAATCATAAAGGGCCAACAAAATCCACAGAATCCAGCAATCAGTGACAGAAAGAAACAGGTTTTTAGAGCATAAAGAGTAGGGAGCTGAAATAGACACGTCTGCAGGCTTCTCTCTCAAAACATCAAATGACTATTTGTCAAACCTTTATTCTAGAATGGGCAAAGTGTCTACTTTTGTGGAAGTCAAAATATGGTCACCCTAATCATGACACATAAATTACAACAAAGTATCACTTTTGCAGCCAGTGGACGGTGACCAGTTGCTAAGCAGCAGAAAGCAGTTCAATAAGCTGTTGATTGGCTGTTTTTTTGGAAAGCAGTATTTCCTGGACATGCTTTGATTGGATGAAAGACAGCTTGGAGACTCTACATGGGGGAAAGTAGCCTCTAAACACACACACACACACACACACACACACACGTGTATGCGTGCATGTGTGTTATACAAAAAATCCCAAGGTTGACTTGTAAAATTTTTTTTATGTATTTAAAAAAAAATTAAATAATTTTTCATTTAATCAATCATTAGGTGACTCATTAGATTCATTAATATGAAAACTAGCTATTAGAGGTTGCAAGGTTTAATTAACAGAATAAGAGGTGAAAATATTTGTAAAAAAAAAAAAAACTTCAGTTAATTATACTTCTGCTGACATATTTCTCAGTACCAATGTCTGCATAATTAGTTCAAACCCTGCAAAAGCAAAATAAAGTTCTACATCTCCCACTTCAGCTCAACACCACGCACTTCCCAGCAGCCATAAACATTAAACCATCTTGGAGGCACTGTGAAATGAACACCTCTACCATAGTGTCACCTTTCATTATGTTTCCACCTAATCTGTCATGATGAGTTTACACCCAGGATGGGGCAGGGTGTGTATCGGGGGGATCAAAGGGTTGCAGTCCCAGACACATGACCCGGCTCTCAGGTCCTGTTGAAATGTCAGGAGGTGAAGTGGGGACACGTTGACCTTGGTGTGAGCCGGTAAGCACATGCTACCAACACATTGTCTGTGACTGCTTCAAAATGAGCCTAACTACTGTTTCTGCAGGCGGGGTGAGGCTGAAGCAAAGGAAATATCTTGAAAGTTCACTGGGTGCACTGTGGTGAGGACAGAGTGAGTTCAGCATAGAGGAGTTTTTTTTCTCTTTTTCTTTCTTCTGCAATGAATGAGGGTTACTAAATCTTTTACTGTACAGAAGCTCTAAAAATATTCATAATAGGATTATAATTATATCAAACTGATTATAGGACTAAAAATATATGTTTTTTTTTGTAAACACACAACACTCCGGAACTCCAGGAACAGCATGATTAATGGCCTGTGTATCCTGAATGGGCAATCATTAACCAACAGAGCAATGTATAGTCATAGCAGAAACATTTCGTCATCATCATCATTTTTATTTATAAAGCACTTTCCAAGAGCCAGAAGGCGAACCAAAGTGCTGTACACACACAAAAGAATTTAAAACATCATTGACCCAAACAAGGGCAAATTAAGACAAATAAAACCAGGAGTTAAACCCCAAGATGATGGTAAAAAAGAGATTAACAATGAATAAGAACTGGCTAAATTATCTAAAAATATAGCTAACTCACATGTTGAGGGAATGCCACAGTATAGAAGTGAGTCTTCATCTGACTGTTAAAAACTGGCAGTGAGGGTGCTTGTCTAACCATGAGTGGAAAGTCATTCCACAGCTTAGGAGCCAAAACTGAGAAGTCCCTGCCTCCTCTGGTCGAGCACTTCACTCGTGGAACGACCAGCAGGTCTTGCTGTGATGACCTAAGTGCACGTGATGGGACATATTGAGTGAGAAGATCACACAAATAGCGAGGAGCACAGCCCTGCAGAGACTTGTTAACAAAGACAAGTATCTTAAAGCTGACCCTGAATGAAACGGGAAGCCAATGCAGATGGGCCAAAACAGGCGTAATATGCTCCCGCTTTCTGGTGCCTGTCAGGAATCTAGCAGCAGTGTTTTGCACAAGCTGGAGCCGCGGAAGTGCAGCCTTGCTAACTCCTGAGTAAAGGGAGTTGCAGTCTCCAAGTGAGCCCGCGACACCAGATGCTTGATCTTGGATAGACGACGAAGAAAAAAACAAGAGTGCACAACTCCATTAATGTCAGTCTGTAGCTTTAGTGATGCATCCAACTTCACACCCATATCAGTGACTACCTCCTTCTTAAAGGAGGCCAGTGAAGAGAGGTCAACTTCTTGCTTAGAAGCATGAGTAGCGCTAGGATTAAAAATAATGACCTCCGTTTTTGCCCTCATTAAAGTTTAAAAAGCTGGAAGCCATCCATGCTCGAACCTCCTCTAGGTCTAGGCAATCAATGAGGGGCTTGATTGAGCCTGCAGAACTCTGTCTCAAGGGAAAATAGAGTTGACAGTCATCAGCATATAGGTGAAAATTGACCTTGTGCTTTCGAAAAATTGAACCAAGGGGCAGCAGATAAAGGGAAAACAACAAAGGACCGAGAACAGACCCCTGAGGTACCCCCCAGGAGAGGCTGGCACAGGAGGAAGAGAAATCACCAAGCTTCACGCAGAAGCTTCTCCCTGAGAGATAGGACCTAACCCACTCCAAGGCCCGTCCAGTGATCCCCACCCACTGTTCAAGCCGAGAAAGCAAAATATTGTGGTCCACAGTGTCGAAAGCTGCTGAGAGATCTAATAATAGCAGAATCACAGCATCCCTTGAGTCATTGGCTAAGAACACATCATTTAAAAAAGCAGACTCAGTGCTGTGCCCAACTCTAAAACCAGAGTGGAACTCCTCCAAACACCCGTGTTCCTCCAAAAACAACATTAGCTGCTGGTACACGCACTTTAGAGAGGAAGGGTAGCTGGGACACAGGCCTAAAATTAGCCAAGTCAGACGAATTAAGGCCTGTTTTTTTTAACATGGGTAGCACCACTGCATGCTTGAAAGAAGACGGGACAACTCTCGACTCCAGGCTATTGATAATAGCCAAACTAGAGGGACCCAGTGTGGAAAAAGCCTCCTTACATAGCCTAGCAGGCAAAACATCCACAGGAGAGCCCAAGGGCCTCATTCCAGAGACCATGTTCTCAAGCTCAGAAGCCATTTTTATAAAACAATGCTGCCTATTTGCCGCAACGCTGATGCGGCATCTGGGAGCCTAAGGTCGTTTATAAGAGCTCAGAAACGTGGCGGTAATGTTGTGCAATCTTGTCCGTTTTATAAGAGATTACGCGATGGCAGCATAAAAGGGGTATGGGGGCGGTCTCTGCACTGTCGCGGACTTCAGTGTATCTTGGACATAACTTGCTTTTTATTGTGATCGAAGCCGCACTCCTACATTTTTTTCCTCTAATCAGCTACAGGTGTGTGTCCTCCACCATCCCTGTGAAGATGATCTGAGCTGCAGATCTAACGGAGAGAAGCTCCCGGAGCTCCGCATCGCTCCAGTTTTTCATCTCAGCTGGTTCTGTTTACAAAACAAAACTTATGTCCTTGTTTACTTTCATTTTCAATATAGTTTTCAGCCGGAGCTCAGCATTAATTCATCACGTGATCACGACACAACCCTCGTTTAGGGACACCAGGATCAGACAAAGACAAGACAGAGTCAAGGGTTTTGAACAGGATACGAGGGTTCCGAGGGTTAGATGTAATAATGTCAGTGAGGAACCTAGACTTTGCTAATTTCACTCCTTTCTGGTAATCAGTAGGGGTGGGTGCATTTCATCGATGTGGCGATGCATCGCAAAGCTTCACGTGAGGATTCAGAATCGATTGATGAACGTCGATGCTTAAAAAAATAAATAACGTGAAGCTTTGTTGCAAAGCCGCCGGTACTAAAAAAACTACACGTAACCGGAGCCTTAACAAATGTAAGTTATTTGTTTTTGTGTAAGGAAGATGCTTTTTACTGGCGCACAATGTGGTAATCTAGGTGCTGTGGAGGAAAATAGAGGAACCAGCAGAAACGGTCCAAAGTTGTGGATCAAACGCGCAGCTACGGGCAGATTGGCTAATGCTAACTAAGCTAGCGGACAGCAGACTCACGCCATGGGTTCCAAAGAACACGATGATCTTGGAACTAAGAATGACTAAAGTCCCACCATCCTGTTTATTCGTAGCTGTCTGCAGCGCAATGGAGCAGAGCCACAGCAGCTACCGGGACTCATACTGTTGTTGTTGCTTTGAGATTGCGCAACACACCGCTCCTGGACTATGGCAAGCCGTATGTAATTCACAAACACTTCTATCTGTGAACGTAATTTAAACTGGATTATTACCAACCCGTACGTTATAGACATGCCACCATTACATTGTTACCAGTAGAAATGAAATGTTATTCAATATCTCAAAAGCTGTAAGACAGTTGGTGACAGCATGTTGTTTTGAATGTTATTGAACTGTTTTCTAATAATGTTCTGTTGTTAAATAAAGTAAAGGAAGGAGAGAAAAAATGTTTCCCTAGCAGGTTTTAAATGTTTAAAGCTTTCCCTGATCGAAGTTAAGTTGGTCAAAGTGCAAATATTTACACAAGTCATACAGTCATAAAATAAGATTTTGTCTTTGAAAAATAGTTAAATGTAAAAAAAAAAAAGTATTTAGTTACTGAGAGTAGTTTTAGAGGAACTGAGTTAATTGATAGGTTAATTATTTACAAATGTAGACAAAGAAGACAATCAACCTCGTATGAAAAAAAGCATTAAAAATGTCAATAATCGAAGAATCGTGGCACCAGTAATCGAATCGAACCAACAACCATTATAATCGAAGCATCGAAGCTCCCATAATCGAAATCGAATCGAATCGTGAAGTACCCTTTTTGGAACACCCCTAGTAATCAGACCAACATTGTTTTAAGGTTTCCAAGGACACCTATAGCATGTCCTTTCTCCATTTTCACTGTGCCTGCCTGCACTTATGCCTGAGGGCTCTTGTCCCAGGGTTCAACCAAGGCTCATAGTAGGCCCACCAACCTGCTGGAGTCCAGTACATTTAAAAAGTCCTTAACCAGTAGTTTTGCAGGACAACAAACATGAATGTTAAAATCCCCCACTAGTAAAACATGATCATAGCGTGGCATAAACTCCCTGAAGAACTCATCAAATTCATGTACAAAAGAATTATTGTACTTAGGAGGGCGATAAATTAATGCCACCAAGAGCGCAGGAGATGGTCCAAGTTCCCACAAGCAGAGCTCAAAACTTGTGGGCTGTATCCCAGGGTAGAGACGTGAGCAGTTAAAACAAGATTTAAAAATAGTCAAGAGCCCCCCACCCCTCCCAGAGGCCCTAGGGACATTAAAAAAAGAACAGTTATCCGGCAGAATCTCCACAAGGGCACTGGGATCTCCAGCTGGGACCAAACTCTCAGTGATGCACAGAAATCCCAAATTGTTAGAGGTGAGGAATCCCTTCAGAATGAAAGTTTTGTTAATGACAGATCTGGCATTCACCAGTCCAAACCTGATGGGTGTGGAGGCCACTGATCCATCCCGGTGGAAATTCGAAGAAGCTGCTCCAGATGGGTGACACGGAACCTTGCGCACATTCGCCCCAACCGCTCCTCTCCTAGAGAACCTCGGCTGCCACAGGGAGCGCAGCGGGGGATCCCCCCGGCCAAAGCCGAACACTGGATCCAGCAGACGCCACGGCGACACAAGGCCGCAGTAGGAACCCTACAGCAACGACAGTGCCTTCTTGGAATAAATCCCCCGAGATCGCAGCCAAGCTCAGATTTTTACCAGCCGTCCGCCTTGTCTCCCCCGGCGTCTCCAGTATCCCCTCCCGCAGGGCGCGCCCAGCACTTGATGCACAAAGACAGGTAATCCGGACAACGGTGGAGGACAAAATTCCTGGTCTTGATTGTGAGCTGATGTTGCCAGATTATCAGCCAACCGAGTCTCCAACAGAGCTTCAAGATCGTAGGACAGCCGTGAGAAAACATATCCAAAGTTGTAACAGAAAATCAACAAGAACACAAACAAATAAGGGAGCGACTGACTTGCCATGTACACTGGCGCCATCTTCCCAATGTTGGTCAATGTCTCTCTCCTCTTTCACTGTTGATGCCATCTCTCATGAGCAACTCAACCCAACACCATTTTGTTTTTTTTTAACAGTTACCAAACTTAAATTTCCTGAAGACAAGTGCAAAGAGAGGCTTAGATTATTCAGACAGTGTGTGGGAGGAAACAGGAAGGATTGTGCATTTATTGCTGAAACACAAAACAAACAAGTCCTTGGGCTTGTTAGAGTTTATTCAGGAAATTGTTGTAATTTTATATTCAGAATAGTTTTCTCCAACTAAGAAGCTAAAATGAAAGTCAGAGTTTTTGTTGCTTTTTGGTAAGTAACTAGAACAGGGTATATTCCATAAAATTGCTGATAATTCTTACCATGGACACTCTCTGGGCCACTTCCCGGCCAACAGAAAGCCCTTGGACGAACGTGCGTGCAGCGATGAACGCACGGGTAACTTGAGCCTTAAGCTTCCTGGGCACGTCTCCAAAGGGCTTGAGCTGGTCGGTGTACTTATTGATGCACTCCAGATAGTCCTCAGTGATGACATACTGAGAGTTGAGCAGCGTGAACATACGCTCCAGCAGTCGTGACCAGAAGTCATTGAGCATTTCCTCCAGATTGACGTTCCCTCCTGTGTAATAGCGCTTCAGCTCAGAGAAGAGGTTCTCAAAGACTTCAGCATTCTGCATGTAAGGCTTCCCGTAAGTCCTCACAAACATCTCGTTCAGAGACCTCTCCGTGTTCTCCAGCAGGTCCAGAAAGAACTCTGGGTTGAAGAAAAGAAAATGAATTAAGATAAAGATGCACTTTTTTATAGATTAAATGCAATAAAAGGAAGAGCTTTAGTTGTTGATATTGTTTATTTGTTAATTTACTTCCCTTATACAGACGTGGACAAAATTGTTGGTACCCTTTATTCACTGAAAGAAAAACCCACAATGGTCACAGAAATAACTTGAATGTGACAAAAGTAATAATAAATAAAAGTTCTATGAAATGTAACCAATGAAAGTTAGACATTGCTTTTCAACCATGCTTCAATGGAATTATTTTAAAAAATAAACTCATGGAACAGACCTGGACTAAAATGATGGAATCCCTAACTTAATATTTTGTTGCACAACCTTTTGAGGCAATCACTGCCTCAAACAATTCCTGTAACCGTCAATGAGACTGCTGCATCTCTCAGCAGGTATTTTGGCCCAATCCTCATGAGCAAACTACTTCAGTTGTCTCAGGTTTGAAGGGTGACTTTTCCAGACGACATGTTTCAGCTCCTTCCAAAGATGCTCAATAGGATTGAGGTCAGGGCTCATAGAAGGCCACTTTAGAATAGTCCAATGTTTTCCTCTTAGCCATTCTTGGGTGTCTCTAGCTGTGTGTTTTGGCTCACTGTCCTGTTGCAAGACCCATGACCTGTGACTGAGACCAAGCTTTCTGACACTGGCCAGCACATTTCTCTAGAATCCCTTGATAGTCTTGAGATTTCATTGTACCCTGCACAGATTCAAGACACCCTGTGCCAGAGGCAGCAAAGCAGCCCCAGAACATACCAGAGCCTCCTCCATGTTTCACAGTAGGGACAGTGTTCTTTTCTTGATATGCTTCATTTTTCCGTCTGTGAACATAGAGTTGATGTGCCTTGGCACAAAGTTCCATTTTTGTCTCATCTGTCCATAGGACAAACTCCCAGAAGCTTTGTGGCTTGTCAACATGTAGTTTGGCATATTCCAGTCTGGCCTTTTATGATTTATTTTCAACAATGATGTCCTCCATGGTCGTCTCCCATGTAGTCCACTTTGGCTCAAACAATGACGGATGGTGCAATCTGACACTGATGTTCCTTGAGCTTGACGTTCACCTTGGATCTCTTTAGAAGTTTTGTTGTTGTTTGTCGGCTACAGTCCCATGGATCTTAAATGTCTGAATAATATGTGCAGCTGTAGTCACAGGAACACCTAGCTGCTTGGAGATGGTTTTATAGTCTTTACCTTTAACATGCTTGTCTATAATTTTCTTTCTAATCTCCTGAGTCTACTCTTTCCTTCCTCTGGTCCATGTTGAGTGTGGTACACACCATGTCACCAAACAACACAGTGACTACCTGGAGCCCTATATATAGGCCCACTGACTGATTATAAGATTGTTGACACCTGTGATGCTAATTAGTGGACACACCTTGAATTATCATGTCCCTTTGGTCACATTATTTTCAGTCTTTTCTAGGGGTACTATAATTTTTGTCCAGGCCTGTTCCATGAGTCTATTTTTTTTATTCCGTTGAAGCATGGTTGAAAGGCAATGTCTGACTTTCACCGGTGAAATTTTAAAGAATTTTTATTTAATATTTTTGTCAGAAGTTATTTCTGTGACCACTGTAGGTTTTTCTTCCATTGACCAAAGGGTACCAACAATTTTGTCCATGTCTGTATCATGACAATGGAAGCATTGCTTTATATATGGAAGGCAATATGGTCTGTGTTTGCAGTGTTTTGCCAATATCTCACCTGTTGACCCCAAATACCTCCCAGCACCTTGGTATACAAGAAATATATTGCAGAGTAAAGTCCTTTAAGCATGTGAGTAATTTTTCCAGATTCTGGAGTCCTGCGCATGTATTGCGGCTTTCTAAGTCAGAGGAATCCAAAGTCATACTAGAGTCAGTCATTCACACACAGTGGTAGATAAGCTACATTGTAGCAACAGCTGCCCTGGGGCACACTGACAGAGGTGAGGCTGCCGTACACAGGCGCCAACGGTCCTCCTGATTACCACCAGCTGGAAAGGAGTGTGAAGTGTCTTTCCCAGGGACACAAGGACTGGCACAGAGTCTGGGCTTGAACTGACAACCCATCAGTTACAGGGAAAACTTCTATTCCCTGAGCCACTGTCGCCCAAGTGTCTTTTTCATTTTGGTTATCTAGAGTAAAGGACTGTCACTAGAGGATAAAAAACTGATCTGTAAAATATAGAAACTACAATACACATACCCGGTTGAGGGTACAAAACTAGTACATTTGATTGTACCACCCCTTTGACAAACCTTTGTACTCCTAAAGGTTTTTTTTTTTTTTTTTTTTAGTGTGGTGCGAACATCTTTCTTACTTCCATGGTTGGTTGAATGGACTAGCAGTACATCACACCCATACCCTTTACCGCTTCATGGATCAACCATTTCAGCTCTTACAACCTCCTTTAGTAGCTTAAAGATTCAAACAGCAGAGTTTTTTCCACCCTACCACACCACCTCCATCCTAACAAAGACTACACCAAGATGGGAAGAATTACACGTGAATGTGTGAAATGGACTATAGATACCAATCCACACCTGTGATCAGCTCCTTTATTGGCTCAGAGGAGTATCAGCAGCGGATCAACTTCAGCCAACCCATTACGCCTCTGTACTTTCACACATGACACCGGTGCACAACAAAGACAAATCAGACCTGACTTGAGAGTTGATGTGTGAAAAAGGCTGGAGAGAAAGGTTTGCGATCAGTGTTTAAGTGGGTGGTAAGCGTCATGGCTTCACTGGTTCCTTTGTTTTGCTGAAGACCGAAGTTAATGTCTGAGATTATCTCTCACCTTAATTTAGATTTTGTCTCTAACTCCTAATAGAAAAAAGTATGTCTAAAATAAAACGATGCACACCTATCCTCTTGTGCTTTCCAGCAAGAAGTTATATCTATATCAATTACATGAAGAGAAAGCACAGTAAAGAAATCCACACTGCCTTTTTCAAAGCGAACATGTTCTCAGAGCAGTTCACGGGAACGAGGGTCACAAGTCGACCCCACATGAGCAATGTGCATTATCATAATATCCCAGACAAAAGAGTAATGGATTTAAAGTGGTCATTAGTTCTACACAATTCAGGCGAAGTTACAGATTATAGCTGCAGTAGGGAAGAAAAAAAAAAGACTTGATTCTCAATGATATCACAGAAAGTCAAACCTGATGGGAGGTGCGCATATTGGAAGAAAGTAAGAAAAATATTCCTCATTTTCAAAGCTGCACAACGCTTAAAACATAATTCTAAAATAGATGCTAACATGATTGTGACACATGTATTTTTAGCTGCAGCCAGCGGGTAACATAACTCACTTTATATTTAAGTGGAAGGTAAAGATTTCAAACCGGTATATATCCGGTCGGCAGAAAACTGCATTTAATTTATCACCATGCGTTGTGTTTGAAAAGCACTTCCTTTCTTATCACAATTAATTAGTGTCAATTTACACATCTTATCAGTGTTATAACTGCTACAGTTCCCCCGAGGGAAGCTGATAAAATTAGATTACCTTCACTTACACGTTTTTGTCTATCATCAGACAATTCAACTTTTTCTTTTTTGCACGCAGTACAATGTAGGCCAAATTTGTTTTTTCTGTCCTTTCAAAACTGTATAAAAAATCCTTACTGTGAGCAGATATTATGCTGGATTCTGAGTAAGAGTTTTGCCCAAGTGACTTGTTTTTCTAAATGAGAGCAGTCAGCAGTGCTGGATGATGAGCGTAATGATTAACGGCAGCTTCAGCGATGGTTTAAGTTAAAACGATACGTGTTCAATTTGTTTTTAAGTCTCAGAATTAATTTTGTAATTTTGAGATGATACATTAGTAAACAAACAATGTGTAACATTTTCTTTAAACTGTGATTTGGAGCTCTGTTTTGGAGTGATTAGGGTGAGTAATTAAATTAAGTAATAAGTAACAGAGACATCATAACTAAATTATGAGCAGATACACGAGAAATCGTGTCCTAACTTAAATGAAAAAAAAATCCTGAGCTTTCATAAATCCTTAAAACATGAGTAATTAAGATGTTTGATTAAACAAACCCTTCCGAGAGCTACAAACAGAAAATAGTGAGAAAATCAAACTGCGACAACTCCAACAGACAAATTTCAGTTTGGCTCAGACTCCTCACTGTGTACACAAGGCTGAGCCGAGGTTACTCAGAGCTTCTTTTTTGTGATGGAAAGAGGAAAAAAAGAGTAAAGGAGAAGCTTTTTCTGTTTATTTTTCTTCCGCAGAAATCTATTGATGGATGTATTCTGTGCTTTCAAAGATTTCTGCAGCCTGTTTCAATGATCTTGAAATGTAGCACTCCCCATTTTGAATTTTTGAGTTAGATGATGGAAAAGGCAATTTTTATTAATTTAATTTATGAAGAAAGTATTTCTGGAAAAGAGAGAGTGTGAACCTGATTAACACAATCAACCAGGAAGCCGTCGATATGATGACTTCTACTTCTAGGACTCTCGTGAGAAGTGGCCTGCAGAATTAACTAGAAAGTCTCTTGCACTGTGACTGGCAGACTAAGACGGATAATGGCGTTCAGTCTGCAAATTAATGATGTAAAATGAAAATAAAAGAATATAAATGTATGTACTGTATATGGGTTATCACAATAATTTATTACATAATAAATGTAGGAGAAATATGAAAAAAATACAGGTTGATTTGTGATTTAAGAAATCCTTATACAAGGACAAAAGTCACTCATTATATTGGTATTATCTGAATTTGACAAATACAATTTTAAGTGAAAGAATTCTAATCATTTAAACTAGAACATTTCTAAAATATATTTTGAAGTTCCATTGTTTTTTTCTTGTTTGATACACAGTGTAGCAATGTTTTTTTTACCTTGAATTGCTGACAGTTTCTGCATCCCACAGTCGCCATCTTCAGAGCCTCGCTCTGCTGTTTATTCGCGGGCAGGAGGGGACGATGTCGCCTCTCTACTGCCCGCACCTTCCCAGCCAATCACCACGTCTCATGAATGATCCAGCGTGTAAACTCCTTCATCCCTATTCATGGTCCTGGGTCCACGTCTCCTTATCTCGATTGGTTCTTTTATCCATCTTCTGTACTTTCTTGTACGTTGTTATGATCTGTGTGCTGTTCCAGTCCATTATACGATTTTCTCCTGCGCAGTAATTAGCTTCGGCTGATTTCTTTATTGTGTTTTCTGCTTCTTCTTTGGCTGCTCTCGTGTGTCTTCAGCTTGTTTCTTTTTCACATTCTTTTTGGTGTTCCATTTTTCAGGTGTTGAGTTGCCGTCCTGTTTCTCCTATGTATGTTTTCTTGCAGAGATGCATGGGATTTTATATATGACTCCACATTTACGTTTTTGTGCTATTGTGTCTTTTGGGTGTACTAGTCTTTTTTTATTTATCATGGGTTTGTTGGAGTGTTTATGTTATGTTGTGTCATTGCTTTTCTTATTTTTCTGTTATTTCTTGTATGGTAGGGTTATCACTGGTTTTCGTTCTGTTTTTTCCTATTTTCTGGTTCTTTGTTTTGGTTCGTCTTTGTTTACTGTTGTTGTCTGTAGTTTTCCTTGATTTATTGCCCATGTTGGGTATCCACAATTTTTTAATGCCTGTTGTATATGTTTGTCTTCTGTGTGTGTTGGTTTCCTGTATGCCGTACCGTGGGAAGTAGGGGTGCTGGGCAAGTACAGTTGGGTGCAGCTTGTAGGACAGGGCGGAGAGTGGGCACAGGGCACGACCACACCATATATGGAAATGACGCCATTTTTTTCCGGAACTGAAGGGGACGCTATTTCCAGTATCCGTTTATTTTGTTTTGTATCTAAACTTTAATGATAACGGCCATGAAACACAACTAATCTTTTGTAATTTATGGATTTTACTTCTTATCCACGTTGTTTTTCAACACAGGACGAAACTTATTTAAGAAAAAATGTGTGTTTACAACCATCGTAGACTTTGTTCAACTTTTATCTACCGAGCATTCGGAAAAACAGATAACCCCCTGACCCCTTTTGATTCGCTCTAATTTCAAAACTTCAATACTTAAACACATCAAACTTAGACTAAACTATTCTACATTGAAATCAATATCCTAAAAAAACAGTTTGTGATTCATGAGACCTTTATTTGATTTGTGAAAGCCCAATAAAGGCTAGTTTCAGCACCTTTTTTGCATTTGAATCACATTAGAACTGGTCCAGCTCAGAAACCATATGAAGCCCTAGTATATTTGTACTGTACATATTTTTTTTACACATTTGAAAATACACAACATTGTAGCCAGGACTAATTTCCATCTTCAGTCCCTCAGGATGGTTGATACAATGGTTCTAAAAAAAAATACCATCATTAAAATTATATATAATTATATATATGTGTGTGTGTGTGTGTGTGTGTGTGTGTGTGTGTGTGTGTGTGGGCCACAGCTGATTTGAGTTTGGCCTGTTGCATTATTTTTGTCTGAGTTCAATGGATTAAGAAAGCAAAAAAACAAAAAAAAACAGAAGTGTTGCCTTATATTTTTGTTAAAAATAATAAGATATATTTAAAATGTGCTAAATAGGCAGAGTCCTAGTTCTTTATCACACTCTTCCCTTTGTCCTTGTTTTAGTACCATGTGTTGATTTTGTGATTCCTTATGGTGAAACCATATAAGGTGTTATTGTGTGGGAGGCAGTAGCGGTTTTAGGCACGGGCAGACCGGGCGGCTGCCCGGGGCGGCATTTTTTAGGGGGCGCACAATCGCTGAGTAAAAAAAAAAAAGAAGACAAAAACCTGCGCGCCGCAACATGGTTTTCTATTACCTGTCATATCTGTGTCTGGATTGGAACCAGCACGTTGGCGCCCCCTGCAGCTGCAGGCGCTCCTGCTGACTGAGAGGGTTCAGGCGAGCGCCGTGTGTGTGAAGAAGAGAATAGGGAGGGGCGCGGGGGATTTCACCTCTGGGTCTCTCCCAAATGAAACGGACGGGGGTGGGGGGGGTCTGAATCAACTGTATAAGGTGGCTAAAGTCAATCACACCTTGATGTTCTTCCATATAAGGCACATTTAATTCATAATATTATAAATACAGGCTTATAATTCCTTCACGTTGTTCTGAATTGTGTGAAATGGCCAAAAAAAAAGAGATTTTGTGGTCACCCACCAAGGTCAATTGGTTTAGTCTTGACTCCTGGTTGGTGATTGGAAACCTGTTTATTGAGTCCAGTGCCAAACGAGATGGACAGAAAAGGCCTAAACCATCAGGTGCCCAATTCAGGACTAACGGGCTAAAGATAAAGGTAGGTAGTACGTTCTCATGCTAGGATGCACGTTTTCCATTTGTTTAAAACCGGTTAACTGGGGATTTTAACGGTTAAATTCGGTCAACTAATTGCTAACAGAGCTAATAGGGCTGAAAGTTTGAAACGAATGGTTGGAATAAATTCCTTCAATCCTTTTTTAATGATTCAAGCGCGCCGCGAGGACTCGTTATGCGCACTGCAGCCTGCCTCCTGAACAACAACAAAAACACGTTGGTCATTATTCATGTTCACATAGCCTAATAATGAATAAACTCTACAAGCAGAAAAAAGTCCCCAGTCCTCACTAACTATCCTATTATTAGCATCTCCAGCACTACTGAACATATTAATGAAATACATTACTGATCTACTGGTCATAGTGTAACTGTGGATATATTAGATGTGTTATATTGACTAGGATGATGAGTGATATTAATACCACCTAAAATGTTACTGAAATATAGGTGAATGTCTCGCCCGGGGAGTAATTACATGTAGAACCGCCACTGGTGGGAGGTAATGCCTAATTAGCCTTTCGCCGAGCCCCGCCCCCTTAGTTACTGTTGCCAACTCCGACAATAAGTGGATCAAGTACTGCAGCTCCGCAGATTTCCGCGATGGAAAGAAGTAGACAGATGCGTGTCAGCGACATTTTTTGGAGCAATTCCTCCTCAATATCATCCAGATCGAGGCAAAAAGGGTTACAGTATGCAGTGGAGGGACATATTAGTGTCGGCTCCGCTGAGTGAAGCGTAGCAGGGAACAAGGAGTTGGAGGTTTGGGAGAAGGTCCGGTGTCCGGGGATGCTTGGATCCGAGGAGCAGTGGCGGTGATGCGGTACCCCTGTGAGCTGTCAGATGTCTGTCAGATGTCACCTGTCAGATGATCTGAGCTGCAGGCAGCTCTAAAAGCTCCCGGTGCTCTGAATCGCTCATCTCATCTGGTTCTGTTAACAAAAAGAAACTTAAGCCCGTGTTTACTTTCATTATCAATATAGTTGCCGGCCGGAGCGCGGCATTAATTCATCACGTGATCATGACACCACCCGCTGTTGCGCCAATAGACTTAATGTGCGTTTATAAGACACACGGTTGAGGTAATATTACGCTGATTTGCCGGCACGGTGTGTCTTATCTAAAAGGGTCTTGGATAGTCTGGGAGGCGGACCTCCGCCCAGCCGCGGGTGGGGGGGAGCACTCACGCTTGGCTGTTGCTGGTTGAGCTCGATGAGGAGGTTCTGAAGGGAAATAAAGGGGACAGGACTACTATCGAGGCTAATGCTTAGTAGTAAATTAGGCTTAGCTTCATCATTTTGTTTGGAGTTGTCGGATAGTAACGGTTGCTATGATGTGTGATTGGACAATAGCCGGTCTGGGTGCGGGGCCAGCGAAAGGCTAATTGCACTTTTGAATATTTTTTTTTCTGAGGAGGATACTGGAGTGTATTTATCATGTTTGTTTTGTACAGTTAAAATAAACATATTTTCTTAAAAAAGTATATTTGTCCACTCCATAGTTGAAATAAGAAAAATTTGAATAAGAAAAAAAAATTGCGATTAATCGTGAGTTAACTATGGACACTCATGCGATTAATCGCGATTAAAAAATGTAATCGATTGACAGCCCTAATTTAAACACAAGTAAAACAAAGTTTATGATCTTCAACTGTAACTTACCGCAATCAACTTGCCACACTGGTATTGTTTCCCTGGATGGTACAGAACTACAACTTGTCAGTTCCTATAAGTGTCTGGGTATCTGGCTTGTCAGCACACTTTCATTTGACATTCACATTAATTCATTACTCTCTAAAGTCAAGTCAAGGATTGGGTTTCTATACCGCAAAAGGTCATCCTTTACTCATTCTGCAAAGCAAACCTTGGTCAAAATGACAATCCTTCCCATCTTAGATTACGGTGACATCATTTATAGGACTGCCTCCAAAAAACTTCTTCATAAACTCAATGTCATTTATCACTCAGCAATCCATTTAGTCACTGGTGCCCCTTTCACTACTCATCATTGTGATCTGTACTCACTCGTTAACTGGCCATCACTCCATTCCCGCAGGTTGTTACATTGGTATCAATTTATATACAAAACAATCATCGGTGGAACATATCTTCGCTCATTACTCATCACTTCCAACAACCAGCGCATTTTACGTTCCAGTAACCTAATCTCTATGGTTATTCCCAAAGCTCGCACATCCTTTGGCCGCTCCTCATTTCAGTTTGCTGCTCCCAATGACTGGAATGAACTGCAAAAATCACTAAAGCTCACTACCTACGTTCCATTATCTACCTTCAATAATTCATTGCATTCAATGGTTTCTGATCAATGTGCCTGCTTCTGAGTACTTAAAGGGGTCAGCACCTGAAATCTTCACTTCTCCACTTAAAAAAATGTCTATAATGGCTTCCTAATGATTTTTCACTGGCTGAGAAGCCGATATTTAACATTGACGCGTTTGTTTAATCTTGCCTTCTTCAACCAGCTCACACGCACCCCACCAGCACGCGCACTCCAACACGAGAACTTGAGTTCTGGCCCTTTATGTCGGCACAACGGCCTAATATAAACAAATATGAACCACAACCAGCACAACAAAGCTCATTTCATAACGTGAAACGCATAAATTATGTCTTACCGTTGACGACTCGTGTTATAATCCGTGTTACGGGAGACAAAACTCCGATCGGTTTGTGTATTCCATCTTCACAACAGCATAAGAGCCGATGCCTGGATGAGCTTGCTTCTCTCCCAACTCAACAACAAAGGAGGACGCCATTACACACGAGGCGAGGCCCGGGCTCGTAAATACACGGTTAGATCCCGTAGGTCACTGCCAGGTCGGGTTCAGTTATAACTTTTGTTGTTTTAGAGCAAGACGTTGAAGCCGCGTCCTGCTTCCTTCCACCAATGAACGCGCTCCTCAGTCCTGCGCGCGTCCGAGACAGCCGAAATATCGCGTGTGTTCTCGCGAGAAAATATGCCCTTCACAATAAAGGATTAAAAACTCACATTTTTAATTTATTTTTCCAATACAATTTAGTTTAATGGTCTAAAAGACCATAATAGGACGTAGATATCCACGGTATTATAGGTGCTGACCCCTTTAAAGATTGCTTAAAGTCTGTTTTGATGGCTTGTACATATGAGAACAGTCCTTTGTTTTTATGTCTAGTTGTTTTATCTTATCTTTATCTGCATTTTTTTTAATCTTATCTGTTTTTTATCTTATCTGTTTGTGTAAAGCTAACTATGTGTCTGTTGCTGCTGCCTCTTGGCCAGATTGTCGTTGTAAATGAGAATGAGTTCTCAATCGACTCATCTGGTTAAATAAAGGTTAAATAATAATAAATAAAATAAATGCGTTTGCACTATGACTGTAACCTGAAAGAAACAGCAGAGGGCAGCAGTGTGCCCTGGATGCATGGCGTCTTCCAATTCAAGAAGAGAAGAGGCTAGCTGCTACACCGTTGCTATACTTTGTTAGTTTGAATAACAAACAATGAAAACAAAAGACACATCAAATTTGTCAGGTCCTATTAATTTCCAACACTCGGCAGCCGCATATGATGAGATCCCCGCCCGCAACAGCTAGACACCAGCATCCAAGTGTTGTTCCTGACTCACCTCAAGTTGATGCATTAATCTTTTCTTCATAATAAAGCTTCCAATCCGGTCCCAAAGTATCAGTTCCAGTCTTTCTTCAAGAAAGTTCCTTCTATTAAAGTCTCCTCTCTTACTGCAGCCTCTCTGTCTCTCCCAACATGCTTCAGCGGTCGGCCGCTAGCCGGTGGCTACGTTAGCATTAGTTTACTTCAGAGCCGGTGGCTACGTTAGCATTAGTTTACTTCATCTCCACAGCGTGTCCCCGGCTCCAGCCAAACCTCATTGGCTATCCGATTGCTAAACAGCCAGTGATTGATGTTCGCTCCATCTCCACTGCGGCTCACACCATGTGCCACGATCAGCTGATGGCTAACCGGGCCGGCATAGGCTTGTTTACTCCGCTGCTCTGATCCACGTGACACCGGACGCCCCAGCTGATGCCACCCCTCCTCCGTGTGTGAATCGTGACAGCTATGCTTGCTTCCTTCAGGACTGGTAGGTTGATATAACAGCTAACAGCAGTGTTTCCCCTAGAATCCCCTAGAAATGTTTCCAGGGTGTTGACCGAATGGGGGGCGGATCGTGCCGCCTCGTTGTGGGGGGGTGGGGGTGCGGGGGATGCGCGCGCATCGCCTCGTTGCGCGTGGCATTTTGTAGGCACTGAACAGTCATTAAAAATGCTTTTTTAACTGGTCGAGTAGTTATATGCTTTGTGTGCCACTGTAGCTGCAATACTTACTCTAAATTGCATGGCGCTAAAGAGTCGCATTTTTTACCATGATTTCTATGAATATCCCACATAGGGCCTTTAAAGGTGCAATACATTTTTCCTTCCTCCAGATGGTGCCCTTTAAAGTAGACATATCATGCTTTTAAATTCTTCCTTTTTGCATCTAAATCATTCAGTTGTGGTCCATATACAGTGGAACTGCAGTTCTTAGGTCTGAATTCCTCATTATTGTTTCTGTCAGACACCTTCTCTACCTCTGTTCTGAGCAGAGTCTCAAAAATGGCCCGTTTTGGTACTGTCTCTTTAAATCTGAATGAAGCGTTGCAAACCCCGCCCCCTCCACTGAGGGACTGACCCCAGTCAGACATTTTTGTAGTTTGATAGAGAAATTACTATTTACAGCAGTAGAAACGTTATATTTGCATTGTTAAAACATGAGGGGAGAGTTTTCCAACATCCTGCCCTCCAACCCCCCCCCCCCACACACACACACACACACACACACACATACACAACGGCTCCAAATGAATGTAATGCAATGGTGTTATCACTGTATTTACATGAACCATCAATACCAGCACATTGGAAAATATCATTTAACACTTATGAATACCATATTTGCTACATATATATATATTTTTTTTTGGTATTTTATATTGGTGTCTTAATGGCTGAAAATGGATAAAAAGCACTTACATTTTGATTTAATTATAGGTTTGAGATTCCATAAAAAAGCCAAATGCTTTACTTTTTTGAAGATAAATAGAATAAAGTACATTTCTCCCCATGTTTTAATATGTAATCACCAAAGTCCTAATGCTTACATCTTTACAGGTTTTTATTTATTGCTTGCACTGCAACTTTATTAAATGTATTTAGGTGTAACTGTGATAACTGCTCTAATATGCCCACAGAGGTTGAAATCAATACTGTAGCGAAATCCTCAAGATTGGCCTGCTTTGCTAACAAATAGATAAATCTTACCTGCATTCTAAATAAATACCATGAGGTTAAAGCCAGAATGGAGGAAACATGAAGCCAAATGAAATTCATGCTGGATCATCTTGGATTTGAGGCTGTCCTGTGCTCAACTACAGAATAAATGTTTACAAGGCCCAGTTTGGACCAGTACAACAAAGAAGAATTGTACAATCAGTGAATGTTTTTATTATTTGTTTATATTAATTTACAAAGCAGTAATGTCACAGCAAACAAATAAAAAATATAATAAATAGAAAGAATGAACAAAAATATTTGAATAATAGGCTTTGGACACTTAATGTCTCCCCTTTTGGTTTTAGTTGTTACAGGCGTTGGGCACACAGGTGATTTGTGTCCTGGTGATGGTGGTATGTAGGTCTCAGAGTTCCTGTCATCCTGTGTTGTCCTCAGAATACGGCAGGAGTTTCCTGATGATGAGGGCCTCAAACCGGTCCTGGATTAAAGCGGGAGACGTAGGCAGAGACCTCCGTTGTCTGAATACTGAGGCGAGAGGGTTGGTGGGGTGTTGATCTTCTCTACCTCATCTTGAAATGGAGATGGTTCAGGGAAAACTTTTCCAAAGACCAGTTCCACGATGTCATCGTCGTATGCTGAAATGATAAACAATAACTTTAATTACATATTTTGTTTACAAGCAGCTTTTGGAAAGTTGGTTCTGTTCTACTAATGTTTATAGTGACATTTTTGTTGTTTTGGTTCATTATTTACTTTGCTTATAAGTTCACTTTTCTGCAGTGATTTAACAATTTATAAAAAATGTTAATAAAATACTGCCACTACAATTATTCAAATGATTGGAATCAAAATAAGCATATTAAAGAACAGCACAGTTATTAAATGTTGCAGCTGTTTTTATAGACTTAGCTTGGGGACAGACATTCTGTACACATGCTGCTCAGATCAGGTGGTTGTTTACAGAAAATAATGTGATTCAATCATTTCAACAGAATGTTATCTTTCCAAACAGCGACTAAACCAATAAAACATAAAATAAATCACTCTGCTGCCATCAGATGGAGTGATTCAGGGGGTGTGATGTGGCTTCTAGGTCTGAGGTGTAGGGCTTACCTAAACATCAGACTTTATGAACAGTTGTGTCCCAACTGAGCACATCTGGGCTTTAGTCTGACATCCTGTCAGTGAAAGATGCTCCAGCCTCCTGGATGTGGACTCTAAAAAAGCAAAGGTGCATTTTACTTTTGTTATAATTATTTTACAGGTTATTTTAGCAGCTTTCTGTCAGTCACGCTCATACAGTGTTAGTTTAGCTGTGTCTGACTTGATCCGAGTTGGTTTTTATTTCTGCAGTGAGCCATGAAACCTCACCTCACTTCACCCAGAGATTGTTCTTTAAAACTTGTATTAAACCCACTGTGTTGACGCATTTTAAGGACCATATTTCGCGCTGTATTTTTTGCATGACATTTGCAGCATGCTAGGTTTACTTCACTCTCAAAAAGTAAGACAGAGTGTCTCTGCTGGGCTACAAAGTATGAGCAGATATCTGGTATGATAAAAGGCGTTCATGAGAATTTGCAGATCACGTTATATTCCACAAAGATCAGCCAAATCCACATTTATCTAGTTACTAAATAGCTCTAACTTAAACATGCCCGATGCTAATGCTAGCAAAACAGTAGCCCATAAATACAATTCTAAAGTAAAGTTTGCCGACATTTTAGAGTTATATGAAGCTTACCGCTTGCTGCTGTGTCCGTTACTGCCATATTCAGAAGAAATGACCCCTCAAAGTCCTTCTCCGGACCGTGATGGAGGACTTCATATGCTGTCTATCTGTTTGCTGCCCTGCACTGGGAAAGTACCCGTCTGCCGGCCGGCTCCGCCTGGTCACGGCCAGTCCACGTCTCCTTCTGTGTTTTTTTAGCAGTAGTCACCAGCCTGACATGTGAAAATACTGCCACAGCACTCGTCCTTAAAGGGAATAAAACTTTTAAATTTGTGTGGCTCAGAAAAACGAACATTTGGGACTCTCCACTCCTGACTTATTCCATCTCCACATTGGACTACAAAAATCTTAGCGAGAAGAAAAAATGGCAGATTTACTTTCTGTGTAGCCGGAGGTCCAAGACCATATTTGGAAGTTATCGTGACGACATAGTAAAAATATGAAATAGTCAAATTTAAAAACTGAACCGGTGGACAAATATGACCAAAACTTTATAATTAAATACAGAAATAGCACCTATAGTGAATAATATAATACTTTTTGCACACTTAGACACTTAAAATGTGAAAAATACTGTATTAAGGGATAAAAAAAGTGGGTTTTTCATGATATGTCTCCTTTAAGAAAAAAAAACTGCAGATTTTTGCTTTGACACATAGGATATAGATATACTTCATTTATGAGCAAAACACCCAGAAACCTACAAAGAACAAAAAGGTTTTCTCCTCCAAATGTAACTTTTTTGAATGAATTTGACATCTTTCATATTTTGGTTAAGAAGCTAATATTTACTACCCTAAAATTTGATACAGGATCTAAATGTAAATCATACCAACAGACAGCTCAAACTTAGCTGATTTCTGGAACAGGAAGCAAATTCCATTCAGTCTTTAAACAGTATAATGTGTTTGAATACTGTGTATTTGAATATGTGATGTGAAGGAAAGTTATTTAATCCATTTTTCACACAAATTTTTTTTAATTCAATTAAATAATTGACGGCTTTATATGCCTTGAGGAGTGTTTGTTTAGTCATTTTCTTGGAGATTAAGAAAATCAGTAATCCTTAAAAGGTTTTCCATTAAATACAAAGGTATTATTTTTTAGTCCCATTGAAAACTAATAATTGCAATTTTGACAGCTGGCTACACCTAACAAGTTTCCCCTCCATCACCCTTATAAGCCGCTGCTACCCATATAGTCTAATGGGTGAAGGAGGATCAGTGTCTTTCTATATAAAAACGGGACACCTGCTAGAAAAAAACAGTGGAAAGGTAAAGCGAGATTCGGTCTGGTAGTGAAAACCTTCCCTTCCAAAGAAAAGCACATTAAACAAGTGGTTGTAAAAACAGTAACAACGGGGTTAACTCACAGCTCAGGACCACCAAACAGCTTTAATAATGTGGAGTTTGTCTCAGTGTTGCCATTCAGGCTGTCAGTCTGCTGTGCAAGAAGTCATGTTTGTCTAATCCAGCAAGAATTTTCTCAACACTCAAAGAAATGAATGAGATTTTCACAACTCATCACCTCTGGAGGGAGGACAATAAAACACTTCAGTCAACCCATTCAAAGAAAAACACAAAACAACAATTTTTAGTCTCTTGGTTTTCCTTTTTACAGCACATTGCATCTTGGTGGCTGAACATCAAAAGTATTTCAAAAGGAAACTAAATAATAAAATTGTGTGAGCCTAAAATATTAAGACAACAAAGACCTACCATCAAATCTCTGATGTTTGGAGACAAAGGTGCTTCTAAATGCATGACTCGTTTTGTTAAGCAGATCCTCAAAATCCTGTTTGCTCTGTTGACCAAATGTGTCTTCCATTTCTTGGGTGCAACATGTGTTTCCCTGAGGACATATGCGCAGATGTTCTCCTGCAAGAAGGGAGAAAAACTTGTGTTCACATCAAAGCTGACAGATTTAACATGATAACATGCAACAGAAGCCCTTTTGAGTTAATGCTAAAGATTAAAGCTTATTGCCTGAATTACATTTGGTGATAAAATATAGCAGATAAAGCTGGTATTGGTGTATATGTCTGTTAATTCTCATTTAAATGATTTATTCATCAAAAGGTGGATAAGTACGAAGCAGACTTGAATTGAGTTTTTGTCATCAAACATTATAAATATTAACCTCTTTGAAACTATTATCACCATTATAGCTCACAAAGCCAAGTTCTCACGTTAGCAGAACTTCATGGTGCCTCGTTGTGCTAACGTGTTAGCTTAGCCTAGCTAGGTGAAGACAGCTCAACAGAACCATGAAAGGATGATTCTTTATTGAGGAAAAAACACTTTGTGTGTTCATGACAAACATTTTTATCTTAAACCAGCATATTTCTGTTGTTTTAGATTAAATATGAACAAGGCAGCAGCATTTCAGTGTTGCTCTGAGTGACATGTTACAGCCTAGTCTTATTTATTGCTATATTTGCGCATTAATATGTGGCACTAAACTACACAGTTTTTTTGAGGAAAAGAAGCTGAGCTTGGATCGGGTCATGAGTCAGTATAGTGACCAGTATTGGGGAGAATACTTTGTAAATGTATTTAGTTACAGAATACTGAATACCTGCCTTTAAAATGTATTTTGTAACATATTCCATTACTTTGCCTAATCCTGGTACTGTATTCTAAATACTTGGAATACTTCCCCTTAAAAACAGCGTCTATTAAATGCATTGGTAGCTACTCCTACAGGAAAACAGAGGGCGTATTAATGCTAAACCTTATGTACTGACTGGGAAAAAATAAATTAAACAATTTAATTATTTTTGTTACTTTATTTATCAAAGTGTCAATAGATTATATTTATTTTTCTGTAATAAAGTGAAAAAATGCTTGACCATAGCACAGCATTACTGTCTGTAATATTGGAACCAAAGCAGCCCCAGATGTCTGGTGCCAGTCCAATCACAGCGCTCTGTTTGGTGGGCAGGATGTTGCATCTTCTTTGGCGGTGTATGACCATAGACATGAATACGTAGATGCCCCATTGAGCGCTGGAAAGCGTAACAGCGTCCTCATCCTCCAAAATCAATGCAGAGTGAGCAACTATGCACGTTCTTGTGCAGCCTACGGTTGCAACAACCGGCGTACTATTGAAAACAGATCACGTGGGATTACTATTGACTTTTTAAGGCCCACCTGATGGGATTTTATATTTTAATTTATCTTGTTTAATTATGTTTATATTCTAATTATCATGCCATACCATGTGTCTGATTTTGTGAAAATGCTTGATAAAATGTGTTTTTAGCTGGGTAAGCACCTTCCTCAGTAGAAATGAATGCACTGGGGGCGAATGGAGACCCAACTAAGATGGCAGCCTGCCACTAATGCAGCTCCAATAGGCAGCACCAGTCCACGAGGCATATATATGTCTGTGTGTATGACAGACTGCCCTGTGGGCCGTGACTGACATGTTTAGCGGTCCAATCACAGCTCTATGGGGAGAAAAAAGTCTCAATAGATTTGTGTGTGTGTATCTAGATTTGTGTGTGTGTATCTAGATTTGTGTGTGCGTATCTAGATTTGTGTGTGAGTACCTAGATTTGTGTGTGCGTATCTAGATTTGTGTGTGCGTAACTAAAGATTTGTATGTGCGTAACTAAAGATTTGTGTGTGCGCATCTATATCTATGTGTGTGTGTGTGTGTGTGTAGATCTATGCATGTGTAACTCTTGATTTGTAACTTGTGTTTGCATTTTTGTGTGTAACTTCAGCTCCTACACATACAAATCATTAAATACAAACATACAAACACACAAATCAACTGGTACACACGGACAAAACTACATTACACACAGATCAGTTTACAAGTACAAAAACCCTTTCGAGACTCTTTTCACGCCTGACTGATTTGTGCGTAGATGGTGCATTCAATGCTGGGTGAAAGCTGGGAAATCTGAATTTTCTTTGGAGTTAGTCTAAACCTGTGTTGTAAAATGCCTCCATATTTTACACTTTAATCTTCTGTATCGGTGGGATCCGGGTGTACAAGGTGTCAAATGCTCCAGGACACAGATGGTATAAAGCAAGATGAAACGTAAATCACCATTGAATAAGATGCATGGGTAAAAGCACCAAGACCGGCTGAGAAAACCTGCATATAAATAAAATGTGAGTTACTTCACACAAGGCGATTCTGTGAAGGTCCACTAATGGATACGGAGAACATTTCAAGCCCAGCTCAAGTGAACTGGAAGAAGGTAACCAGTGTGGGTTGCTGTCCTTCAGACTGACCTAGTTAGACTGTTTCAGTTTGACGATGAAAATCACCTTCAACACCTGCTGTGGGTAAGTTACTCTTTGAGGAGTAGAGGAAGAAGTCTGCAGCATCCAGGAAGGCTGGAGCAACTTTGTGCACACTTTTTCGTCTGAAAAAGACTAAAGTTGTCTCTTTTTGTTTTTTTGTCAAATATTATTATTTGGAACCAGTATTGTTTTAAATTAGGTGACAGTGTTGCATTTTTTTGAAATAAACTACAAGCAGGCAGAGATTTTAAAATATTTAAAGAACAAGCACCCACAAATCAACTTTTTTGCTGATAAACTTAATGATTGAATGTCTAATAGTGCTGTAGACATATGTAGTCATTATTTTTGGCATTTTAGTGCATCTTATTTCAATTTACACATTCAGCCTTAACCCGTCAGTTTGGCGTCCTCTTCAGGTTAAAACGGCACTACATTAGAATTTGAATCAGCCAATCAATCAGCTAAAAGGGTACTGGTACAACACTACATCAGCAGTCTAAGCCACTCACTGTTACAAACTCGCCCTCCCGTTCCACCAGGCAACGCCTACTTGTGGTGCATTTCTTAAACAGGAAATGTGGGTGGAGTAGGGGGATGACTTACTCTCTAAAGAATTATAGAGTGCATTAAAGTAATCTAAAAAAATTATATTAAAAATATGGGCACGCTAGAAAAACTCTAGACATTATGACTTCACGCGATCATCTTCAAATTAGTATTTTTAAATTTTTATCATAAATTTATATTAAGTTACATCCCTTATTGCTTAAAATAAATAAATATATGAAACCTATTCTTATGAGGAAGTTAAATAATCTTTATAATGTCCATCACTGACTGTTCTATACTAGTGAAATTGTTTGATGTTATTTTTATTTTATATTTTTCACATTAGTGCAATGTTTTGTATGGTACAATGTTAAATAGAGAGTCTGATTTAAATGCTTGGTCATTGGAAACGTGTCTCTAGGTCATAAAAAAAACTATAAAATCCTATTTATGGCTTTATTATAACTACCCTTACATAATTTTTAAACCCCTATATCCACATGAGCCCTGAAAGTCTTTTGTTTTGGATGATTTATTTTAATTTCATTTAGCTTCTTCAGATTAATATGACCACACAGACATAAAAGCAAGTACTGATTTAAATATTTAGTAGTATTTTAAAGTTAAAATTTGAAAAGTTTATTTTTTTTCTTATTTATTGTTTTGTTTGTTTGTTTTATAATTAAAATCCAGTGTCCCTAAATATTAAAACAAGGTCTAAGGTAAACAGGATAAAATATTAACATGTGTATTAGGCTTAATTCACTGCATTTGAAATTGCATCCCTTGTAAGTGACATTGGATAAAAGTAAAATAAAAAAACATAAACATTATTGTTCAAGAATCTGACCAGTAGGATATAAGACATTTTGTTCCTTTAAAAAACAAATTTTTGGTGAACATGATGTGATTGTGGCAAGACAAAAAATAAAGACACAAAGACATTATTTGGTTGTAAATGGAAAATGGACTGGAGCATTTGCAGAGGTGTGCCATTGCTTAAGTATTCTTGAATGATGAAGCCTCCAGTTCTTGCATTTTGAAACAAAATGAGGCTGAAAATGATTGGAAAAATTGGTGAAATTAAAAAAATTAGTTAATAACTATCATCTTAATTATTATTATTATTGTATATTGTTATGTATTATTGTAATAGTCACTTTATGTGTCAAATGTTCTTATGTTTATTCATAATCTTTTTTTTGTTGATGCATCCTATTTTTCACTTGCTTTACTTGTATGTTTGCACCATTCCGCCAAAGGAAATAATGTGAGACTCTCACTTACTTGGTAATAAAACATGATTCAAACTCTGATTACTTATTTTCCATTCCCCCAAAAAAACTGTAGGAGAAATATGGCAAGTTTGAACTTTTGAGAAAAATGTCAGCAAAGAAGAAATCCTTCCTGACACGACAAATCTTGTGTGCACTCCAAGAGTCTCACCAGAGCAAAACATCATTTAAAAATAAGCCCGTCATACATTAACATATGGGAAGAAGCTTTCAAGGGACTTCATCGCTCAGAGTAGAGCCATGACCTTCTTAGACAAGGTTAAAACAGCACTAGCCTCAAAGATGATGTGTCTACTGAAGCGCAGACCAAAGCCTGGAAACAGACAGGGTCAACAAGGCTCCTTCACAAAAAGGAAATCACTTGTTCTAATGTCACAATCAGTGGCGGCTCGTCCATAGGGGGCGCTAGGGCGCTGCCCTACCAGTGTCACAGGAAGAGGAAGAAGAAAGTAGGAATCACAAAATATATTTAAAAAAACATAAAATTTAAACCAAATGATGTAAGTGTGAAATCTGCATTTAATTTTAGTTTAATAATGTTCATCCCGAGAGAGTTTTCACATGTCATAGCATTTAATGTGTACATCGCCCCCTCGGCTGACGCAGTCGCTGCATGCGAGCTGCTCCAAAGTTCTGTGGAGAAGCTGCAGACAGCTCATCCAGACGCGCTTGTTCTCATCAGCGGGGATTTTAATCACGCCTCTCTCTCCTCCACTCTCCCCACTTTTACACAGTATGTTAAGTGTCCCACAAGAAATTTCCTCCTCAGAAAAAAACTGTGAAAGTGTGGAATGAGGAATCAACAGAAATTCTGAGGGACTGTTTCCAAACCACTGACTGGGAAACACTCTGCAGCGCCCATGGTGATGACCTAGACAGCCTGACCCACTGTGTGACTGATTATGTAAACTTCTGTGTAGAAAATACCGTCCCAACACGAAGAGTGAGGTGTTTCTCAAACAACAAACCTTGGCTGACCACAGAGCTGAAATCCCTGCTGAACGAGAAGAAAAAAGCTTTCATTTCTCGAAATAAGGAGGAGCAAAAACGTGCAGAAAGATCTCAAATACAAAATAAGACAGGCAAAAGACAGCTACAGGAGGAAGCTGGACAATCAGCTGGGGCAGAACAATGCTCGTGATGCTTGGAGAGGCCTCAGAAACATCACAGGTCACAGGGGGAGCAGTGGTGCCAGTGGATCTGCTGACGGGGACCAGAACCAGGCCAATGAGCTTAACCTGTTTTTTAACAGATTCGACTCCACTCCCCCACTGCTGCAACAGGTACCCCCCCCAACTACCTCCACTCAGCCAGCCAACCCCCCACCTCCCAACTTCACACCATTCATCAGCTTCCCCCCCTCCACCAACCCTCCTCAGCAACAACCCCCCCTCCCCCCTCTCAGTTACACCGGACCAGGTGAGGAGAGAACTGAGGCGGCTTAAGAGCAGAAAATCAGCAGGTCCTGATGGAATCAACCCCAGACTGCTCAAAGACTGTGCTGACCAGCTGTGTGAAGTGGTCACACACGTTCAACCTGAGCCTTCGACTGGAGCAGGTCCCCATCCTGTGGAAGACCTCCTGTGTGGTTCCAGTCCCCAAAACATCACATCCCAGGGATCCAGACCACTACAGACCAGTCGCCTTGACCTCCCACCTGATGAAGACTATGGAGAGAATCACCTCGAGATACAAAAAAGCACTGTGAGGATCATGTTCTTCGACTTCTCCAGTGCCTTCAACACCATCCAGCCGTGTCTACTGCTGCAGAAGATGAGGGATGCAGGAGTGGATGAACATCTGACCTCACCACTTATCTCACCTTATCACTCTGTTGTTGGCTCTGTTATTCGTTCTGCTGTGGTCTGTTGGGGTGTAGGCAGCTCTGACCGAGACAGGTAGAGACTGAACAAGCTAGCTACCAAAGCTAGCTCGGTTCTGGGCTGCCCACTGGATTCTGTTGAGGAAACGTGAAAGGAGGATGCTGGGGAAGATGACCTCCATCTTAAGAAACCCCTCCAATCCACTGCACTTCACTGTGGAGATCATGGACAGCTCCTCCAGAGGTAGACTTAGACATCCCAGATGTAAAACTGAGCGTTATCGTAGATCTTTCATCCCCTCTGCTGTAAGAGTGTATAACTGTTCAGTTTAAGCTGTGCTGGTATCATCCTGGTACACAATAACACCAATGCAATATTCATGTGTTCTATACTTGTGCAATACCGGATTCAGATTGTTGTCTGTGTCTCTTACAGTATGCTGCATAGTGCTGGTACCAAGTTTGTTTTTATCTTTTATTTGTGGTTTTTTTTTTAGTGATCTAAGATTACAATACTAGATTACTGCCTATGTGTATATACATGTACCCTTGTTTTTATCTTTCTTCTAATTACCCTTTGAGTTATGGTGCTGCTGTGACAAGTGCATTTCCCCACTGTGGGATCAATAAAGTCTATTCTATTCTATTCTATTCTATACTTTTAACACAGCCGAATCGTCGACGTACTTCCTGTCACGTGTCCTCTCGCGGTCGCAGCAATCTTTACCATTGACTTAATACGGGCTAACTGACGCATGCGCGCTGGATCCCCAACGACAAGGAATAGGAGAGCTGTTGGGCGCATATGGTTGCGATCGCAAGCAAACGGGGGCAGTCTGCTCAGATCAGGAGGAGGATGCTGATTGGTCAGCTCACCCAGCCCAGACAGAACCGGAAATTTCTCCACAGGCTAGTTCACCGTCCTTTGTTGTTGTGGGGCCGCTGCTAACGTTGACTATGGAGAAAACTAGTAGTTTCATCTTTTTATCATTGGATTCTACGAACCAAGTGGATTTTTTACTATAAGATGGATTATTTTGACCAGCAAGGTAAGACAGAATTTAGCTTTTGACTTCATCAAAATAGCTTTGTTTTGCTTTTCATTTGCAGTCATTGGGTGGTGTTGAGGTAGAAAACGTGGATAAAGAGCCTCTTCCTGTTTAGTGTGTGTGAGGTTTGCATATATTGGTGAATATGAAGCATGTTTTTGGAACAACTTTGTAGCTAAGTGCTCCTGGACCGGTCCGTAGATTTCAAATTGTGTGACACATAAGAATGGTAATTTGGCGTTCCCTAGTGGTGATATGTGGTTAGCGCATCTGAAAAACTGACCTGCAAAAAGAAGAAAAAAATGACCGTTTATATAGCGCCTCTCAAGATGAAAACCATTCACAAGAACTAACATTAAAAAAATAAAATAAAAAATGCGCCCCACCCCAAAAAAAATTCACCAGCCGCCACTGCTACAGAGGTATGTTATGTTTCATAACGACATTCTGATCAGAGTTATTGAATCTTAAATGTCGAATCTGTCAATATCTTGCCAACTTTACTGAAGTTGTAAACGATACGTAAACCTAGCGCCCACGGCGTCCCCTTCCTCCGTCTCATTAGCCTCTACCTGCTACGTGGGGAGGACGGTCATTTTTGATGACTCAGCTAGCTCAACATGTCAAAACGCCCTAAATGATCTGGTGCCCAGAGAAGGAAAAAAGAAAAGAAGAGGAGGAAAAACATGACATAGACAGAGATAAGGAAATGTTACAGTAATGATGATGTTATCATGACATCATTTGTTAGCATCCTGGGGAGGCTCAACTGTGCTCCCACCGGACGCCTTCTAGCCGAACCGTTGATTTTCCTTTTGTTTTGTTCCGCCTTTACGTAACCGTGACGTCATCGATATATGTGTAATTTGCGTAGTACATGCAGTACGTGAGGAATGTGTCGAAGTAACGAGACCATTTTGAAAATGTAAGGAGTAGAAAGTACAGATATTTGTGCTCAAATGTAGGGAGTAAAAGTAAAAAGTTGTTAGAAAAAAAAACTCAAGTAAAGTACAGATACCTAAAAAACTACTTAAGTACAGTAAGAAAGTATTTGTACTTCGTTACTTCCTACTTAAATTAGCTAGCTTAACTAAGCTAGTTTCTTAATATTGTAACGTTTGTGCATCACTAAAGCAAGAGACACAATGATATTTTGCTCTTCCCTGCTGAAAAAACCAGCATAGACCAGCATAGGTGTTCCCAGCATATGTTGTGTTTTGGTGCTGGTCCAGTATCCTATCACCAGCATCCCATAATGGACCAGCATACCAGCACTAAAACACAACATATGCGGGTAACCAGCTATGCTGGTCTATGCTGGTTTTTCAGCAGGGTTACCAGTGGTTTATTAAAGTTGTTAAACAAACAGCTGGGATCAGCTGCATCTCATAGCTGCACATCCAGCTCTCACAGATGGTAAACATTACCTCAAAGCAACAGTAACAGAGCAGCAGCATCATGAACACGTTATAATAACCTCTTAGGATCATTTCAGTGTTCTGGAATATCTTCAGATGTTTTGTGTTCTGAGAATTCGGTGTTTCATAATAACTCCTAATAATTATATGATTATCCTTAATAATTTTCTGATCATTTTTTATTAATTCTGTCTGTTTATTATATTTTTCTGGTCAAAGTGACTTTTTAAACCTCATAGTAGAAAATGGTTTGCATTTTGCAAAAATTCACATTGATGGTTTTCTTTTTTGAATTATTGCAACAGATTATTGTTGCAATAATGATAGTATATAAATGTCAGAGGTCACTACAGAACCCACTGTTAGATACAAATCAGTCATCAGAGGACATTTTAAAAAGCAACTTAAAATCTGTCTTTTTAAAAGGCTTTCCATTGATTCATTGTGTTTTATGTTTTACTTTTATTGTTTTTATCTTTTTCTTTGCTTGTCATGTACAGCACTTTGTGACTGTTGCCTTTAAATGTGCTCTATAAATAAAGTTTTACTCACTTATCTGCTACTATGTGTGATCTTGTACAGTATGTATCTGTATTTGACTAGATGCACCCTAACAGCTGCTGGAGCAGGCTCTTCTGATGAAACATTCACACCAACACCACCCTTAAGCAGGTAAGTTTAGCCAGATGTCTGTTATTGTAGTTATTATTATTTCTGTTAATGATTACTACAGCCTTGTTACTGAACAATACTGTTACGTTGTGCTTCAGGTGTGTTACCTGATGTCCTGTCATTTATACATCACTGTGTGACCTTACTGAAGGATTATTTAGATTTACATGTGTGTTTGATTGGCTTCCAGCTGAAGGGACAGACACAGCAGCACTGTTCACCAGCCTGAGGACACTTACACCCTATCAACACATCCTAAAGTTCAGGACGAGTCTTTAAAGGCTCCTTTAGACCTGCTGACTGACCTCACCTGTCTGGTAAGATGAAGGTGGAGTTAGTCCACAGAGGGCCAATCAACTAACATCAGACTTTGAATTTCCACAAAGAGCAGAGAAAATGAAGGAAGTTTACCCTAATATGCTGGTGGCCCTGAGGATTGCTGCCACAATGCCAGTGACAGTTGCTGCTGCAGAGAGAAGTTTCTCCTGATTGAACCTGATTAAAACATACCTGAGATCCAGCATGTATCAATGGACATTTTTTTTTATAAACATCAACCCCGAGGTGAGACCACTGTCATTTAAATGATTCTATGCCTTTGCGGCAAGGAATAGAGCTTCTTGAAAGATTGTTGTTGCTGCTGTTGTTCAAATAATAAAAATGAACTGTTGTGATCATTTAGATGGCTGCTGTCCTTAAATTCTGTTTGTACAGGGGGGATACTGAGAAAAAGTGTGTGTGTGTGTATGGGGGGGCAAGGAGTAATCTCGCCTGGGGCACCAAATTGGGTAGGGCCGGCCCTGATCCTGCAGCTGATCGTTCTGTACTCACATGGGGTTGTGTACCACCATAAAGCAACTGTTCATGCGAGGCTCTAGTGTCAGGTCTCTGTTGGTCCCGGAACGCTGAAGATATGGCTCCACGTTTACGAAAATAAATTTGAATGTGCTTCTAGTCATCCGGAAATGTTTCAACCAGTCATTGTCCTGAAAAACAGTTGTGATTTCAGACCAGAACACAGAACCTTGGGGCCTCTCTCTATGCTCCTTACACCGATGCTGCCTAGCTCATGCAACATTAGCAAACGCCTTCTGTAGCGTCTTTCACAATCTTGTGACTCCCGTTCTAACTGTGCCCGAACACGACGGAGTCTCTCGTCAACTTCCTGTTCAAACACGAACAATTTTTGAATTTCAAGAAGGAAAATGAGGACATATCCGAAAAATCGGTTGGTCAGATCACGCAAAAGAACAGCATCCACCATCTTGTCTGTTTACTTCAGGAACTTCCATCTCACTTTATACGTATCCCTGCACGTTGACAGTGGGAAGACCGCCCCATACCCCCTTTTGCTGCCATCACGTCTTCTTTGGTGAAAAGGACAAGATTGTGCCACACTACCGCCACAGTCTGAGCACTTATAAACGACCTTAAGCAGGGGCGGTCCTAGACCATTTGGCACCCTAGGCAAGGTCAACCATTGCCCCCCCCCCCCCCCCCCCCCCCCTCCCCCCCTTCTTTGAAACCATAGTAAGTGAACAACTGAAAGACTATTTAACTACTCATAACCTTTTATCTGACGTTCACTCTGGTTTTAGAAAACAGCATAGTACAACTACAGCAGCTATAAAACTTATAAATGATTTTATGGAGGCTCTAGACAATAAGCAACACTGTGCAGCCCTGTTCATTGATTTGTCCAAAGCTTTTGATACAGTGGATCACATCATATTAAAGCAAAGACTTCTTAGTATTGGACTCTCAAAACACGCTGTTGGATGGTTTGAAAACAGATTTCAGAGTGTGAAAGCAGGAGGCATTACCTCTAGCTTCCTTCATGTCGCCAAAGGCATTCCTCAGGGATCGGTTCTGGGACCACTCCTATTTATCATATATATCAACAATCTGGATTGAGGAGTGTCAAATACTAACTTCCATTTGTATGCCGATGACACTGTGATGTACTCAGTTGCGTCTTCACATCATCAGGCCATTTCTCAGCTTCAACAATCTTTTAATACTGTTCAACACACTTTTAGTTACTTTTAATTAGTTTTAAATCCCAATAAAACAAAAGTTAAGATGTTCACCAACTCTAGAAATCTACAAATCAATCACTACTCTAGAGGGTTCAGTCACTGAGTTAGTGTCTACGTATAAATCCAAGGGGTTCAAATGAACCTGGATGACTGAGAACCTTCACCAGCATATCTACGTATAAATATTTAGGAATTATGATTGATGATTCTCTATCCTTCAAGGCTCACATCCAGGGCTCACATCAAGCAGCTGATAAAAAAACTTAGGCTTAAACTCAGTTTCTTTTTCAGAATCAAGTCCTGTCTTTCATATGAAGCTAAAATAACGGCTTGTTTCAGCTCCTTTTTGCCATTGCTGGATTATGGTGATCTCATTTACATGCATCCTCACAATGTCTACATGCTCTAGATACAGTATACCATGGAGCTTTGAGGATCATTATAAATCTAAAAATGTTGACTCATCATTGTACATTGTACTCTTGTGTTGTAGATTAAACCACTGGTATGTTTTTATCTATAAAACCATTCTTGGTTTCCTGCCAACATACTTGCAGAAATACATTTCTCAAAAGACTACTGGAGGCTACTGTATGCGTTCACATGACTTGTTCCTTTTAAATGTTCCAAGGGTTCGCACTCAGTTGGGGAGAAAAGCATTTAGATACTCTGCTCCTTATTCATGGAATCAGCTCCAAAACCAGCTGTATTTGAAATAACTGTTCTAGTGAATGAGTTTAAAAGGGTATTAACCATTTTGGTAACTGAGACATCTGGGTGTAAATGCCATGATAGTACAGGCCAAAAGTTTGCTTGCTCAGTATCTTTATACTCCAGTCACGGGTGAATAAACGTTCATATTTTTGGAGTTTTACCGCAAGGTATTCTTCAAGCTGCTCCGTGTTTGCCGCTAGATATCGTCGGCTCTTTTTATTTTTTGATGCGGTGATGGCGGAGCTGGTGACGTATTTAAAGAAGCGGCGTTCTGACCAATCACAAGCTTGCGCTCTCCGTCTCGTTGGACGGATGTTTAGAAAAGAAAGCTCGACTCCGTCCGACCTTGCAGGCCTGCTGCAGAGCTCTTGCAACGACGGATCATGGCGGTCCGTCCGTCCTTACTGACAAAAACGGAGAAGTATAAATTAGGCTTAAGTGTGTTGATCTTTGTTGTTGGTTGGGCTGCTGCCTGTCTTGGCCAGGACACTCTTGTAAATGATATTTTTAATGTCAAGGGTTTTTCTTTCCTGGTTAAATAAAGGTTACATACACACACACACAAACACACACACACACACACACACACACATATATACATGTAAATATATATTGTGAGACTGCAACACAAATTGTAACCTGATATATTTTTAATAAATGCATAATTCCATGAATAAATGAGTTATTGATAAAAAATCTTGAAATTAATCAGGCACACAGCAAATGTGGAATCAATGTTGCTGTCAATATGAGCAGACGTCACTCGCCTGAAGAACCAGGTGCAGTAGTTAGTGGCAGGAGGAGCAGCATGTTCTTGTAATGTCTCCTCTAGTGGCTCTAGGTCCAAAAATATAATGAGAAAACCAGAGGAAATACATTGGATGTCATGGCACAATATGATGTAATTTTCACACAAGTCACTATTTTAATCATTACAAGTATTTACTGACACGATAGACTCACCTGAGGAAAGCAGAGAAGCTGAGGAGCATGGTTGGACAGAAGATCCAGCTGCAGGTTGTCCCAAATACTTTAGAGTGAGTCTAAATAATGTAACAAAGAAGCACATTATCAGCATTGTTTAATTCAGCTGGATTTCTATAATTAATCAAGTTGATAAAAACATTTCAATTTTGACTTTTTCATAAATTCCTGTAAGCTCACAGCTCTGTGTGCACACCTCTGTATAAACATTAGATCTGCAACAAACGATTATTTGGATCATCGATGAATCGGATGGGGTATCGACTCGAATAATCTGATTAAACGGGAACATTTAAAAACTGCTAGGGAAGCATTTAAAAAACGATGTTAGTCTTTTTAGGGCAAAAGTTCTGTTTTCTGATGTGCATGTAAACACACTGAGTCACTCCCTTCTCCGGTCTCCGTGAGGGGGGGGCAGGGGATTTTGCAGGAAATTTCCGTGAGACAGAACCACAACAGAACGTGATGTCACACCCTCGTTAACTTAGATGACATGACGCTGCTTTGGCTTACTGCTAGCTAGCATTATTATATGCTAATCAGAGAATATGAAAGAAACAACAAACTTAATAAATGTACATACCTTTGTCCTTTGCACCTTTCTCTTGTTCTTTTTTCTCCCTCAAAACGGCGCCCCTGGTGGCTTCTGCTGCATCATCCTCACAGTTGTTCACACACAGAACCCGACCGTACGTCCCACGTATCTCTGCTAGGAGGTTCTGATCAGAACAGGGCAGGCAGCAGAGTTCCGAGTGGAATTGAAGACAGCTGGATGGGAATATCACTGGCTTGGTTCAGGAAATTAGCGTATTCTTTTTTAAAATATTGCAGAATGGTTTAGCATCCAGCAAACAGCAGAGAATGTCTTGACTAGTAGAAGCTAACCATTAGCCTTAGCTACTCCACAACACAGCAGAACTCCTTCAGGCTTGTGTTATTTGTTAAAATAAAACATCAACGTTGCAAAGCAAATGGAGTTAGTGGTAGAGTTGTGTTGCTGTTAGCCAATCAGAGGCGAGATTTCCAAATATCAGGAAATAAGACTCCAAATCCTGCCATGTGCTGACACTTTCTCCTCCGGCTGTCTTCTACGTCCTCAAACAGGCGCACTGGAGGTTTTTTCACCAGATAACGACTTGTATTTCTACTAGAAACCACTGCAAATGTATTAAAAATATGCATAAACTTGATCTTTAAGTTTTATCGTGTTTACAGGTAGTTTTGTTAAAAACATCTTTAATCAAACTAAGTGGTTGTAAATGAGCAAAAATCTAAAATAGCTATTTTGTAACTGCATCACTTTTTTATTAATAAAGGCTGAGGTGAAGATGAAAACTTTTCTGTGGGGACCAGAGCAACATTTGATCCCATTCAGAAATATATTTATGTATTTATCATGTGGATTTTCTGGAAGTTTTACACTGCTTATGTGTTTGACTTCCTGTCTGGCCCCATCTGAAGTGCTGAGCTTGATGTGTTCTGGAAGCATAGCACGTAAAAATTGACTTGAAGCATAAGCAACCTGTCCCTACATTTTTATCAGCATTTTTTATCCTTGCATGCTTTTTCTCATAAAGAAGAGAATAATTTTGACCAACAAATTTTGAAGGGGAGATTTTAGGAAGTTTTTATTAAAGCAGCATTCCGCAACATTGCAGTTATATGGTCTCTGTCGCCCTCTAGAGGCTTGCTGCGTAACGTCACTGTCGTAACATTAAATCTCTCTCTCGGGCAAACGTGGCATGTTTACATTCCTAATATCAGGCAAAACAACGAAAGCAAACTTTCCCACCTTCACACATTGAATAAATAGTTTTATCAGGACTGTATAACAACTTTATGCCCGACCAAACACAATAACCCCGGTGAAATCATTTATTACTTTCCTAGCCATTAGCAGCACGGCTAGGTTAGAGTCCGCAGTTCATGCCTTTCTTTCTAAAAGAGCTCTCCAGCGAGTAAAAGACGGCCCAATAATAACTCTGGTCTTTGCTCTTCCTCTATGACGTTCTTCTTTTCTTTTCCTATATTCCTCTGATAAGGGATTTCTAGCTTTCTTTGGTGAATCTGCCGCTGCTACAGCGAGTCTACGTTATACAATTATGGCAAGCCAAAGGGATAAAAAAATGCGCGTCCTAAACTCGCATTATGTCCGCCAAAACATTCGTTCAAGACGCGCATTTTGGCAGACATAATGCTCGCTTTTAGAACACGCGAGTTTTTGCCCCCTTTGGCGTCAAAACGCGCGTTCAAGACGCGCATTTTGGCGGACATAACGCGCGTTTAGAACGTGCGCTTTTTTATCCCTTTGGCTTGCCATATTCTGCCGTAAAACGACACCCAGTCAGTCCTTCCGTCGCTACCCGATGCACAAAAACTGTATAGCACAGTAAACAGACGTGGGACCCCCCCAACACTATCACAGGTGTGAAAATGAACATAATAGATAATACTTTGACGCAAAAACTTTACAAAAAAAGCATAATTTTAAGGTGTAAAACTTGCAGAATGTTGCTTTAAAGCTGAAATGTTCTCTATGATCCATAATGAAAAGTAGCATAACTGTCTCATATCAAAGCTGACCTTTGGGAAACCATTTATTTTTAAAACAGCACGGGTGAAGGCCTGGTTTTTGTCAAACCTCCATGCACTAGAATTCATTATCTATTACTTATGGTTAACAGAAGAATGCAATGCTGGAGTTTGCATTGAGCCTTGAGATCAGACTGTGTTTAACATGCATGCATAGAAGCAGATCCTACCTCCATTAACATATTAGCAACAAAACAGAGGCAGATTCAATACATACTAATCGTACATCAGGGTTGTTTGCAGTTTTTTATTTTAAGTTTTATTGAAATCAGTTTATTCATGCTCAGACATCTTTTAAAAACACCCAAGCTTTCAAAAAAAAAAAAAGGTTGCAATTACATCCCATCACTCCCAAAGCTGCAATCATACAAGAGTGTCAATCAAATCAGCTGGCTTATTATCGATGCTAATGTAACTCTACAAAGATGTTTTAATTTTTCCTTCTTCCTGGAGAGATGAGCTCCCATGTAGTAATGCTTAATGTGAGCCTGTTCAACAGCAGGGGGTCAGCATTGATTTTTATACACACTATAGGATTTCTTTTAGCATGTCATCCTCCACCAGCGAAATGCTGTTATCTAATGCAATGTTTATTTTCTTGAGGCAAAATGGAACTTATTTGTGCAACACTTATATAATTAGGGTAAAAATAAATCGGTATCTATCTAAAATGAGTAACAAGACTTAAGTGTGTTCAGCATTCAGAACAAAGGTGTAATTTACTCTAAAATATATTTTACCTGGGCTGGGTTTTTTTTCCATGTACAGCTCTATGCTGGTTAATGTTTATGTTTATCATATGACAGGTAAAGGTGAAAGGTGAGTGTGTTAATCTGTTTCTTAATAACATACACTTAGCAATGCTCATATTTTAATGAAACTATCAGAAACTAATGTACATTGGATTAATTCATGGGGTCGATCCTATGGACCCTGTGCATGATAGCAAACGCTAGTTCCGGTTGATGAACTCTGGAGAGCCGTGCTACTTTCCTGTCCCCTTCACAGTAATGTCAACATGGCAGTGAACTGCACTTTTCCAGATCCCTTGGGAATTTGCCAAAAAATTTCAGTCGATGACGTTCATCGTACTGTCAACACTTTTTCATCTGCTCCACAAATCAAACGAGAAAAGGAATTCAAGTTGTACATTTCCCCCATATGTGCACAACTATGAAGGTGAGTACACAACGCGGCTGTGCTAACTAGTGCAAACTTGACTAAGAGCGGCATGACAAACATGTTGTATTATTATTAAACAGTAACTACAGTTTTTGCTACCTGTACCTTAATTCTACTATGCAATACGTTCATTTACTCACCCAGAGAACTTTGGTGCTATTTGGAGTCCAAGAAATATCCATCCATAATGGGAGTTGTTGTGGCAGCAGTGAAGCCTCTAAATAAGGCATTATCAGCCACTAAAGTCCTTCATTTCACCAGTGATTTGGTATGATTCACTAGCGCTATTCCCTGTTAGTTTGGAGCGTCTTGAACGTGTTTTGGTGTCCTTTACAGACGTTTAGTGAAACTAGCCGGTGGCGACTGCAGTGACGTCACGGCCGTTCGGCTTCATTCAGCAGAACTTTCACTCTATGCTGTCACGGTGGTCGGTTAGACAGGACTTGCTATTGCAAATATCAACGTGGTTCACATTTACATGTATTTCAGTTTCCAAATTTTCCAATAATTCCGTTGCCAACCGTCATAGAGCACAGAGTGAAAGTGCTGCTCAAATCAGATGCGCTGCTATTCAGCTGTTTTCTATCAGCGCTTTACTTTAATCTATTTCGATCGAGGGGGTGGGGAGTAGGTTGATACACACACACACACACACACATACCAACACAGACATGCCAATCAAAGCAACATTTTACAATTAAATATCTGAATTTATCCTCTCATTTACCACATATTTTCATTAGCATAATACTAGCCAGAAATAACTAACCTATATTTCCGGTCGGAACCCAGTATTTTAGCATTTCTTCATGCACAGGGTCCATTGAAGGTGGTCATTACAGGTAATTTACATCAGCAAGAACAAAAATGTCTGTAACTCAATGAGTCTTATTGATATTGAACTAATATTTGGTGTATTAACAGTCATCCCCATCAAATGTGTTAAGAATTCCACATTTAACAAGATTGGGATTAAAAAGTTTGACATTGAACTTTGGATTCAACTTTGTTTCTCTGTTATTAAATATCTCATGAAAAACTGGACAAATTTTAAAATCTGTCAGAAAAGTCTTTGTTTTTATTTACATCTAAAGCCTGGACCACACTGTGTGATTTTTGGCCGTCTTGGCCAAATCCCTCGTCGTGAGCAGAATCGTGACAAAAAACGGTGAACGTGAGGGTGATTTGCATATCTGTGGACGTCCAGTGTGACCATCTCTGCAACAGCTTTTTGAGCCGTCTCACGACCAAAGACAGCCTCAAACAGTCTTCAAGCACTGCTTGAAAACCTACGACTTCTGTCTGCAGTCGACCAATGAAAACACACATTTGGGACGCCGCAGAAGCAAGACTCCGCCTCTCTGAGTTTCAGTTTCAACTTTTCTTTAAAATGCGGATTAAAAACTACACACCAGTTTTTATTTTAGTTAATAGCCCAAGAGTTCTACTAAAAAATTTAAACTACCTTTTTAAGACCATCAGATAAATAGTGAAAACTGTGATGTGATCAGTGAGGTTGTGAGAGGAGATGCGCTCACGAACATAAAAAATAAAACGCTAAAACACAAGATCTATTTGCTGTTAGTGGAAATCTCACATATTCAAAACAAGGATTTTAAATAGAGAAATTTCAGACCTCTGAAAAATTATAATCATGCATCTGTACTTTGGGCCCCTTTTGCTGTTAATGAAGTAAATGAACTTTTGCACCATGTTGTAATTTTCTGAGGTTCACCTGTACTAAACTCAGTGCAGATAGGGATATCACCATGTGGACTCACTAGAGGTGCAAAAGTTGAGCATATGATAGTGATGAGCAGTCACACGCTTTTATAATAGTGTTCCAAAAAGTTATGTTTATAGGTGTGAGTTTACAGGAATTTGTGATTTACATGAAGTGAAAAGGTCAAAATTGTAATGTTTATCAACTTGAAAAAATTAAAGAAATACAACAGAGTTGAACAATGCTGATAATGTGCGTCTTTGTTACATTATTTAGGCTCACTCTAAAGTATTTGGGACAACCTGCAGCTGGATCTTCTGTCCAGCCATGCTCCTCAGCTTCTCTGCTTTCCTCAAGTGAGTCTATCGTGTCGGTAAATTCTTGTAATGATTAAAATTGTTTGACTTGTGTGAAAATGACATCATGTTGTCCCATAACATCCAATGTATTTCCTCTGGTTTTCTCATTATGTTTATGGACCTATGCCACTAGAGGAGACATTACAAGAGCATTCTGCTCCTCCTGCCACTAACTACTGCACCTGGTTGTTCAGGTGAGTGCCTTCTGCTCATATTGACAGCAACATTGATTCAACATTTGCTGTATGCTTGATTAATTTCAAGATTTTTTATCAGTAACTCATTTATTCATGGAATTATGCATTTATTAAAAATATATCAGGTTACAATTTGTGTTGCAGTCACACAGTAGATATTTACATGTGTATTGTAGTTATTCTATAGTTTGTGTACATGTGGTGTAATTCATCTCATGTTTAAAGAGCGAGTAACGCCAAAATCAACGTTTTTTTTGCTGATAACCTGTAAATGAGTGTCTAATAGTGTTGTAGACATGTGTAGTCATTATTTTTGCATTTTGGTGCATTTTCTTCAAAAACTCAAAATTCAGCCTAATAACACCCTCTTCAGCTCAAAACTATACAACCTATTGACTTTGAGTCTGTTTGAATCCGCATCAGCCTAATGGCTAAAACTCACAATGCTATGTAGCCTGGTGCTGTACTACGTAGCAGCGCTGCGGCTGTAGGTTATAAAAGCATCAGGGTCCCAGCCACGCCTTGCAGCAGTTGGGACTCGAGCCACAAGTGGGTGTTTATGCTGTAGCTTAGCTATTGTTTAGCATTAGCATTGAGTTAGAGTCCTAGCATAGCTTCTAGTATTATTTTACTTAGTTTTAGTAGCCTGGCTGTTAGATCCTATGATGATGAAAATGAACATAATAGATAATACTATGACACAAAAACTTTACAAAAAAGCATAATTTTAAGGTGTAAAAGTTGCGGAATGTTGCTTTAAGGAGGTCCATACTCTAGATAGATTAAATCCTAATTCAGCCCACAGACACCTGCTGGTATTATTACCAAGAATATTTAGTTTTTAAAACACACTTCTTTCAGTTGGTATTTAAAAAATAATTAATTATAATTTAACAAAATGCACTAGAATGCAGAAAATTGCATCTTCATCTATTGTCCACACACACACCTGAATTTAAGTTTATTTCCCTAAAAACCTGACTTTAATATTTCAGAGAATATCCCAATTTTAATATAACTAGATAAATTGCATTTCTTGCAGAAATGCGTTGGAATGCTTTATTGCTGAAAATTATAGCTGAAGGTGCCGAATAGCTGATTTGAAGCTGAAAATAAGCTTAATTGTCAAAATAAGATGAATATATTTGAAAATTTAGGAGCAAAATTCACTAACAAGAACAAAAAAAGCCCAAAAAGTAGGTAGAGAATAGAGAAAAAAATCCTAAACAGCAGAAAGCTGAAATCTTTAAACACAATTTAAAAACTGAAAAGCTGAAATGTTTAAACAGCTCATGTTTGAGTATGAATAGTTTAATAGTTAAATTTTCACAATTAGCTGAACCGTGAATTTAGCAGCATATGCTGAATCCTGAAAGTGACAGATGAACATGCCTTAGTTGAAACTGAGTTCAATTGTCATAGTTAGCAGATTGAAATCAATATTATATTGTTAGAAAGAACAAGTTTTTTAACTTTGAATTTTCAAAACTCTCCCAGCCAATCAGAGAACAAACCAATCAATTTGATGTATAATATGTGTGGGTGCATATTTATGATAACCAAGAAAAAGCTTTAACTCTCTCAGCCAATCAGAAAGCAGGGATGGGGGGGGGGGGGGCAATGGCTTCCTGAGACCAAGCTGATCGATTTGATGTATAATATGTGTGGGGGCGTATTCCCCCCAACATTTGAATTTAACATCGGTTTAACATCGTTGTGGGCAATTAAACAAAATTATGTTCATTGAACCTTTACAGGGTCACACAGCAGCACCATGTTACTAGTTATTATTTCTCTGTTCTCAGAGCTCTCCCTGTAAACTCCTCTGTGTCCCTGAAGAGGAGCAGTGGCTGATCTGAGATCAGATCTCTGACAGCTGTCACACACACAGCTGCAGCCGTGCATTCAGCTCTCAATAAGCCCAGAAATTCAACCCGAACCCGAAATGACCTGACAGACTTTAAGCCTGAACACAGCTTGTCAGACATAGGACTCTCGTTTTCTGGGTTTTTATGCTTTTTTACCACACTTTGGAGGAATAATGTTGCGTTCATGGTGTCTGATCTGAGGCGCGTTCATCTCTCTCTCTGCTGTCCGAGCCGAGCCCGACTCGGAATCTTGTGCGTGTGTGTGTGAAGTTAGGAAAATGCGTGCATCTCTCGCTCATTGCGTGACGCTTTAGAGCTCTGCATCTGGGCCGGGTTCGGACTTCATGTCTGTCGGGACATTTTGGGTCCGGGTTGAATTTTTGGACCCGTTCAGAACTCTCATCCATCTTTGTGTGTGTGTGTGCGCGCGCATGTGTGTGAGGGAGAGGTAAATACAGGAGGTTCGGGGGTTATTGTTGGTGGCGCTGCAGCCGCTGTGATGTTTGAAAGTGAAAGTAAACAAAAAATAACAAACTGCCTCACTATCCACAAGAAAACCACACAATGTTCAAAAGATAATATTCAGTCGGGCTGGCACGTTGACACTGAAGTATTCACCTGCAACCAAATCTCTTGCTAGCAGCACCCAGTTCACTAGTGCTGGTAGGCAGCAATAATTATTTAGAGTTACATGTTCTGTGATAATTTCACCTACGTTAACTTAACTTAAGCTTCATTTTACTTACTGGGATGTTTATTGTCACCTGACTCCTTGCAGGGCCAACGAGGATGGAGACCACTGCTTATAGTGCTGTGCTGCATTCACGTACAATCAGACTTTTGAGTTTCACTTTGAAAATGTCATCTTACGTTTTATTTTATTGTTTATATATTTTATGTTTTTGTTTTTTATATGTTTTATATTTTGTGTTTTGATTGTTTATATGATACAGATGTTTTATTGTCTCAGTTTTGGGGGGGCACAAGGGGTGGCCAGCCTTTCTGGAGGGGTGGCCAGTGCCCCCCCAGCCCTCCCCTGGCTCCGCCCCTGGGAGACACGCTTCTAAAGAAGACGGAGTGACGTCGATTACAGACCTGGTTTTGGTTTCTGGAGCCTGGTGTTGAGCTCAAAACATCCTCAGTAAAATATTCTGGGCGACACAAAGTCCTATCTGCGGTAAAAGCTCGTTAACGCAAATTAACTTAAATGCATTTAATAACACATGATGAACACACACTTCCAAACTCTCTGGACATCTTCTGTGATTTAGTTTCAACAAATTTACCTCAGCTGTTTCAGCTGAGTCTTCCATTTTAATAATAATTAGCTACAACCGGGCTCAGCTCAGTAATAAAACACGAGTCTGAACCCCCCCACCCTTCGCTCGCTCCGAGCAGCGCGCAGCTGAGACGTCATCAGCTGATGAAGAGGCAGAGAAAAAGGACAAACCTCCAACCTTATTTTAATTTCGTCAACAAAAACGCAGCTCAGCATCATTTTACCTGCAGATATTCACTAGTGAAGAAAACGTAACTTCTATTAGCAAAAAAAAAAACATAAAAATGATTAAATAAATCAGGCTAGCAGGAAGAAATGTTATTTCTGTTTTTACATTTTTCACTTCAGTTCAAACTATTTAGAATTTTATGTTTTCATCACATTTAATTTGTATTTTATTTAAAATAGCTTTATTCATTTTATGATCATTTTTGTGTTGCATCGTTTGGAAAAATAATCATAACACAACATAATTACTAGAAATGTTTTGTATTGTTAAAAACGTTTTGAATGTGACATGTTCCTTAAATGGTTTCTATACTTCTTAGAAGTATTATGACACAATTGCTAAACTAATGTCATTCCCCTGGGTGACATTAACTTCCCTATAAGGCTGAAACAAATCATCAAATGATTAGAATGGTTCGATTAATTAAATTCATCGAATAATTTTTTACTGATTTGAAGCGTCATTAAATGTGCGTGCCACAGCCTGAACACATTTTACTGGCGCACTGCGTGATAATCTAGGTTCTATGGAGGAAAATAAAGAAACCAGCAGAGACACAAACCATTGTAAAAGGCAGAAATGATCCAAAGTTTGGGATCAAAAGTCAACTACAAGCAAATTGGCTAATGCTAATGCTAGCAGGTAGCACGTTCACGATCAAGTGGGGTTCTGAAAAAACTAAATTAAGAATGACTAAACTCTACAAGCAGAAGGAAAATCCCCACCATCCCGTTTGTCTGCAGTGGGGGTTGTGGGGAAGGGGGGGGGGTGATCACCTGGAGAAGCCCGGCAGCACTATGATTTCTCCAGTGCTTTTAACACCATCCAGCCGATGCTTCTGAAAGCCAAGCTGGAGAGGGCGGGGGTGGACCTTCACCTGGCTGGGTGGATTCTGAATTATCTCACAAACTGGGGCCAGTTTGTGAGAGCCAGGGACTGTGTCTGACTTGCTGACCTGCAGTGTGGGCGCCCCCCAGGGGACTGTCCTGGCACCCTTTCTCTTCACCCTCTACACTGCTGACTTCAGACACAACACGGACAGCTGTGTTCTGCAGAAGTTCTCAGATGACTCTGCGATTGTCGGCCTGATCACCGAGGACGCCGATGTGGAGTACAGAGGACTGACGCAGAACTTTGTGGACTGGTGTCAGCAAAACCACATCCTGATCAACGCGGAGAAAACAAAGGAGATGGTGGTGGATTTTCGAAGACGTCGGCCTGCCGTTCCTTCACCGGTGAACATCCAGGGAACGGACATTGAGGGAGTGGACTCGTAAAAAAACCTGGGTGTTCACCTGAACAATAAACTGGACTCTCACAACATGGATGCGCTGTACAGGAAGGGCCAGAGCAGGCTCTACCTCCTGAGGAGACTGCGGCCTTTTGGAGTGAAGGAGACACTCCTGAAGACCTTCTATGACTGTGTGGTGGCACCAGCCATCCTGTACGGTGTGGTCTGTTGGAGCAGCAGCATCACAGAGAGAGGAAGAAGCTGGACAGGGTGATCAGGAAGTCCAGCTCTGTCCTGGGCTGTCCTCTGGACTCAGTGCAGGAGGTGGGTGACAAGACGGTCCTGGCTAAACTTAGATCCGTGCTGGGCCACAAGTCACACCCCCTGCAGGACGACCTGTGTGCCCTGGAGAGCAGCTTCAGTGACAGACTGACTTTGAACTAAGAGTGGTACTTCTATTCTTGTCTGTGAGTCTGGGCTTTAATCTAAACGCCTGCTTCTTTGGATATCTTGCATTGTCACTGTGTGTTTTTCTGGATATGTGTAGCGTCTATTTATGGCCTCACGTTTATTTACAGCTTATTGGGTGTTGGTAGAAAGTGGATTCTATTGATTAGATTAGCCTACTCCCCTTAAGTGTGTGTGCAGTTTGTGTAATATATGGGTGAATGGATGAATATTAAGCATGTTTTTGTCAAAACATGCTTTATATTCAAAAACATTTTGAACAACTTTTTTTATTGCCGAAGTGCTTCTGCTATTGTGCCGTCAGTTGTGTGAGGCTGACGCATAAGAATCAATGGTAATTTGGCGTCCCCTAGTGGTGATATGTGGTTAGCGCCCCACCCAAAAAAAAGTCACCAGCCGCCACTGCCTATAATGATCTTGACCCAAAAGCAACATGTTTCCCCTCCACCTGGAGACTTTGTGAAAAAGACTTGCTAAAAAACCAATGGAAACAAGTTCAGACCCTCGCCAACGAGTTTTGGAGTCGCTGGAGAAACAAATGTGGCAACACACCCTCCAAACAAGCCACAAGTATGTTTTTAGAGAATGAAGTGACTGAATAAAAAATTTGTAGTGGCATCGGAAATGCCAGGCGGGGAATGTTCTGCCAAAAACTATGTTAAAAAGGAATGTTCATAAGTTAGGGATAAAAATGTAGCAGTGTTTGCGAAAACACGTCGGACAGTCGGACATTACCGACGTGATTTAATATTGTCCGACGAAAAACTTCACATCGTCGGACATTATGACCGACGCCGTGCGTCTACTCTGAACGTGCCAAAATAAAATAAACTTCCTGAAAACTGCAGACTGTTTGTTGACTTCCCCCTCAAAAGATCTAGTTTCTACATATATTTCATTATTTATTTAGACTCTCAGCGTAGCGGGTCTTCTTTTGGGCGGAGAGGATGGACAGCGGCAGAGCGCTGATTACTGATGCGCTCCGCCGGGCAGCTGCGTCGTGCGCACGGCCACAGTAACATTCACAAAGTGGCGCCACCCCAAAAAAAAAACATAATTAACACGCGATCGTTCACGTTTGCTCATACTCTCTTTCATTGTGCCTGACGCGCTATGCTGCTGCAGGGATCATCTCCCGTGCATCGGTGACGTCACCTCACTGGCGCGGCCGCACATTCCGCTATTTTTGCGGTCGACGGATCTTTTTGATCGGCTAATTTCAAAAGTAACTTGTGAGGTGAAAAGTAAGAAGCCAGGCAGCAGTTTTTCTGGAGGATTGAGAGGAGATGCAGCTAAGAGACAGCAGGACAGGAAATAGTCGCATAAAAAACAAAACAGTGTTTGAAAAGGAAAATGTAGGCAGACATATCCACTACGCGTTTATAATTTTATAATAATAATAATTTATAAGCATGTAATATTTATTTATTTGATACAATTCAGATCACCTTCAAAACTCAGTCCCACACCCAGGGCCGTTTCTAGGCATTTCGGGGACCACGGCACAGTGCAACCCCCCCCCC